>OZ036001.1:13499921-13622421 GCA_964035015.1 Corallium rubrum
AAAACTTAAGAATACGTCATTTTCAGATAATCCTGGACAAAATTGTTGGGACATTTGGTCCAGAATTGTAGTTTAAAATTGTGATGCAACGAATGGCGTGAGTATGCTTGGTTTACTGCGATTTCGAAGTTGAACTTTTCTTCAAATTCTTCATATTCTCACATTCAGATAACTATGTTGACATTTCAAATAAGATTATCGCCTTACAAACCTGCATACGCTCGAGTGTTCGCGGAGGTAAACGTTGTTGATCTTTGTTTTGATTTTTCTGTGTTGGAATAAAGAAAACCAAATGGTTTTCCGTGTTTGGATACTCTGATCCAAACACGCGGGAAATAGCGAGACTGGAGAAAAGCGTAACAAAACACGAGTTGTATAGGCGAGTGTTTTTAGCTTTTCGAAAGTCGAGCAATTTCCTAAGTGTTTGGATAAGAGTCTCCAAACATGGAAAAAACCATTTGGTATTTGTTTTATAAAATAATCACAAGTGAATATGATATACTGTCCGACATTTTCAAAAAATCGTTTTCGCGTAGTATACATTTTATAATTTGCGATGCATATTTTACCAAATAAAACTTGTACTTTGATTGACTAATAATAGACGAACATTTGATCTTAACGTGGGTTTGTTGTTTTGTCTTTTCCACATTCAATGCAAATAGAAAATTAGAAAAATTGTCCTAATTTACGCTTAGGGGGTGTTTACATGAGGCTAGCCTTGAAACTATATAGGCTTGGTTTCGCTGTTGCTTCAAGATTTGTGTCAATTGCCTTACAGCTCGTGACCGCCGGAGAAGAATCATTATTTTATGTGGATTTAACACCAATCTCATTTAAAACAACGTATTGAGTTTGAGAGGTGAAAGTGCTTCAGTTCGGTCTAGCAGGCGACCTGAGATTAGGCTGGCGTGAACTGAATCTCAGGCCGGACTCATGAAAACGATCTCTAGTAAAAACACTACAACCGACCTGAAATCAGTCCGGTCTGAATTCGGGCCGGCCTCTTGTAAACACCCCTTAAATTCTCATTTTCTAGTCAGTGTCAATTCGCGTCATAAATAACAAAAGGTTTCCCAGTGCATTCACATATTCCATAAAAAAAACCTTTGCTGAAATTTGTTGAACCTTTGTCTTTCATTCCACAGGCTTTCTCTCGACTCGAAAGGGTTTGTTCAAAGGAATGACTCCGCTGTCGGCAATTGCGCACTCCGTCGTTGGTTTATCTTCAAAACCAACTTCAATGTTTTCCACTTTCTTGACGACATCCTGTAATTTTAATGAGCAATTCTGCCTGAGTCAATACAAGCAGTGACCACCTCCAGTGTCCACCATGTCCACGCGTCTGTGTCTGTGCCTGTGTCTATGTCTATGTCTGTGTCTGTGTCTGTGTCTGTGTCTGTGTCTGTGTCTGTGTCTGTGTCTGTGTCTGTGTCTGTGTCTGTGTCTGTGTCTGTGTCTGTATCTGTGTCTACGTCTATGTCTGTCTATGTCTATGTCTATGTCTATGTCTATGTCTATGTCTATGTCTATGTCTATGTCTATGTCTATGTCTATGTCTATGTCTATGTCTATGTTTATGTCTATGTCTATGTCTATGTCTATGTCTATGTCTGTCTACGTCTACGTCTACGTCTACGTCTACGTCTACGTCTACGTCTACGTCTGTATCTGTGTCTGTGTCTGTGTCTGTGTCTGTATCTGTATCTGTGTCTGTGTCTGTGTCTGTGTCTGTGTCTGTGTCTGTGTCTGTGTCTGTGTCTGTGTCTGTGTCTGTGTCTGTGTCTATGTCTGTGTCTATGTCTATGTCTATCTCTATGTCTATGTCTATGTCTATGTCTATGCCTATGTCTATCTCTATGTCTATCGCTATGTCTATGCATAGTTAATATAACGTATACATGGTTTGGAAGCTCCACTGTCTTTCAACATGAAGCGTGATAGTCATGTTGAAAGACAATAGAGTTCCATATATGGAAGAAAATTATATGGACACGTGACGATAAAGCACCACAACACGTGACGATGAAGGACTACACTAGAGACGTTAAGATACCCCGGGTTCGGTTTACGGGTACGGGTACCGCCATTTTTGTTTACTCGTAATATCTACCCGTTTTCCCGTGGTAGATCATGGTCTACCCGTAGTAAACCGAACCCGGGGTATCTTAAGGTCTCTATTACGAGTAAACAAAAATGGCGGTACCCGTACCCGTAAACCGAACCCGGGGTATCTTAAGGTATCTACTAATTAAACCCGATCGTTGCTATTGGATTACTGTTTTACTACACAGAAAATACAATACCATGAAGTTGCATAAATTTCCATAAACTTGAACAAAAACATAGAACAATGATTTTGACGGGTTTCCAAACCATGTATAAGTTTTATTAACTATGGTCTATGTCTCTGTCTACGTCTATGTCTACGTCTATCCATATCCACGTCTACTTCAAGATTACTTACCATGCCCTCAAGTACTATACCAAACACAACATGGCGGCCATTTAACCACGGAGTATTCACGGTGAAGATAGCAAACATAGAGCCGTTGGAATCTTTTCCAAAGTTCGCCATATTGATCCATCCGGCGCCATAGTGATGGAGTTTGAAGTTCTCATCATCAAATCTTTCACCATAAATGCTCTTACCTTATGATCGAAAACAAAAATATAGCCACAGGAAACTAGAATCATTCTTTTAAAACCCAAAGATTACGTGCAATGTTTTAAAAAGTAAACACTGCAAGAAATGTGGGATTTTTGCCGTGGCAACAACAACCAGACAGTAATTAAGACTAGTAAGTAATTACGACTCGCTTTTTATTTGTCGTTTTTTTTTGAAAAGAGCAACAAAATTACGAAGGGGCCATCTCAGAATATTTGTAAGTAACATCATGATCGCCTCGGATTCTTTTGTTCTGCGAGGGAATGTACACCTCGTATTTCCCTCATCGCTCATGCAAGAGGGAAATTTTTCCTTTGTCTTCTAATTTTCCCGTGCATGTTGATGAGGGAAAATTAGAAGACAAAGAAATCCTTTGTCTTCTTCTAAAGTTCCCGCTTGCATGTATTTTCCCTCACCAACATGCACGGGAAAATTAGATGCAACTTCTCTGATCAACCGTAATAATATAACCGTAATCATAATATTACAAACTAATACCATGACTTTTCGGGAAATTAGCGATTAAATTTCCCCTTTGCCTCGGGAAGATTTGTAAAAGTCCTCGGGCCGCACAAACCTTCCCTCGGCTTCGGGAAATTTAATCGCTAATTTCCCTCAAGTCATGTTATTACTTATAAATATTACTTAATGATCTAGCTACAGGTATACAGCAAATAGGAATCTTAAAATTCGGTAATATTTCTAAAATTTGAACGCAAGCACAAACGCTTGGCACAGGTGCTCCCTAAGCGCTAGAGTTATCCCGCCCTCTATGTCAACGCTTCCATCCGAGTTATCTTGGGGGGAGGTAGCCTGCGTGCAGACACTTGTATTTCCGGAGCTTGGGTAATTGAATCCCTATAAGCGTCTGCGCATTGGAGGCCAAAAACTTGTTCTGATCACGCGGATTTTCCACAGAAAGTTGGAACCGCATGTGATTGGTTCTTTGTTAGTTATGGAATTCATCACGAATTCGCTAAAATTAGCTCGAGCACTTATAAAAACATGGCATTTGTCGAAGCTTCGAAGTTAGATGGGTGAATGTTTTCAATGTGCTCTGCGACTCGTTTGTCATTTTTTCAAATTGATAGCCTTTTCGAAGACCAAGTTAAGGCAATTAAAGCATTCTTTAAAGGAACGAATAGAAGCTGACATCAAAACACTCCTGAGCAGCGGGGTTCTTTCCTTTAATAATTAAAGTTTAATTCTTGGTCGAGTTTTGTCAACGAAAAGTTCACAATGTCTTCTTGCTCGTTTTGCGCAAAATGCTGGGACCCTTCTTAGAGCACATATTCGAACACTCTCGGTTGATCTCCTTCAGATACAAAAGGATAGTTTGTTCTCTGACCTTTTCACAGCGCCAAGCTGCGCGCATGATTTGTGTATATGTAACGTCCCTCTAAACAGCATTTTGCTAATAGAGCAAAGATCCTTGGGCAAAGTCTGAGTGGCTGTTTTGCTTCTCCACTGTACTTTAACAGCCACAATTGTCGTTTGGGCAGTTGAAACGTTATCCGCTTCGTGTGTGGCCCTCATTGGTGTGGAAGTTGATCGCGGTTGAAAAGGAGATACTAGTGAGACGCCATGAATAATAATAGCTATAATTATTCCGTACTGCGCAAATTAATAATTTTAATACGATTAAAAATCCACGTGTCCACTCGTGACCAGAACAAGCTTTTGGCCTCCAACGCGCAGACGCTTATAGGGATTCAATTACCCAAGCTACGGAAATACAAGCGTCTGCACGCAGGCTAGGGGGGAGGGGATATACGGGTTTACGCAAGTAGCGTAAGCTATAGCCTGTGTACAGCCTGGATATACACCTGTAATTCAGGTGTATCCAGGCTGTACACCCCCCCCCCCCAAAAAAAAACAATAATTCAATATATACTGCACCTCCTCTACCGTCTCCCCGAGTGATATCACCACCTAAATAAAAAAATAAAAATTTTAAGCTAATTCTTTATTATTGATTTTAAAGTATTCTTTCAAATAAAACAGAATTAATTTTCGCTTTATAAGCGCTTTAAGGCCCCGTTTACACTAGAGCAAAAGTATCCGGATTCACATTGTTTTTTATTCCCATGAGGATGAAAAACAATGTGAATCCGGATACTTTTGCTCTAGTGTAAATGGGGCCTAAGGCAGTAAGACACGATCTTCAACTAAACAATTATACCTTGGATCAAGAAATCTTTGACAACTCGATGAAATATACTGCCTCTAAAACCATAGCCTTTCTACAAATATGAAATCAATGAATAAAATCAATTAAAAAGTAGCAGAATATATTAACTACAGAACATTTTAAAGTAAAAGACTCTTTGACTAATTTATCTATTAATATTTGCAATTGTATCTAATACTGGAGAAACAACAATGGACTCAAAAGTCCCTTACAAAGTTGTTCTCCTGAGTCGTTGATTTTTACGGAGGGGCCGGGGGGGACCGGAGAACCCAGAGAAAAACCAACCATCAAAGTACAGGAGAGATCAACTACAAGAACTCCACTCACATGAATTCCAAGCTCAAGCCCGTGACAAGGTTTGTCCCAAGCGGCCACCCATCCCCGTCCAGTTGGGCTTAACTTTGGATCGCAGCGGTGAGAGGCAACTGCAGTGATGGATTTACAGGGGGGTGCGGGGTGTGTGTGGGGGGGGGGTGTGCGCACCCCCTCTGGCCTTGGCCAAGGGGGTGCAGGGTGTGTGTGCTAATTGCCTTGTCAAATCCAAGTACATTAAAGGATGCATTCATTCAATGTCCATGTAAACTTCATGCTATCATATGATTCATAGGTATTAATAGATATAAAAAGCTTGGACCCTGGACCCTGCCGGGGGCTGTCCGCAGACCCCTGCCGTACCTCCCTCAGCGGCGCTCCACCCTGCCTCGGTCACGCCCCACGCCGCAGGACTGATCTCACTTCGCTCGCTCAGCACTCCCCCTACCAGATCAAGCTGGATCAATCACTGGGCAACTGTTCGCCACCCGTGCTTCCCTACTAGCTATAGGGGTCCTTACTTGATGAGTAAAAATCGTCTGGCGTTAGATAGAGTATAATAACAAACCGGTTCGGGCCATTGAACGTTGCAGTTGGTAAAGGTTAAGGAAGAGAGATGCGGCAGAGATGCGGGATCACGCGCGCGCCTCGTCACAGTTTGCCATGCTTGTTGTGACAGCAAGATATCACGTGCCACTTTACTGCCTAACGTCTTGTAGCATAACATCTTACAACGTAGTGGAACGTTTTATAGCGTAGCAGAACGTTTTCCGCATAGAAAGTCGTTTTATAGTGTAGCGAAACATTTTACCACGTAACGGAACGTTTTATAGCGCAGCCAAACGTTTTCATAGAAAAAACGTTTTATAGTGTACTGTAGCGGAACGTCTTACAACGTAGCGGAACGTTTTATAGCATAGCGGAACGTGTTACAACGTAGCGTAACGTTTTATAGCGTAGTGGAACACTTTACGACATAACGGAACGTTTTATAGCATACCTGTTTTATAGCAGAAAGTTTTCATAGAGAAAACGTTTTATTGTTGAATGGTGTTGAATGATGTTGAACGAAATTTGAACATGTTCAAATTTTCGTTCAACACACGTTCAACATTTACTATTGTTCTCAAAATGTTGAAAGGTGTTGAACGCATTTGAACAGACATGCGCCATGCGGGATATTGCCGATTCCAGCTTTTGTGGTAACCCGCGTTCAATTAATTGTCATTCATGAATGTTGAACGATGTTGAATTCATTTGCTTTCAACATTATTCAACATCGTTCAACAATGTTGAATGACGTTGAATGCGATGTTGAAAGCATTTGGCCAGGCCTTTACCACATATCTTAAACATTGTCGCGACAATGTTTAAGGTGAGGTGCTGTAATACGTGCAACAACGCTTTTCAACTTGCAACGCAACAAAGTTACGTTGACAATGTTTAAGGTGGGTGGTAATACGTGTAACAACGCTTTTCAACTTGCAACGCAACAAAGTTACGTTGACAATGTTTGGGGTGGGAGGTAATACGTGCAACAACGCTTTTCAACTTGAAACGCAACAAAATTGCGTTGCAAGTTGAAGAAAAATGTTGCCCGTATTACCTCACCTTTACATCGCAGCGGAACGTCCTATATAGCTCAGTGAAACGTCTGGTCTTAATCTAGAGCTGGTCTTAACACGTAGTTTTGTCATTGCGCACCTGAGGCGCTAAACACAAACCATTTTGTAAGTTCATTGACATAAAATTTTAATACTGAGTGACCTTGTGTGAGCCGTAAAATCCAGCGCTGAGACAGAGCCGGACTTATCAAAAATGGCAAGCGTGTCTTTATCACATGGTGTAATAAAAGTAGCGTGCTGCGTAGGCAGTGTAGAAACAACAATCGAAATATAGTAAGGTTAGATATACTGCCGAAACAGAGAACGTATAGGAGTCTAACGTTTCGAGCGAAGGCCCTTCGTCAGAGAAACGTAAAGAGTGTAAACAAACAATGAGCTTATATACGAAAGGTAATCATGTGACCAAAAATAAGCCAATCAGATAAAAATGACAATAACAAATTGATGAGATGCGAAAAATTAGCCAATCAAATCAAAATAACAAAACAAATTGATAATGAGATGTGAAAGACATTTGCTATTCATACCATCGATGAGCAAGAAGGAGGGGGTGTAAAATGAAATTCTTTTCGTTTTTTTTAAATGAATTATTAATTAGTTTTTGAATCCTATAGAAAATTTCATAGAGTCCCAAGATTTTATATAATATTCTATAAGTTTAAAGTTTCTCATAAGTAATTTACTTTTACTAAATATACCTCGTGGGTTGCCAGTGCTATAAAATTCCGCACAGTTTTTGGCACAACTTCACCAAACAAACCAATAACAATACGTCCAGCTTTCTCACCACCTATTGTGACATCTAGATAAACCTGAAAAAGGATTCAGTAGCAAAGCATTTAACAGCTAGCAAGCTAGAGGAAACAAAACTTGTGTTACAAGAAATTGTGTCACACGTATGTTTTGATTAACCCCCAGGTATATAAGAGTTCTAGTGGCTGAATGGCAGTGGCATAGCTACTAGCCAGGGTCTTGGCTTTGGAGGAGCAAGAACCACATTCTCCTAGAAGAATCTGGGGGCATGCTCCCCCATAAAATTTTGGATTTCTAGGGTCTCTGAAACACTATTTCCTACATTTTTGAGGCAAGTATTTAAAGTGCTTATATCACTTGTGGGGTTTTAACATATTTAAATAGATCAAAAAAAGTTAGTTAATAAGTTATTTTGCCGTTTTTGTTTTAGTTTAATAGTTTCTAAGATATAGGTCTTTAAACATGCCAATTTGGGCTTTTTGCCAAAAATTTCCATCGTTCATTTAAGCACGGGGGCCTGGGACTCAGGATCCCAAGATGACCATCTTCTTAGTTGGAACTCTTGTGCGTACTGGAAAATGGGTGTGAGCTCAACATTTCGATTTTTCAGTCAAATATATGTGTTTTTGTGAATCAATAAGCCGAAATGTAGTTGTTTTGAATTGACTCATTCCTGAGTCCCAGGCCACCAAGGTGTTAAAATGAATGACGGAAATTCTTGAAAATTGGCATGTTCAGAAGCCAAAATGTCAGAAACTATTTGACTAAATCAAAAACAGCATAATAACTTATTAACTAACTTTTCTTGCTCTATTCAAATACATTGGAACCCCACAAGTGATATTAGCACTTTAAGAGTAATCTGAAAGCCATAAATTACATATGAACTTTGTTGAAATCAAACCAGAACATTAGAATAATGCACATCGGAATATCATTTTAGATTTATTTATAAACAAGTTGTAAATGTAAAAACAAGTTGGAGGCATCTTGTATAGACCCTTAGTATTGTAATTTATAGCATATGCATGCCTGCAATATATATAACACATTACTATTCGACCTACAAGTTTCTCCACAGATTTAAACTTTTCATGAACAGTCTTGGAGACCATTGGGGGGGGGGGGGGGGGGGGGGGGAGGGGGTGACCACCCACCTGACCCCTTGGTTACACCACTGGTTGGAGGCATTTTGTATAGACCCTTAGTATTGTACTTTATGGCATATACCACTCACTTGGTCTTAAAACAACTGTAACCTCCCCTCCCCCAAGTTCTTCCATGGATTTAAAGTTTTCACGAGAAGTCTTGGAGACCATTGGGGGTGATTGCCCCCCCCTGGCTATGCCACTGCTCAATGGTTAGTCACCTTTCCCACCCCCTTAGCTCATACCAAACTCGCACCCGCACTGCGGCACTCAGACAAAGGAAAATCGAGGAATGGCTCGTGGTCTGTGGTTAAAGCATCCCACTAGTATTCAGGTTGTGGGTTCGAGTCTGTCCCATCTGGAGCACAGAGTTTTCTAAGTTTAACTACTTACAACAGCTTGTAATACAGCAAAAACAAACAAAGCTTTAAAGTGCCACTAACCCCAAAAATTTTTTCTTGCAAATCTAAGAACCCTTATTGAGTGGATTAGGCCAGTTAATAAATTATTGTATTGTATTGTATTGTATTGTATTGTATTGGTATTGGATGTTTCGTTGATCTTCTGTAGACGACCAAAGTTGCATCTGTATGTCTCATGGTGGAGCAGGAAAGGGAATGGGTATATTCCTGGTGTGATGTCGGACAAGTCAAACAAGGAACTCCTTTGAGCTCTGTCTGGTGAATACATATAATTTTTCAGGTTGAAAATTCATTTTCCCAACTAACTCAATGTAAGAATTCTATGCATTCAGCAGACAGAGCTCAAAGGAGTTCCTTGTTTGACTTGTCTGACATCACACCAGGAATATACCCATTCCCTTTCCTTCTCCACCATGGGACATGCATATGCCAATTTTTGCAACTTTGGTGGTCTACAGAAGACCAAAGAAATGTCCAATACCAATAATTCATTCACTGGACTAATCCACTCAATAAGGGCTATTAGATTTGCAAAAAAATTTTTTGGGGTTAGTGGCACTTTGAAAATATGCACCTCTTTTTTAAAATTTTTTTAAGGGGGGGGGGAAGGGCAAGTAAAAATAAGTAATTTCCAGGAGGGTCACTTAAAACTGTTTATAGGACAAGAAAGGGGGTTGAAGGTTATTTTATCTTTCTAGGGAAATTACTCATCTTACACTCCCCCAATAAATATTAAATAATGCCCAGTTCCTTATTAACGATAATCGCAAAGTTAGACAAGTCACGCAGCGCAATGCTGTAAACTTTAAATAAATTAAAATTATGTTTTAATTAACATTTGCATCTTTCGCGTTAAGCCAACAACGCAGACAACTACGTACCATTTAATGAGTTACGAAAGCTATACAAAGTTGTAAAGATATTCTCTACATACCAATGTAGATTTAGCATATTAAATAGAAGGATCCTGTTTCAAACACAGTCTCTTTATTTATACATTTGCGCGAATGTAAATTTCAAACGTTATATCAAATAAATTGTATACATTACCTTATCTGTTACTTTAGGTCCTTCCTTGGATGAAGCAAACGATAGCGTAAAGAAAAACCCAGCAATAAATACGAAGAAAACACCAAAAAACTTCATTCTTGAACTATTGTTGAAAGACGGTTTAAAAGAACCCCTGTTCAATGTTGCCTCTTGCGCCTTCAAACACGTTGCGCATTTTGCGCCTGCGGTATCACAACCGGTACGAAACTACTTCATGCTAGGACATTATAGCAACAAACGTTGAGATCACCAATAGTTTGCGAAATTGCAAAACATCGTCTTCAAATTAACAATAATCGTTAATTCTAGACCTTAAAAACCCAACCCCAATCGTAACAATAATCGTTAATTCTAGACCTTAAAAACCCAACCCCAATCGTAACCTTAATCATATCTCTAATCCTGACCCTTGTGTTGTGTTATTTGTTGTGTTGTTGTTGCGTTGTGTTGTGCTATGTTGTGTAGCAGTGCTGTTGTGCTATGTCTGTTATGTTGTGTTGTGCTGTATTGTTGTTGTTGTTGTGCTGTGTTGTTGTTGCGCTGTGTTGTGCTATGCTGTGTTGTAGTGCTGCTGTGTTGTGTTGTATTGGGTTATGCGATGTTGTGTTGTGTTGTGTTGTGTTGTGTTGTGTTGTGTTGTGTTGTGTTGTGTTGTGTTGTGTTGTGTTGTGTTGTGTTGTGTTGGGTTATGCGATGTTGTGTTGCGTTGCGTTGCGTTGCGTTGCGTTGTTGTGCTGTGCTATGTTGTGTTGTGTTGTGTTGTGTTGTGTTGTTGTGTTGTGTTGTGTTGTGTTGTGTTGTGTTGTGTTGTGTTGTGTTGTGTTGTGTTGTGTTGTGTTGTGTTGTGTTGTGTTGTGTTGTGTTGTGCTATAGTAACACAGGCTCGTGCTTGACCAGTGCGAGTTAGAAAGGAAAGACCTATTTCGTAGAGTTGTTTAGTATAATGTACAAAGTAGGGATGTGCCGGATCCGGATACCGGTATCCGGCAAAATACGAACATCCGGCACTATCCGGTATCCGGTAAAATATGCTAGATATTTATCAGATAGTGCCGGACTTCTGGTATAAATATGAACCCGAAAACACGTTGCCCTTGTCTTTTTTTGTGAGATAAGAAATTGTGAAACACAGTACAATTGTAAAAAACAATTGCTGGAAGTAAAGGGTTTTCGTGATGTTACTGCTGCCGTGTATGCGGCGCTTACGGAACTTCAGACAGAAATCTATTACGGCTTGCTTGGAGGTAAATATACACAGAAAACCGCTGAAAATTCACTCTGAATTTTCAGCGGTTTTCCGTATTCCTCATTATTACCCTCTAGCGCATCCATTCCCGGCGTTGATTTCATTGAGGGAAAGCCGGAGAACCCGGCGAAAAACCCTCGGAGCACAGGAGAGACCAACTAAACTCTACTCACATGAGTTCCAAGCTCGAGAACGGGGTCATTCCCAGACGGTCACCCATCCAAGTACTAACCCCGTCCAACCGGGCTTAACTATTGGTGAGAGGCAGCGCCCTAACAGCACACGCCACCTGTGCTCCCTCCCTCTGAAAAGATCTCCTACCCCTCTGAAAAGATCTATGCAATATGTACGAAATGTAAAGAGCGCATAAAGCGAGGAGTATCTCTTGAATCGTGTTCATCCACACCATTACACAACCACTTACGGAGTAAACATGCTAATGAGCTAGGCGAAGCGCGGAAGAGTAATGAGACTGAGAGTAACGAAAGTGGCAGTAGTCTTCGATCAATGGAGGTTACTTTGGATATGTACTGTGCAGAAGAAGTAATCCCATTGAGAGGAGATGGCTCCGACCCCTTTCAATATTGGCAAACTAAGAAAGTGTTATGGCAGAAGCTCGTTGAAATTGCTACCAGGCTCAGTGTATTCGGAGAGGCTGTTTTCAAGTGCTGGTCTCATTGACACTCCAAACAGCTCAAGACTAACTGGTGAACACTTGGAACACCTTACACAACTTAAAGTTAATCATAAAATATGGCCGTGGTAAAGATCAAAGGGACTGTTGTACTGTAGTTTATACCCATTGGACAATGGACATGTTAACCAAGTGACATTGTGTTTTTTTATTTTCTACTACAAATAAATGGTTTTTCAGATTTTATGGGAATTGGGAAAAAGTAGTAAAGTATTGTCTAAGTTCCACCATGAATATCCGGTATCCGGTATCCGGTTTCTTTGAACCCCTGACCGGTATCCGGTAGGCTACTATCCGGTACCATCCGGTATCCGGCAAAGCAGTATCCGGCACATCCCTAGTACAAAGAAAAACATTTTGCGATTTTTCAGGTTGAGAGAAATAGAAAATTTCTAGAAATGGCAGTAGAAAGACTGAAAGACTCAGATAGACTTATTCGTCGTTCGTGTTCCCACCGCCATTATTTTGCCAAAACTTTCCCTCGTTTTCTTTATAACTCAATGAAAACAGAGAAAATTCTTTCTTGTTCTTAAATGTATATAACCACTTTTCTTTTAAAATTGCACAGGTTTTTTCTCAACATGAAAAGGCTTGTCTAGAGGAAGTACGCCACTATCTGCAATTACACAATCCGTTCTTGGCTTTGATCCGTCAACAGCAATGTTCTCAATTCTCTTAACCACGTGCTAAAATTATACAATACATACAATTAGGGAGTATTTACATGGATGAAAGTTGGTCCCTGTCAAGGGGGTCACCCTGGCCCCAGAGCTCCAGTTTACAGAGTGTTTATATGAGGAAAAGTTGTCCCTGCTACACGCGTAAAAATCTCGCAGGTTGTTACAGCATTGTTACCTGAACAATGCTGTAACAACTTGCAACAATGCTGTAACAACTTGTTGACATATGTGAACAACATTGATAAATGAACAACATTGTTCATCATTGTTTCAACAAGTTGTTACTGCTTGATGAAACAACAACCGTTGTTCACGCATGTTGTAACAACCGAAGAACGTGTTGATACACCAACCATGCATGTTCACCATTGTTGTAACATTGTTGTTCATCGTTGTTATTTCGTCATGCTGTTATAACATGTTGTATCATGGGCGAACAACGTTGTTGGCTATAAAAAATGTGCTGTTGGAACAACTTGTTCATGACTGTTGATTTATCTGTGAACAAGTTGTTCGAACCATAAGTGAACAACTTGTTGACAACTGCGAGCAGCACAACATTCATAAATCAACAGTCATGAACAACATTCAAACAACTTGTTCACGGATAAATCAACAGTTATGAACAAGTTATTCCAACAGCACATTTTTTTATAGCCAACGTTGTTCGCACACGATACAACATGTTGTAACAGCATGACGAAATAACAACGCTGAACAACAATGTTACAACATTGGTGAACATGGTTGATGTATCAACACGTTCTTCGGTTGTTACAACATGCGTGAACAACGGTTGTTGTTTCATCAAGCTGTAACAACTTGTTGAAACAATGATGAACAATGTTGTTCATTTATCATTGTTGTTCACATATGTCAACAAGTTGTTACAGCATTGTTCAGGCAACAATGCTGTAACAACCTGCGAGATTTTTACGCGTGTACCCGAGACAAGTTTCAAATTACCCATGTAGACACCTTCTGTGGCGTCGTCTAAATAAAAAGAATGCAAAGTTGGCTCTCCCAGGGTGGATCGGGGGGTAGGGTGACCCTTCTAGTAGGGACAATTCTCGGCCATGTAAACGGGACCTTAGAATACAATGAGATTTTTTATTGCCCCATAAAACGAGCACTTTTAACGCAATTTTTGTGGTAATAGACAGTTTATTTTTATTGTCCTAATTTTTAGCAATTCTTACTGAAACAAAATTGCCATAGAATTGGACGAGATCTCACAATTTACGAGTTTGTATTACAACATAAAGACATAAAAGCGATACTAGAAACCTTGCACAGAAATACGGATGGTCAAAATTAAAGCGACATTGAAAGGCGGATTGCAAAAGTGACATCTTGATTTCCGTTGGCCCGGCAGCAATCAAGTTTAGGATCATAATTTGTGTAAGCTTCAGAAATCCTCCATGTTTCATAGTCGAATTATTGACTTTTGTGCAGCCTTAATTTTGAAATTTGCAGTTCAAAATTTCAATTGAGGACTAAAATACTGAGTAATCTATTTCACAACGCTCCACTTCCTGCTTAGCTAAAATAAGGCGTGGAAGCAAATGTTGGTCAGCGTGGTCTCAGCCAAGCTGTTCCAGCATGGTAGAGCCTGGGGCCGACCCACGAGAATATGGAGAAGGGAGGGTCATTGGGTGGGCCGTTCTCTACCAGAGGCCAGGCTAGTTGGAAACTAAGCAAGAAGGGAGTGTTCTGGCCAGATTAGGTATTTATGATATTCGGTATTACGGTATATTAGTGCTGATTAGTCTTGTTATAAATATTTCCATAAAGTTGTTCATTATCCCGTATTTCATCTTCGCATATCATTATGAGCGTTATGAATAGTGTACTGACATTGCCCCTTCAACTGGTACGATTTAACTCGTCCCAAGGTATAAATATCGTAAATGAGTTCCAGTTGCACAATGGTTAGAGCGTCTGGCTAGCAGTTGGAAGGTTGTGGGTTCGAGTACATATATACATACATACATCATCTTTATTTTAATACGCTGGGCCTCACACAACTTATAATAAAAGTTGATTTCCAGGAGGGGCGTATATTTAAACTTATCTACCTAAAAACTAACCAACTAACTAACTAACTAACTAACTAACTAACTAACTAACTAACTAACTAACTAACTAACTAACTAACTAACTAACTAACTAACTAACTAACTAACTAACTAACTAACTAACTAACTAATGTATAGCGTGATGTAAATCCAAAATGTAATCTAAAAACTAAGTTTTTAAAGTAACGGATCAGCATGTTTCAGCAAAAGGCAAGGTGGCAAGTCTATTCTTAAATTCATAAAGCGACGTTGCCTTTTTTGCCTCAGTTGGTAAATTATTCCATGCAGCATTGCACCACTATATTTAAAGCTACGCTTGAAAAAGTTAGTGTTTGGCTTTGGACGTGCTAGACCAGTTTCGATATTTCTGAGATTATAATTTTTTAGTCCCAGACTTGGAAATGCTTCAATCTAACCTTTCTTGGATCCTACGCTAAGGACCAAATCATTTCTTCGAAAACACGGTGGTCGCACTACATTTAACAGGACTAAAACAATCATTAATAAGTCTGTACCTAGCAAAATCCATTGAATGAAATTGGTATTTTGATATTTCATCACTTTCACGGTGAATATACGCATACATGTGAAACGTAGAGTCACTGACTGAACATTGCCCAGCTTCCGTACATGTACTTCGTGCAATTCAAGCAAAAGCGATATAGTTTCGCAAGCAAGCTGATGGATTGACTAAGGGCATGTTCACAATGAGATCGATCCGAGATTGTTTTATTCGACTATTCACACTGGGCTCACTTTGCCTCAGATCGTTCTCTGATCGATGTCAAAGTGCAGTGTAAACAAGCCCTACAAACAACTTGGGCCAAGTTCGTTGGCACTTGCAGCCCAAAACTTTCTTACAACCAAAATCCTTTCTTGGAACGAGGATCCCAGGATCCATGGAGCTAAGAGTTTTCTGAGTTTAACTACGTTCGTTAGCTTGCAGCAGAAACGACTGAAACTTTATGTTCATAATTAATTTACTTAGCTATAAAAGTTTCTCTTCACTCACCATTCCCTCAAGTATGATGCCAAAAATAACATGGCGTCCATTTAACCAAGGTGTAGTCACGGTAAAGATAGCGAACTGGGAGCCATTCGTGTCTGGTCCAGCATTAGCCATATTAATCCAACCCGCGCCGTAGTGGTTAAGTTTGAAGTTCTCGTCATCAAATGCGGGACCATAAATGCTCTTACCTTAAGAATGAAAAAGAAAAGAAAACAAAATTAGAGCTTTTGATAAGTTTTGCCTCGATAGTTTCTTTTAAAAATAGACACGCCCAGGCGTGCATGTATCCACTGCGTTAATGCCTATTTGTGGCAAAATTGATGGAATTGTATACTTGTAACAACCTTGTATTCAATCGATCAAGAGCTGAGCAAGATTTTTGACAAAATTGTCTATGCTCACAGGCCATGCTGTGTTTTAAATTAAAAAAAAGAACTCAGAGTAAAGCCATCAAGGCACAGGTGACCAGCTTAGCTCAGTTCAGCTAAATTGAGACCAGCTGAGCTGAGCATGAGACCAGTTCATCTCACTGAGACCAGCTCAACTCAGCTGAGGACAGCTCAGCTCAACTGAGACCAGCTGCTCAGCTCAGTTCAGCTCACTAGAGACCAGCTCAGCTCAACTGAGAGCTGAGGCCAGTGCCAGCTCACCTGATGCCAGCTCACCTGAGGCCAGTGCCAGCTCACCTGAGGCCAGCTCAGCTCACCGGAGACTAGCTCAGCTCAGCAAAGTTCAGCTCACCTGAGACCAGCTCAGCTAGAGCTGCTCCCATCGGTTCATTTTTGTAATCGATTAATCGTTGTCAACAATCAATTAATATCGATTAATCGTATTGTTAAATATGTCATGAATTAAATATGACATGTCCATGGTGATTTGTCCATTCAAAGGAAGGGGGTGCTTTTATAACGTTTTTACTAAATTTGTTGGGGATTGCCTCCCTTGTTGTCGCCCAACAATTCAGTCACTATTCACGTTTTAAATCACTGTTTAATCACGGTTATAGATTGCGCACTTTCTCGCGCTCTCACAGTTCACACAAGAGACATGACAAGACAGAGACGATGTTTAGTTTACACTTGACACTCCTAAATGATACTGCGATACTATTAGCTAATCAGTTTATGAATAATTGGTTTAACTAAGGCGTGTTCGTAATCAGTCATTACTTATCTGTTTAACAAAGCAAGATTAAATCATTCCTGCATCATGCTGTGCAGGGTTGTTACAGATGATCAGATTATTGTTAAGTATAATCGATTGTGGAAAAAAACGAAAAAATAATCGATTAATCGATCAATCGATTAATTGGGAGCAACTCTAAGCTCAGCTCACCTGTGACCAGCTCAGCCAAGCTCAGCTCACCTCACCTGAGACCAGCTCAGTTTTGGCCAACTCAGTTGAGACCGGTTCAGCACTAACAACTCTACTCATAATATCTGGCATGAGTTCCAAACCTGGACAGGTGGTCAGCCATTGAAATACTAACTCAATGCAATTGGGCTTTACTCTGGTCCTCAGTGGTGAGAGGCAGTGCTCTAATTATAGTCATAAAGTATGGTTGTAAAGCTTTAAGTACGCCAATCAAATTAATATTAACAACTCACAAAATTTGACTTAATTGACTAATACAGTAATACAGTATTTAAATATCTTCATAACACAACCCTCGTAATTTCGATAATTTTCGAGTTTGCCTCGGCAATGCCTCGGCAATTTTTTTTGCCGAGGCGCACAATGAAATCACCTTAAATTCCTTCGGCAATTACTTCGGCACCCTTCGGCATTCACGTCGGCAGTTGTAATTAAAGTAAAGTACATACGGAAGTTATTATAACGAATATTATAACGAGCGTAGATTCCGGCGTTTGACATAATTTTGACAATTTGTTGTTATTTTACAAATTGAACAAATTAACCTACAGATTTGAATTTCAAGTTATTAAAGTGGTTTAGATAACGCAAAAACGAACAGACGCTGTAGTTTGTAAATTTAAGGTATATAAACAATGTCAATAACGGGTGGAATTGCCTCGGCATTTTATTGCCGAGGCAAACTATGAAAATCGTAAGTGTGCCGAGGCGAATTTCGAGGGTTGTGACAACAATTTGTCAACCAATAAAACAATCTAGTTAGAAGGTAAAGAAAATTGCTTGAGATAACAAGCATCTGGAGTATTACGCTCGCTCGTTGGGGGCTCATATCGTCAGCGGTTTTATCGAACTCGGCGACTTCCACCGAGAAACCGAGTGCCGAGGCGAATTTCGAGGGTTGTAACAACAATTTGTCAACCAATAAAACAATCTAGTTAGAAGGTAAAGGAAATTGCTTGAGATAACAAGCATCTGGAGTATTACGCTCGCTCGTTGGGGGCTCATATCGTCAGCGGTTTTATCGAACTCGGCGACTTCCACAAAACGTCAACAACTTTAGGTAAGTAAAGTTTAGTTTATTTACAAGAACTATCACATTCGAACGTGCTCCCTTGGACAGGTACGTAATTTCGCTCAGGTTTTCGACGGAAAGTAAAAAAAGAGATACGCAATGCGTACATGCGACTACGTTTAAGATAGCTACGTAACCACCAAAGACATCTGCTTTCCTATTGGTTAAAATTTTCGCGTGTTTAATTTTTATTGGCTATGAGTAAAACTGCAATCGTATCGGGGGATTTAGCCCTAATGACGTGAGAATGAAATTAGTGGTTACTTGGCCCATATTTCTTTTGAAATTGGGCCAGAGTACCAGGCTGCGTTTAGGACTACCCACACGATCCGATTAATCGGATAAACGATTTTCCTCCTGATGCACAAGATTTAACTACAAAAATAACAACGTTATGCTGTATTCGCGAGAATTTTTGAACAAATAACCCACTACTCTAGTATACATCCACTAGATCACACACACCAGGTTTATCGGGATCATGTTAATGGGAACCAAACGTATACGCCGTTTCAAATATACGCCCACCCAACACCAGTAGAGCCGTATATTTGAATGGGGATTCAAGAGTACGTCCCCCCATAAAAATGTTAACCCTTTGAGGCCTGGACCTCTCCCCGTGCTGAATAAAATACTAAAAACTCGTCTTCAGGCTTCAAAGTGTTAAAGAGATAGGTTTTAACACTTTGAGGCCTGGACCTCTCCCTGTGCTGAATAAAATTGCCTGGCATTAGCTAGAATAAAACACTAAAGACTCGTCTTCGGGCTTCAAAGGGTTAAATGTTACCAAACAATAATAGTCATAATAGTGTCAGTGAAAGCATTTATAGACTTTATATACTTGTAGTTAAATGAGATAAATGAAAGATAGCATTCTACAAACAATTTACGAAAGTAAACGTTTCAAAATCAATGATAAAGCATGACAGAGCCTTAGGGTGAAAATTACGTATTCTATGTTACTTATTGAAAAGGCCTATATACTTGAATTATCAAACTGCGTCATTTAAGTATACGACTCCAAATTGGGGGGTGGAGGTATATTCGAATTGATCCAACGTACCTCCTCTGCCATCACCTCGTGTAAAGTCACCACCTGGATAGAAAACAGTCAAGATAAATTTTTTACGTGTCAGTTATATAGAGAGGTTCCAGTCTGTACTGTCAAAAATAATTCCACGATCTTGTACCTTGAATCATGAAATCCCTGACAACTCGATGAAATTTACTTCCTCTGTAACCAAACCCTTTCTAGAAATGAAAAAATAAAGTACTGCCAGCTGAATGGATAGATGAATGGATGGATGGATGGATGAGTAGATGGATGGATAGATGGATGAATGAATGAATATATAGATGAGTGAATGAATGAGTGGATATATAGATGAGTGAGTGAATGAATGAATGAATGAATGAATGAATGAATGAATGAATGAATGAATGAATGAATGAATGAATGAATGAATGAATGAATGAATGAATGAATGAATGAATGAATGGATAGATGGATGAATGAATGAATATATAGATGAGTGAATGAATGGATAGGTGGATGGATGGATGAATGAATATATAGATGAGTGAATGAATGGGTAGATGGATGGATGGATGAATGAATATATACATGAGTGAATGAATGGATAGATGGATGGATGAACGAATAGTAGATGAGTGAATGAATGGATAGGTGGATGAATGAATATATAGGTGAGTGAATGAATGGATAGGTGGATGAATGAATACATAGATGAGTGAATGAATGGGTAGATGGATGGATGGATGAATGAATATATAGATGAGTGAATGAATGGGTAGATGGATGGATGGATGAATGAATATATAGATGAGTGAATGAATGGATAGATGGATGGATGAATGAATATATAGATGAGTGAATGAATGGATAGGTGGATGAATGAATATATAGATGAGTCAATGAATGGATAGGTGGATGAATGAATGAATATATAGATGAGTGAATGAATGGATAGATGGATGGATGAATATATAGATGAATGAATGAATGGATAGATGGATGAATGAATATATAGATGAGTGAATGAATGGATAGATGGATGAATGAATATATAGATGAGTCAATGAATGGATAGATGGATGGATGGATGAATGAATATATAGATGAGTGAATGAATGAATGGATAGATGGATGGATGGATGAATGAATATATAGATGAGTGAATGAGTGAATGAATGAATGGATGGATGAATGAATATATAGATGAGTGAATGAATGGATAGATGAGTGAATGAATGAATGGATAGATGGATGGATGAACGAATATATAGATGAGTGAATGAATGGATAGGTGGATGAATGAATACATAGATGAGTGAATGAATGGATAGGTGGATGAATGAATATATAGATGAGTGAATGAATGGGTAGATGGATGGATGGATGAATGAATATATAGATGAGTGAATGAATGGGTAGATGGATGGATGGATGAATGAATATATAGATGAGTGAATGAATGGATAGATGGATGGATGAATGAATATATAGATGAGTGAATGAATGGATAGGTGGATGAATGAATATATAGATGAGTCAATGAATGGATAGGTGGATGAATGAATGAATATATAGATGAGTGAATGAATGGATAGATGGATGGATGAATATATAGATGAGTGAATGAATGGATAGATGGATGAATGAATATATAGATGAGTGAATGAATGGATAGATGGATGAATGAATATATAGATGAGTCAATGAATGGATAGATGGATGGATGAATGAATATATAGATGAGTGAATGAATGGATAGATGGATGGATGGATGAATGAATATATAGATGAGTGAATGAGTGAATGAATGAATGGATGGATGAATGAATATATAGATGAGTGAATGAATGGATAGATGAGTGAATGAATGAATGGATAGATGGATGGATGAATGAATATATAGATGAGTGAATGAATGAATGGATAGATGAGTGAATGAATGAATGAATGGATAGATGGATGGATGAATGAATATATAGATGAGTGAATGAATGGATAGATGAGTGAATGAATGAATGGATAGATGGATGGATGAATGAATATATAGATGAGTGAACCAAAACTAGAGTTTTGGAACCAAAACTAGATTGGAAAAACTCTTTCATATAATATTGCTTTTTGAAGTTGTCAGTTTTTTAATGAAGACCATTTTAAGGTATCTAAGTCTACATTAGAGCTGGTTGTACATGGAATCCCATTATAAATATACAAGCAGCTCTAACTTGCAATCTCTGTAACTTTTTCATTAACTCTGAATAGTGGATGAATGGATAGATGGATGGATATATTAAAATGAATGAATGATTCAGGCAAATTTTGATAGACAAACAGATGGTCATGTTGGATGGATAGACCTTGGGGTAGACTGGGGGTCTGTTTACATGAATCCGGATTGAGTTTCAATCCGGATTGAAAAGCGAAGTCAATCCGTGTTTACATCCATGTTTTCAATCTGGAATGAGATTTCAATCTGGAATGAGAAACACATTGAACTCAATCTGGAATGAGCTAATCTCAATCCGGATTCATGTAAACAGATAAAGGGGTTTGATCAGAAGCGGAATGAGTTCAATCCGGATTGAAACTCAATCCAGATTCATGTAAACAGCCCCTGATTTGGATGGATAAACAAATAAATAAATGTACATGCATGTAAATGAAAGAGGAAGTGGACAAACAAATAAATGGGAAGAAATGAAGTGGGTGTAAAAATGAAAATAGGATTGGAAAGGAGGGCTTACCTCGTGAGTGGCCAAGGCTACAAAATTCCTCACAGTTTTTGGCACAACTTCACCAAACAAACCAATAACAATACGTCCAACTTTCACACCACCTATTGTGATATCAAAATATGCCTAACAAAATAAATGTACCATTAATGGTCTTTTTAGCAAATATTATGTCAATCAATGGTTACTAAATGGTGTGATCTCCACCCCCTCCATCCAGCATCCCCCAAATAATTCAGGCCAGCCAGCACTGCCTGAAGAACTAAAGGTGATTTTATACTATTGTCTGTCCCATTGACTAGATATAACTTAGCCTTAAATGAAAGCCTATTAAGTGAACAGCTTGAAAGGTCAGCAAATGTATAATACATTCATGTGGTGTATCAACAAATGGCAACCTATATATATATTTGTGAAATTCATTACTAATTCATGAGTTTTGCAGCCAATCCAATTTCGGAAATTACGTCACATGTATACCCTGTAAACCCCATACAAGCTAAACCCAATGATGCTAATTAGTTACAACCACTAGTGGATGTATACTCTTCTGATACAACCACTAGTGCCTGTAACTAATTAGCATCTCAATATCCCAAAGGGATTTTTACTATTTATTCATTTCACAAGTTGTTTACAACACTCGCGTCCTTGTTGTATTGAATATACAATCACTTGCCTTCGGCTTGTGATTGTATAATTCAATACAACACAGCCACTCGTGTTGTAAACATTACATATATATATATATATATATATATATATATATATATATATATATATACTAATTTTATAAATTCTATTTTTAAAATTAAGAATTTTGTTTCCCCAAATAACATGCACAAATTTATACAATTAACATACAAATGGCAGAGAAAAACCCAAATTTACAAGAAACTTGACAAGCAAGGGACTTTGCATCAGTTTATACGTACGCTACGACAATGAGTTAACTAGTGCTTTTATAAATACAGCTTTGAGGCTCTTATTGCGCGGTTACATTACCTTCTCTGTCACTTTGGGACCTTTCTCGGATGAAGCACTAACAGTAGTTGCGAAAAAAATCAACAAAATAGCAAGAAGTGTGGAAACAACACCAACTCCCTTCATTCTCAAAACTCTTTGTTGAAAGGACTCTCTGTTCTTTCACTTCTTCGTCCGAACAACATCTCTGCTCCGAGTGGGCTTCAAAGTGCGCTTTGAAAAATTTGCGCGTCAAGACACGCCAGCAATAAGCACCGCCAGAGGTATCATTACGGGACGCCTGTACTTCATCTTGCGGCGACATAGTGGATCAACAACACAACAGTTTATTGCGAGCCGTAAGGCGAGCAGCTCACTAATCTTGACGAGGTCCGGGCCGAGTTTATATGCGTTTACAAACTCGATTCTTAGGATTTCGTGGCGATGATCTTCGGTATACGCAATGTCTACCGATCAGCGGCAGGCATTATTAAATTGTGCGCTACGCTACATCACGTTGTCTTTCTTCCTCGAGGACTTTTCGACAACAGCCGTTATTGCTGCAAATCAACAACCTAAAACTGCATAGATTGCCGTTCTTCACTTCAAGCAAGAGTGCTGACGCCATCACTCTTTAATGGCTCGATTTTATACGCGTGACGTCCATGTTGAGGACAACGTCGCATGCTTAAGCTCTTTAATTGAAAATGCATAGGACGATAACAAGTATTTTACTACTAAATAGTAAATGGTAGCAACTCGCAGCACTTCACTTTTGATAAAAACTTCTAGTATATAATGATATGCTTGTCTCAATAACCAATCAAAGCGCTTGTAGCTGTTTATTTACTTCCGGTTGTTTTGTAAAGACAAGTTCTAGCCTGCGAATAAATAAGTTCATAATGGCGACTGATTTCAACATTCTTTTATGTGCATAATGCATCTTAATAAGCCTTTCTCGCCTCGTTTGTGCGTCTGAATATTTACTCATGAGGACAGAAAGGCTTAGCCTGCAAAGCAGGCACTATATGCACATTATTGAAAGTGTCAGCCATTATGAAAGCGGTCACAGGGCAGGGCCATTCAACTGGGAGGGGGGGGGGGGGGAGGCCCTGGCATCGGCTGGTCACAGAACCAAGAAATACAGCTGGGTGTAATAAAGTAGCAATTTAATTTAGTATGCAAAATCATTCTGAGTAATTGCAGTCCTGTGTTGGAGAAGTTCATTGTAATGGCGGTCCCATTGGCGTTGATGCTATTTGATCATAACTGGCACAAAACTATGCATAATTATGTTTCCCAGGCAAAGTTTAAGAAAAGCAACCAACCAATGAAAATGAAAATAATTGTCAGTTGTTTGCTGTACAAGCTGTGTTAGTTAGTAATACTCAGAAAAACTCTGAGCTCTAAGCGGGACTCGAACCCACAACCTTCTGAATGCTAGCCAGACGCTCTAACCATTGAGCCACTAGAACTCAGATTGCGGAGCAAGGTTGATTAAGGTACTTATACCTTAGACTGACAATTATTACTAACATCAAGCTGCAATTTCTGAAACTAACCAACTGAAAATGAGTTATCGAAAATGGACAGAGTTCACTAGCCGATACCAGTGTTTTATTGGGTGAATTCGAGTTTAGTACAACATTACAACATTCTTGTGACGTCATTTCGGGACTTTATGAAACTTCATGTAACCATCTAAAGTGCCTAAGAACATTTAAAATAATAGAGTAACATCTTTTGAAGTTTTTCGTTTCCTTGCTTCGTTCTTGAGATATTTCAGTTTGTTTGATATGCAAATTAAACATTTGTGCATAATGAGTTATTGAAAAAAGTTATATATCTTTGCTATTATCAAACCAAAATAATTCGAGGGAAGCATGTGCGTGTCTCGGCCAGAATACTAAACAGGTAGATTTTCAAGTGATTATATTTGACAATAGCAAAGATATATAACGTTTTTCGATAACCCATTATGCAGGTGTGATGTCGCAGCATGCGACATTTACATCAAACAAACTGAAATATCTCAAGAACGAAGCAAGGAAACGAAAAACTGCAAAAGATGTTACTTTATCATTTTAAGTGTTCTTTCAAATAAGACTGACTTAATTTTCGTTTCGTAGACACTTTAAGAGCCGCGAATTTACGAACAGCTTGTATAATGGTTATATAAAAGCTGTTCTAGGTAATTTTGGTGAAGGCAAATTTCGAGTGTAGAACATATACATTATAAGACCAAACCGGGACCAGTTGCGAAAAATGCAACATCAAGGTCTTCCGGCAGGAATATTATTGAACCCGCGACCATGCGATAGTGCGCAGTGCTCTAGTGCGCAGTGCTCTAGTGCGCAGTGCTCCAGTGCGCAGTGCTCTAGTGCGCAGTGCTCCAGTGCGCAGTGCTCTAGTGCGCAGTGCTCGTGCGCAGTGCTCTAGTGCGCAGTGCTCTGACCACTAAGCTATATAGCCTGCGAGCAGGGCCATCCCGCAGACTACACTGAGCTATGGAAGCCGTTGCCAAGAGCTTGGCCACGAGTTCTCTATATATAATGTGGCAATGCCCAATCTCGTTCCTAGAGCCCACGTTCCCCACCCAGGAAACGAGAGACTCTGGGATAATCCGTTTCACATCGATATTTCATTGGCTGATGAACACAGTGAACTCTATATAACTCTTCTTCCGGATAACAAGAATCCTGTGATGGTGTGAACGGATTATCCCGGAGCCTCTCGTTTCCGCCCGCTGGGTAAGGGGAACGTGGGCTCGGGAACGAGATTGGGCAATGCCGAGAGTAGAATTGCATATATAATTACAAGTAATATTTGGCATTTCACTCGATTAAACTGGATATTCTAGGTATTAGTTCATGATCACCTCGGTTTTCTTTGATGTACCGTGGTTGTTTATTTATAATTACTCCCAACCACGCATAAATCAAGTTAAAAGCTTCTAGGAAAGCGTCGGCCACGGTTGAAATCCAAATATTACCAGGGTTAAGTCACGTTGGCCTGAAAAACAGAGAAAAATCTTCTCGACGTTTCGAGCGAAGGCCCTTCGTCAGGAGAAAGTAAACAACTCACATGTGGTCACGCGTATTTATAGCAGAGCTACAATGGGAATCACGTGAACACATGTAAGCCAATAAAAACAAAGTAAACAAATAAATTAATATGTAATTTTAGCCTGTGTGCAGGTGCTGACCCAATTTGTGGGTCAGCTACCTGCAAATAGGCAAAGAAACAGGTTATAAATTACTATTTAAATCATCAGAAAAAGGTTAAGGAAAAGGTGTGGAATATGGTGGTGGAGTGAGCTAAATGAAAGAAAATCGCTCATTGAGTCCGTGAGGGTGAATGGTACCAAGTTTGTAAATGAGACGCATTTCTTGTTTACGACGAGTATCGTTACAACCTGTAATGGGCTGAATGGCACAGATTTTCATGTTGGAAAAGGAGTGGTTGGCACTGTTGAAGTGCCTGGCAACAGGTTTGTTTTGCACATTGTTTTTGACATCACAGGTTTGTTGAACACCTTCGTGATGTCAAAAACAATGTGCAAAACAAACCTGTTGCCAGGCACTTCAACAGTGCCAACCACTCCTTTTCCAACATGAAAATCTGTGCCATTCAGCCCATTACAGGTTGTAATACCACACCTTTTCCTTAACCTTTTTCTGATGATTTAAATAGTAATTTATAACCTGTTTCTTTGCCTATTTGCAGGTAGCTGACCCACAAATTGGGTCAGCACCTGCACACAGGCTAAAATTACATATTAATTTATTTGTTTACTTTGTTTTTATTGGCTTACATGTGTTCACGTGATTCCCATTGTAGCTCTGCTATAAATACGCGTGACCACATGTGAGTTGTTTACTAATTTCTCCTGACGAAGGGCCTTCGCTCGAAACGTCGAGAAGATAAATCAAGTTAGTTGCCCCGGGCTAATATATATTAGTCTGGGGCAATAGACCTTTTCACCAATAGCGGCGCCATCTTGAATTCGCAATGCATTATGGTATATCCAGGGTAACAAGCCCCATTAAAAGGGCGATTGCGTAGTGTTGAGACACAATGCGGTTTCTTTATAAATACTTTCGTGGCAACAATATTGAAGTATAGTAATTGTCATATTGGTAAAAGCAACAATTCTCGGACGTGTAAGGATAGATTCATAACAAATGTATCCTTATACGTACGAGAATTATTGCTTTTACCAATATGACAACGATCATATCTAAACCGTTGTTGCCATGGAAAAAAAATCAAGAAAAAAATACCGCATTGTGTCTCAACACTAAGCAATCACTCTTTTATTACCCTGGATAGACCACAATGCATTGCGAATTCAAAATGGCGCCGCTATTGGTGAAAAGGTCCATTAACTTGATTTATGGGTGGTTGGGAAAACAAGGGTTAATCAATGGTCACAAATGTGATAAAGGCTTTATCATCGCGACCGAAGTGTTTTTAGACAAACTCTGTGATAACGAACTCAGTATCTCAGTTTTCTTAGGCAACCCTAAGTCTGCACGCAGGCTACGGCAACCCCTGATCTTGAACTAAGTACGGCCCCCGGTAAATAACTGACGTAGCTACCTCGGGTTCGGCAACTAACCTATACTTAAAATTTTAGTGAAGGGACACTCGAAATTTTCCTTCACAAAAATTACCAAGAAGGCAATCCAGTTTAATCGGGTCAAATGCCAAATATTACTTTATGCATCAAGTGTTCGCGGTTCATACTCGCCGCTTATTTTCTGCCGCATGAAAAGCCCTTAGTAATAATCATATTATTATTTTTGTCTGTCCTGTCTGATCCCTCGCTGAGCACACTATCTGATCTGAGCATCAAAATTACAAAAAGTTGGATGTTTAATTCCTTGAAAGTTTTCATGGCGATAATGTAATGTGTGATGAGTTTTGTGGAAACACCACGTAAAATGTTTCTTTGTGCTAAGCTTTCGGCCTGTTGACTCAGGCCTTCATCGTGATAACAACAAGCTGTTGGCTCACGTCATTTATAAACTAAGCAACTGATCAATTAAATCACGTACGAATACAATGGCGTATCACGTTCATTTTATTAATTAGAAAATACAATTAAACTTTACTAATTAAAAAATACGCCTGAAGGAGCACAAGACATATTGTCTGTCTGTCTGTCTGTCTGTCTGTCTGTCTGTCTAAACATGTCTGTCTGAAAGTCTGACCATCGTGTTAACAGTTAAGTGGGAAGAGCTATCGCTCTTAGGCAGCGAAAAGCAATACTTCACGCGAAGAACAAGGGAATCTATTGAGATTGCAAAACATCACATCATCTTTCAGTCTCAGGAGGGACAGCCATTAAACAGCACGTGGTATGCTCTATTCGGGGAACATTCTTGATTTTGTTTTCTAATTAATAAAATGAACGTGATACGCCATTGTATTCTTACGTGATTTAATTGATCAGTTGCTTAGTTTATAAATGACTTGAGCCAACAACTTGTTGTCATTGCTCTGATGAAGGCCTGAGTCAACACGCCAAGAGCTTAGCAAATAATATTTTACATGGTGTTCCCACAAAACTTATCTTGATGTTTCTTCTCTACAATTTCTACAAATTCTCCTTATTCTGCGTCCTCCTTCTCCACGTTGAAAGGCTTGTCCACTGGGATAGTCCCACTTTTTGCAATCTCGCAGTTTTGTTTCGGTTTACTATTGTCAACATCGACATTTTCAATCTTCCTCACCACATCCTAATGTCGCGAAACGCAGTTCATAGAAAGAGAATTAGAAATTGAAGAAATGGCAGAAGAATAAAGATCGTGAAAGCGGTAAGGGACCGGTCATTATTTATGGCCAGGGTTGGGCCCAAAGAGAAAATGGTTGGGTAAATGAAAAAATTAGCATGTTTTAGATTGGGTGAAATAAATATTATTAAGGAAAACGTTGGGTAACAAAATTTTCATAACTAGTAAAACCGTATTTAAATTGTATGGATATGTATACTCTGCATATCTAAAATTATTCCATTAAAAGGTCATCATCTGTTAAAATGTCAATTGGCATATCATCATCACTGCTATTAATCTCAGATTCTTTGCTCTTTTGCAGTTGTAATATTGCTTTCCTTTTCTGGGCCTTTGATTTCTGCTCAATTGCTCTCCTCATTTTCCTTTTAGCCATAGTAGCAAAAGCAGTGTATTATTAAAAGGATGTCGATGGCAGTGAAAGTGTTAACATGTGACCTTATGTAATAAAATAAGAGTAGGGTGGGGTAGATTTTTTCCCTGCCTTCCAATAGTTGGGTTGAATAATTTTTTGTTTTAAAAAAGGTTGGGCTCGGATTTTTTTTAGCTCTGAAATATTTTCTCTTCGGGCGCAACCCCGGCCATAAATAATGACCGGTCCCTAAGTATGAAATATAGTTTTCGAAAACGCGCACTGCCCCATTGACCGTACCGAAAAAGATGGCGACTTATACATTTAACGACAATCCTTTGCGTGCAGTAAATATTGTTTCTTGCAGTATTATTGGAAGATATGGTTTTAAAACGATCAACTTTGGTAGGAATGAAGTTCTTGCTTACTTAATCCATCTTAGCATGATAAACAATGTTTAGTTGTTATTTGAGCTGATTTGAGGTCGCAAAGCATTGTGGTTAAATGTACCGCCACCATCTTTTTCGGTGCCGTCAAGTGACATTGTTATATATCGATCAGGTGCCAAAGTCCGCGTATTTCAGTCTAGCTTTATGATTGCGCGAGCAGTCCTCGCGTGGCGGTCCGAAATGAAAATCGTGATGTTTCCCGCGTAACCCATGCATGCATGGCACTGACACAGAATAGTAAGACAACCAGAAGTCCGACTCGAGTGAAAACTTGTCCGCATTTCTTCAATGCGCATGCGCGATATTTTACGCCATCCGACGCCATCCTACGCGATCCTACGCAATGTTCTACGCCATCCTACGCCATCCTGGCAAGTTCCCCCGGCAGTTTTAACCTTCTTTTGAAGGTCCAAACTGCCGGGGGAACTTGCCAGGATGGCGTAGGATGGCGTAGGATGGCGAGGAATCAAGATGCGCGAGGCGACATGCGCGAGGACATAAACTTCAAAGGTTCCGACGCGAGTCGGACTTCTGGTTGTCTTTCTATTCTGTGGCACTGATCTCTAAATAAACTGGATAGGCCCTTCCCTATGGCCAGCGTCAAACATTTCGTGGCAGTCGCCGCCATCTTATGTAGTGGAACATATGACGCATTGCGGCCTTAGAACTTGTTCCCAATCCTAAAGTTGACTAGCATAAGCAATCTTGACGTCAGCACGGTCAGACTATCCAGGGGTAGGAATATTATGTCTGCTGTGCCGGGGGAGTCGGAAAAGCCGTAAAGCAAACAAAAGATGCCGGTTCGTTTAGTTTTCACTGTTTAACAACAAATACAGTCAAATGATGGCAAGTACACAACACGAAATATTGTTAAGGCATTAAGATTACTATAAAAGACTTGAAATTGAATTCTTCGTAGATTTTATAGTCTGTTTTTCAGTTTATATTATCGTAAGTTTCTTTGTTGTCGGCACTGAGAAAAACAACGAAATTTAAAGGTTTTATAGCTCAGTAACAAAAACAAATACAAGAAATTAACGTCTTAAACCTTATTAAGTACTTCTTGTGTCCTTACATTCGTTTAAATTTTCTTACAATAATTCTTTTTGTCTGTTTTCAATCTACGAAAGCTATGAACTTCAGTGGCAGCCATCTTGGGTAGTGGTCACGTCATCATACAACTGGCACGCAAAATCCGGCCCAATGGCCCATCCAGTTGTATATAGAGATCAGTGGTTGCATGGGGGGAAATATCAAAACCGGAAGCACATGGTCAGGTTCAGTTTGTCTTTGTTTTCTTCAATTTTCCTTCATTCAAAACAACGTCTGAAAGTTTTGCTCAACATTTTTGTTGTCATTTAACACTAGATATATTACCTCGGGAAAACAGCAGCGAATTTACGATCTACAACGTCAACCTCAACGACGACCGCCCTTCAAAATAATTCTTTTTGCAAAACAAAGAGAATGAATAATTTCAAGTCCCAAGCTTCAGTTTTTTCCTTGTGAAGAATGTTCATGAAATTCTCTTGTAAGATTTGCTACATCCTCGAAAATCTGTGTTTACTCCTGTATTCTAAAAGCTCACTCACACTCAATGAGTGGCCCCTCACACTCAATAAGTGCAACTCTCAACACTCAATGAATCTCCACTCACCCTCACTGAGTATGAGACTACACTCACTCTCCAACCATTCAATTGAATGATGTTTAGAGAGTGAGTGTACTCTCATACTCAGTAAGGGTGAGTGGAGACTCATTCAGTGTTGAGTTGAACTTATTGAGTGTGAGGGGCCACTCATTCAGCCTAGACCTAGGCCTTCTATTTCCTGCAGTGTTGCCAAGTCAAGTTTCGTAAAAATCCCAGTAAAGGTCTGAAAATATCCCAAGATTCCCTATTTTTTACCACAAAATCCCAAGGTTCACAGTGCTCCTATAAACAATCGGTTCTCATTATAGGATATAATTTTTTCACGTTTCCACGAAAGATTATACTTTTGTGAGTACCAAATTTTTTCTGTTTAGCAATCTGAGCCCACTGTATCAGTGATACTTCATTTGGATAGAGTACTTCATCTTGTCTAAATCAAACGAATACATAGGCTAGTGGAGTATGATCACTGAGTATGATCTAATGATCAAGTAAATTAAAAAAATAATAATTAACATTGAAATCAGCTTTTCAAAACCGAAACTGTTTGCTCCGGAAAAATCCCAAAAAAATCCCAAGGTTGAATCCCTGAGAAAAAAATCCCAAAAAAATCCCAACTCCTTCAAAAAATCCCAAGATCTTGGGATAAAATTCCAAAGTTGGCAACACTGATTTCCTGTTTGGGAGTAAGGGAGGTATAATTTTGAGGCCGGGATGGCCGAGAGGACTGGGGAGAGACAACGGGAAATAGAAGGCCTAGTAGATTTCCCAATCAAAACTGCCACACTCTAGTTGGTGGCGCCAGATCTCAAGTTATTCATATTTTTGTCGAGTTAATGGTATAAATCGAGTATTCCTGGCATTCTGTGAATGTTATTTGATTTCCTAAACGAAGGGCGAATCGAATGCATTTTATGACAAATGAAGCCGTGAATTCGGCGTGAGTGTGGTGTAAACGTTTGTCACATGCATGGCCAATGCTTCATGATTTTCTGTTGATGTTTCTCTGAATATTATTCTGAAATAGTAATATATTTGCTAGGAGTATTTTACGCTTGAAAGATGTCATATTTTCATTTGTCTATAAATAGTCGAATCCAGAGCGTGAAGTTAACTTAATGTTATGGTTGTAAAATATAGATTTGATATTTAAGTGGTTGCTCGATGCTGATGGTTATAAGACTTGCAACTGTGAGAAAAATGAATAAATACAATGGTCTGGGATTTGGCAAATCTCTTCTAGGCTTTTCCGGGGTATTAACTCTGCCTACGTCATGAAGCGAATTTAGTTCCCAGTCCCATAGGCCACAGCTCAGTCACGGAAAAGCCTATAGACCACTTTCATAATAGCGATTAATTTAAATACTCTTTTATGTGCATCTAAATAAGCCTTTCTAGCGTGTGAGAGTGTGAGTGTGAGTGTGGGTGTGAGTGACAGTGTGAGTGTAGGTGTGAGTGTGAGTGTAGGTGTGAGTGTAGGTGTGAGTGTGGGTGTGAGTGTGAGTGTGGGTGTGAGTGTGAGTGTGGGTGTGAGTGTGAGTGTGGGTGTGGGTGTGAGTGTGAGCGTGGGTGTGGGTGTGAGTGTGAGTGTGAGTGTGAGTGTGAGTGTGAGTGTGAGTGTGAGTGTGAGTGTGAGTGTGAGTGTGTGTGAGTGTGGGTGTGAGTGTGAGTGTAGTGTGAGTGTGAGTGTGAGTGTGAGTGTGAGTGTGAGTGTGAGTGTGAGTGTGAGTGTGAGTGTGAGTGAGTGACAGGGTGAGTGTAGGTGTGAGTGTGAGTGTGAGTGTGAGTGACAGTGTGAGTGTGAGTGTGAGTGACAGTGTGAGTGTAGGTGTGAGTGTGAGTGTGAGTGTGGGTGTGAGTGTGAGTGACAGTGTGAGTGTGAGTGTGAGTGTGGGTGTGAGTGACAGTGTGAGTGTAGGTGTGAGTGTGAGTGTGGGTGTGGGTGTGGGTGTGGGTGTGAGTGCGAGTGCGAGTGCGAGTGCGAGTGCGAGTGCGAGTGCGAGTGCGAGTGCGAGTGCGAGTGCGAGTGCGAGTGCGAGTGTGTGTGTGTGTGAGTGTGAGTGTGAGTGTGAGTGTGAGTGTGAGTGTGAGTGTGAGTGTGAGTGTGAGTGTGAGTGTGAGTGTGAGTGTGAGTGCGAGTGTGAGTTAGCTTTTAGAATACAGGCGTTAGTGTTATTTCCTTCAGGAAGTTTGTTACAATTGTAATTTCGCTTACCATTCCTTCAACAATTTTACCAAAAACAACATGGCGTCCATCCAGCCACGGTGTCTTGACCGTGGTGATAAAAAACTGAGAACCATTGGTATCTGCTCCAGAATTAGCCATGCTCAGCCAACCGGCGCCATAGTGATTGAGTTTAAAGTTTTCGTCCTCGAATTTCGCGCCATAAATGCTTTTCCCTGGAGTAAAAAATAAACGAGATCAACTCTATTTATTAAATGTGCCTTCCTATAGACCGTTTGCACATGGCGTCTCGTCCGCCATCTTGTTTCGTTTGGCAAACACCAGTGAGCTCTATATAACGGTCGGCGTTAGATCATATTGAGTTAACGTACAGTGACGTCAGAATTTTACAGCAGCGGAAGTATCATGATGCTGGATTAGCACTAGATGTCAGAACTTTCATATTATGGCGGGAAATTAAAAAAACAAGAATGGAGGAGGTGGATGACAGCGAAGGGCAGTTATTGTTTATTTCAAGGGAGGAATTACTCAATGCTATCGAAGATTTTAAGAAAGAAACTTGCACCGGATGGCGATGTGTTTACAAGGAATCGCATTTTGGTAAGTAGACTCAGCTGTTAAATAATTCATAAAGACGCAATCACCGAAATTACCAATTGCGAAATTACTAGTGACAGTAATGACGTCGCGAGGCGGCGAATCGGTGGAAGTTCGACAAGAATCCCCCCAAAAGGTTGCTATGCCGGGCATACATTTACACTATAAAATGTCAGTACCTCCTGCAGTCCTCTTCAGAAGTTTTTATATAAAATTACTGAAGAAGACATCCAGAATTAGTGTTCCACCCTCTGCACGTTAACTCAATATGATCTAACGCCGACCCTATATAACTGGAGTGATATCTTTGTGGCAATCTTGTTCCCAGAGCCCGCGATCCTTATGGGCCTGAACTACGTATAGTTCCAGTCTTCTAAGCGGTCTGGTCAAGTCTGCATCTGGTCAAAAACCGCGTAGGAGACTGGAACTATACGTACGTTAGGTGTACATGGCCGCCATGTTTGACTTCAATCTTTGCCCGGTGAATGAACAGCAGATATCACTCCAGTTATATATAGCTCACTGGTGACACACCGCTGACCGCCATGCTTGTTTTGACACGGGTATTGGAAATTAACTGGAAATCAAGATGGCGTTCAATGCCACGTGATTGCAAGCAAGTATGGCGTTGGCGCATGCGTCTTGTCGAGTTGTTATTCTGACACGTCAGCAGCCGTCCGAGCAATACAAATGCTCAATTATCAGACGTTTGCTTAGGGGAAACTCTGGTGATAATTTTGAGAAATTTTGACCGAAAAAATCTGGAATAAGCATCTAAAAAGACGAAATTTTACCTCCTGTCCCATCTCCATTAGTGAAGTCACCACCTAAACAAAAAAATACAGTGCAGTACAATAACAAGATTCTAACAAGCAATCGCTATTAAAATATGAGAAAAGTACAACAGCCGAGTCTCGCTCTACTCAGTATATATTAAAGGGTAAGAGCAACAAAAAGTACAAGCACACATTTTTAATTTCTGATTAACAAACTGCCTTTTGTGCCAAACAACATCATTAATTTCGACAAAAGACAATCTTGCCGTTCAAACTCACGTCACAAGCTGGGTAAACATGATGAATCTTATTCTTCTGGCAGCTGAATTTCTGTGGTATGTTTTTAAAGTGTTGTGGTTTAATCAAGAATGAAAATCCTCTACAAAAAATAAGTTTCAGATTTATATATGTGAAAGTATGGCTAACTAAAGTTTTCGCTTTACCCAGCTTGTGATCACGTCACATGCATATCAAAAATGCATCCAAGATGGCAGATATTGATTCAGATTAGCAACTTTAAAAGTGCAATTAAGTTGTTTTATTGGAATACTTTGGGTCTAAATAACACACTAGATTGTATCTTCATGTCATTGGTTTGCTTTTGAAATTTTTTGTTTTTGTTGTCCATACCCTTTAAAACTGAACTCTTCTTTTACCTTGAATCATGAAGTTCTTGATTACTCGGTGAAATTTACTGCCTGTATAACCAAACCCTTTCTACATGTGGTAAAAAAAATAACCTACTTACAAAAATACTTCAGGCTTCAAACGGTTAAACGATGCAAATCAAGATACAGTAGACATCTTCTGAACATTTATTGACCAGTTAAGGTGACTCCACACAGTTTCTTGAAAAATGGAAAATACAAGTTTGAGAGTCCAAAACATGTGATTAAACAATTCGGGAAAAGAATAAAACTAAATGTTATGCATAGTTAAACAGTCTGACAATCAAAAACTGTTACCAAATAAATAGCAACAGTTGTTGCTATGGCAACAATGACGTCTCAAAATGGCTGCCAATTACCCTTCAAACTAATTTAATTCGAAAAAAAACTTCGGTGACCCCCAATTTTTTTTTCATTAAACTTTTCTTGAAGTATGAGTAATCAATAGGCCGATTTTAAAAAAATTCTGTAGAACAAATAATTTTTTTCCGGAAAAATCATGTTAATTTTTAAAAAATTTCGTTCTACAGAATTCTTTTAAAATCGGCCTATTGATTACTCATACTTCAAGGAAAGTTTTAATGAAAAAAAAATTGGGGGTCACCAAAGTTCTTTTCGAGTTAAATTAGTTTGAAGGGTAATTGGCAGCCATTTTGAGACGTCATTGTTGTCATAGCAACAACTGTTGCTATTTATTTGGTAACAGTTTTTGATTGCCAGACTGTTTTTCTATGCATAACATTTAGTTTTATTCTTTTCCCGAATTGTTTAATCACGTGTTTTGGACTCTCAAACTTAATTGTATTTTCCATTTTTCAAGAAACTGTATGGAGCCACCTTAAGTTAACATTACGTCATACTTTGTTTTAGATCTTGCCTTTTCGAATTCAATACAGTCCTCTAGGAATACTAGGATGGAGTTCAACTTTGCTTTTCAGTGTTGCTGTGTCCAACGCGCGATTGGCAGCTGCGGTTCCTGCGTCTCCAAAACCTCAGACGCAAAGCAGGCGTGAAATCAGACGTAGACTATAAGTGCCAAGCAGCAAACGCAAAGCGGACTTGAGGCAGATGCACAGCTGCATGGAGAGTGGAACGCACAACAGTCAACCGCGCATAGAGTGGAACGCATAACCGCACGTAGAGTAGAGCGTAAAATGGAACCCGGAGTGGGACGCACCACCGCACGCAGAGTGGAATGCACAACGCACGCAGAGTGCGACACACAAACGCACGCAGAGGGAGACGCACAATCGCATGCAGAGTGAGACGCAAAACGCACGCAGAGTGAGATGCACAATCACACGCAGAGTGCGACACACAAACGCACGCAGAGGGAGACGCACAATCGCATGCAGAGTGAGACGCAAAACGCACGCAGAGTGAGATGCACAATCACACGCAGAGGGAGACGCACAGTCGCACACAGAGTGACACGCAAAACACACGCAGAGTGAGACGCAAAACGCACGCAGAGTGAGAAGAACAATCACACGCAGAAGGAGACGCACAGTCGCACACAGAGTGACACGCAAATCGCACGCAGAGGGAGACGCAAAACGCACGCAGAGTAAGACGCACAACCGCACGCAGAGTTGGACGCACAACCGCACGCAGAATTGGACGCATAACCGCACGCAAAATGCAACACACAACCGCACGCAGCATCCAACTCTCATGTCGTATCTACTCTGGCTAACACCAGACAATTGTACTCATCACAGGAATACTCCATCAACAAGAAACTCAGAGTTAAGCCATTAATGCCTGGCTGAGGAACCTCTCTTTTTGTCAAGTAATTATCTGGCATTACATAATTACTATGAGGCACTTTAGTCTTTTGAACATCTCAGCTCATCAATGAATGGGTGAACAAGAATCAGAACACTATACAGTAGTTTTCTAATACAGTTACCCTGCGAGTCAGAGCCCCTTTCCGACCTACGCAAGCTTCGGGGGAAAGTGGGCTCTGCCAACAAACTCGATATTTCTTTTTGAGCATGCGTGAACGGTTGCCAAGATACTATTTTGGGCCCAGGCTATAACACATCACTTCCTATTTCCCTGCTTACGCGTGTTCGTAAACTAGAACTTGTTTGACCAGTTTAAAACCTGACTGACTCGCCTCAAACTTGGGGTGAAGATCGAGTTTGTTGGCAGAGCCAACTTTTCCCCGAAGCTTGTGTAGGTCGGAAAGGGGCTCTGACTCGCAGGGTATAATACAGTGTATGTATGTCACAAACCTCGTGAGTAGCTAAGGCAACAAAATTCCTCACAGTTTTAGGAACACTTCCACCAAACAAACCGATAACAATACGCCCAGCTTCTTTGCCACCTATTTTGATGTCAAAATACACCTGGAAAACAAATAGTGTACACTCAATAATTTTTATTTTCATCAGCTCAATTTTTCATCATCAATATGGAAACAAAATTTAAGTATTGAATATCAACATTAGGTTTAACCTTTGGTTTCACCCAATATTAAATTATCTATCTAATTATTTCACCATATCAGACCAAGATGAATCAAATAGGTATACAGTATACCCAGGGCTCAAAATAATGGCTGGTCACCAGTCAACAGCAGGCCAAATTTTTAATGTGACCAGTCAAATTTGACCAGTCATATTAACTTGGCACAATTAATTTTATTATTGCCCTTTGAAGGAACTTAAAGTGATTGTTGTTGTCCTGTTGTACATCCATTTTGTAATATCTGATATATATTGATTTGAAGTGAACTATGCAATGCCATGCATTTCCTTTTTATGACAAACGTTCATGTCAGTACTAGCTTATATGTATAGCATAGAATATACTTCACTTGTTTTTTGTTGTGTTGTGTTGTGTTGTGTTGTGTTGTGTTGTGTTGTGTTGTGTTGTGTTGTGTTGTGTTGTGTTGTGTTGTGTTGTGTTGGTTTGTTGTGTTGTGTTGTTGTGTTGTGTTGTGTTGTGTTGTGTTGTGTTGTGTTGTGTTGTGTTGTGTTGTGTTGTGTTATGTTGTGTTTGTTTGTTTGTTTGTTTGTTTTTATTGTTTTTTGGGTTTTTTTTTCAAACATTCAGTATTTTGATATAAAAATTACATGTAATCGCAGCAGTTTAATTACCACCTTTTCACTTTGATCTATCTAAAATATTCCCTACACAACACTCTACATTTTTACACTGTCTGCCACTCATATGTTAATAGTAACTTGGTAAAAACCTACCTAATACATGTACAGTATAAACAGGTTTCATTATCAATAAGCAAATGACGTTTCAATGATGTTGGGTGATCACAACTACCAGAATGCGTTGCTAGCATCCTTCCATCCTCTTCTATTTATTACCACTAGAAGACTGGCAAGTTGTAGTCACTCAATACTGTTGTACATCACTGTGCAAATGGTCAATGAATCCGTGGTATAGGAAGCAAGTTGATCTTGGAGGAGCACAGCTTCAAAAGGGCACTTTGTACAGGGGGTAGGACTTGAAAAGGACACTTGAAACACATGTTTTATTCAACATATCCTCAGTCTTAGATTACCAATAATAGGAAATTGTCAAATGCTCTTGAATTACCCATAATGGGTAATTCAAGAGGATTTATTATTTTAGGACCCAATGATGCGCCAATTAACGGATTAAAACTCACTGCGCATCCCACAATCTTTGTCAAGAACTATTGACCATAAATTACAAACACTATTAGGGGGGTTGGACGGGGTGGTGGGTGCTAAAAAAAAAACCCCGATACTTTTCAAGTTAGGGTTAGGGTAGCCTGCGTGCACACTCCTTCCCCCTCCTGGAATCGGGGAAACGGGGTCTGCGAAACGGCGTTCGTAATCGTGTTCCTGGTCACGTGAACCCAAATAATTAATTTATGTGCTAGCATAATTACCACACCAATACTTGCATTTGCAAGCCACCATTATTACGGCTTTCGATTATTTTCAAGTTTGTTTACGTTTGAAAGTTGCAAGTTTCATCTGAAAACGTTGAACATTTCAACAATTCAATCAACTTGCGGCGTTGGATTTTGACAGGTTGCTTTGAAATGACGCCGCAAGTTGATTGATTTGTTTTTAAATTTCAACGTTTTCTGGTGAAATTTGCAAATATAGTGTTCACTTTGGTCGACAGTTCTGTGCTGAGAAAGATTATATCGATGACAGAATGGACGAACTGGCGAAAATTCAACGTTTGGATGCGAAGAAATTGAGACTTTGTTGGTGTCGATGTGTACTCGATGTTATTCCAAGCAGCTCACTGATTACCATGGGAATTATTTCGGTAGATCTGTGTTTTTTCTCCCAAACTGGTAAGTTCGGCTGTTTCTTGGTGTTAATTGCACTGTGTGGTTTTCTATTAAAGGTATTAACTGCTATTTCATTTAAAAAATAATTTATTTTGATGTTGAGCGGCGACAATACCGGTCCAGACAATATTAAATCGCAATCAGTAAGTCGATCGTTTCGACGGAGAACGCGTGTAGTACTCACACAATCGATTTCTCTTTTTTACATTGAGCGGCTGGCACGGAAGTCTTGAATGATGCAAATCCTTGAGGTCGGCCTCGACTTTTCGCAGATTATTTATTATACCGCGACGTTTTTTAAGCTTCTCGACACAAGATTTGCAAATATATGGTGACTTCGAATGAATTATAAATTCAAGCGTAGCTAATTCTTCTTTCACTTTAAATGCACCTTTACCATCAACCAGGTTTTTGTCGTTATGTTTCAAAGAGAATACATGTTGACATTTCAAAGTAGGATAGACACAAAGGGAGACAATATTGGGAAAAGCCGCTATAGCACTTTCGCATGAGAATTTCCTAATGATCGGAAATTTGACCAATGAAATATCGGCTACTTTAAATTATCCTTTCTCAACCAATCACATATTAGTCCTTAAAATCCAGTGACGACTCACGTGACCAGAACACGATTACGAACGCCGTTTCGCAGACCCCGTTTCCCCGATTCCAGGAGGGGGAAGGAGTGTCTGCACGCAGGCTAGGGTTAGGGTTTCCCCCGGGAAATTCACATTTTTTAGGGTTAGGGTTAGGGGGTTCGGGGGGGGGGAAGGGTTTCATTAATAAATCCTCTTGAATTACCCATTATGGGTAATTCAAGAGCATTTGACAATTTCCTATTATTGGTAATCTAAGACTGAGGTTAAGTTGGTTTTATTATAAAAAGGGCACTTTTCTGTTGCAAAAAGGGCACTTCATGACAAAGTTGGAGGGGGGGGGGGGGGGGGCACATGCCCTGATTTCCCCCCAGTTCCTACACCCCTGGGTTCCTTAGTAATTTGTTCCCATGTCTGTTTAACACTGATTAGGGGTTTTGGTTCTTGTTTGTAGTACCATATTTGACTGGTTAAGTGCCCACCCCCCTGCACCATAATTTTCACCAAAAGAAGGGGGTGGGTGCTTACGCGAGCAATGGGCACTTATGTGGGCAATAGGTGCTTACGCAGGCATCTGGGTGCTAAACGTGCAGAGACTGGGACCAATGAACACAGAAATTCAAAATGGCACACATCTAAACAAAGACTGTCAGTGTTTAAAACGTTTCAACTGTGCCACTCACACATTAAAATTATCAAAAATAATTGCTTAAAACACAAAAAATATGGAAATTTTATTGTTGAGAAGCAAACAAGTTCTTTGTGAAAACACCAGTACAAAGTGTAAGTCAAATTTTAATAATACACTCAAACAAACTTTTAGTCCAAAAAGGGGGTGTGTGCTTTCCCAAACATAGGTGCTTAACCAGTCAAATATGGTACATGTATACGCATAGATGCCCACTGACCCTATTATTCTGGGAAAGCAAGCAACAGTACTGTACAACCACTTTCACAATAGCGACTAATTTGAATATAGGGATGAGCCAATAACGAAAAATCAAATTTACTGATACGATAAATTCCGATATAATTTGTGGGCTTATCAGCCAATATATCGGTACAGTGTAGTTACAGATATTGGTCGTCAAAAATTTTTAGCACTTGAATTTAATGTTGGCAATATATATTAAACAAGAACTGATAGACCAGTAAAAGAAACGTGATTACAATATTTAATGTACTCTAGTAATCAATTTAATTTGGGAAAGTATACCGTAAATGACAGTCTATATAACGACGTAAAGTCATAATTTGTAAATATTCATTTTTATGGCAGGAAGTGTCTCACCAAGCGAGAAAAATGTCATGTTGAACCACAGGGAGCCCATCTTGGCAGCGCGTGGGCACTGTGGCAGACTCAAAAGACGCGCAGGGGACTGTGGCAGGGGATTTAAAAAAATGAAAAACGGTTACCGGAAGCGGGAAAAAAGGCAGAAAAAACAGGGGGAAAGGGGGGGAGGGAGAGGAAAAAATATAAGGGATGAAACACCAAATGTTCAACGTGGAATGTGTTCTGCAAGTAGCCAGGACATCTCGTATCGTCGGGAGCCACCATTGGAATACTGAAACTGACTGAAACTCAGAGCAATAAATCAATAATCCTGAGACTTCCCACTTTATCCGAAAAGCTTATCGTAGGATTTCGCAGCTATCCGAAGTGTCAATAATGATGTAGTGTCCTTGCTACTTGCAGAACACATCTCTCGAAAATACCATATGTAATTTAGCTGCAAAATCACAGCTAAAAGGTGAGATTTTGCCTCATTTTGATTATATTTTGATAAATGAATCATTATCACAACTACTTCACTCAATTGTCTTACAATTTTAATACCTATAGTATAGCCACTTAAAACAATGTTCAAAACAAGGAAGAATTTGTGTTTCATCCTTTTATTATTTTCCTAACACACCACGATCGAGTGTGCCACAGGGTGCCCATGCTCTGCCAAGATGGGCTCCCTGTGGTTGAACCTGATGCACTAACCAAATTAATTAAATTTGACAGTTTCATTGTGTGAAGGAAATATCACTAGAAGAAAGCCAGCATCAGGGCAGCATGTTATTTATTGGAAATGCCAATATATGCCGATATATATTGATGTTATCAGCTGATAACCGATAAGCCTGAAAGTTACCGATTATCAGCTTCTACCGATAAATATCCGATTATCAGCTTATCCCTATTTGAATATTCTTTTATGTGGATCTTAATAACCCTTCCTCACCTCGTTTGTATGCCTGTACTGCAGTTCAAAAGGATCTTTGCTTCATTTAAACGAGGTCAGAAATGGTCATTTAGATGCACACTAAAGAATATTTAAGGCTTCTGTGAAAGTGATCTATAATTTGATATATAATTTCTAGTAAGTAGTTGGCTTTAGAGCTACTGCCTATTAACTGTATACTCTTTTTGTTTTAATATTTTCAATAATAGATTATTTACTAATTCATGGATATCGATAAACTTTTATTTATTAAACTACTATAAAAGTATTTACAATAGAATATGAATATACAATATACTACCTTTTCTGTCACCTTTGGACCTTTCTTTGCCGAAGTTTTGTTAATATGCGACAACAAAACGACCAGAAAAACAATTATTGACAGAACCCCAAGAACCTTCATTTTCGAAATACTCATTCAAAAATACACTAGGCAGTATAAAATAATTCAATCCCTTCTTGATAGAACAATTTGAGTCAACTTTGTCTCAATTTGGGATGAATGATGAATCATCTGTACATGCGCCAGCAAATTCCATTGTCAGCAGAAACATGAATGAAGATATTTATACTTCATGCATGATTGCATTTTGTGTACCCGTTAAGTTCTTTTGGGACTAAGGGCTGGATCACTATATCCATCCATCTAACCTTATAGTAGTCTAACGTTTCTAGCGAAGGCCCTTCGACGGAGATAAGCGTAAAGAGTAAACTTTTCCTCAAAGACTAGTCCTTAAACTAGTCCTGTTGGGGCTAGCTCCAAATCCAAAATATGTCGTCAAATTTGTTAAATTTTCCAAATTTGTCGTCAAGCTTCAGTAAGGATCAAATTTTAGCAATCTTCTGAATAAAACCTAAGCACAACAAAGCCCCTAACCTTAGTCGGAAATTTGGTTTACAGCTTTTTGGGAAAACATATATTTGACCAGTGACGACCAATCTCGTTCCCAGAGCCATGAGTGACGACATAATTTAAGGGTCGTTATTCCAAAATATGTTATTAAAAATATGTTACCCTCTAACTCTGTCCACTTCATCATTCGTAAATGCAGAACTACCACTTTCCAGAGATCATACTTCAATAGAACTACAAGAATATGGAACAGGCTCGTTGACGAACTTACCAATATTAATTTCAATACACTAGAACTGGCAACATATAGATCTCTGATGCTCAGCTACTACTTTACTGCTCTTGTGAATACCTATAACCCTGACGATCCACGTTCTTTCAAAACTATATGTCCAAATTGTAATAATTCTCGCAGTCTAACCCGCAGCATTACTTGCTGTTTTTAGTATTTATTTCTATACTGTATGTATGTATGTATGTTGTATATTGTGTAAGTTTTATTAGAATATTTGACTTTAACTTTTATATTTTTGGGTCCGCAGTAATTGGCCTTCACGCTGTTGCGGTGACACCGCCATAGGTATACATGTATTTAGTCAAGTCTATGGCGAAGCTTATAAAATAAAATAAATAAATAAAATAACATATTTTGGAATAATGACCCTTGACCCAATCCCGTCGCCAGAGCCAAATACAGCAAATATATGTCTGACTTGACTCTGGGGACGAGATTGCCCTTGACCCTTGTGGTCATGCAGGATAAAAAATCGCAGCTTGTCGGACCTTACAGAGCTTCTCAGAAGTAGTGATGCCCAAAGTGCAAGCAGTGCTCGTACGTAGGGCGTAGGCTAAGTTTCTAGCCGGTGGGCTTAATTTGGACGATCGTCCGTCCGTCCGTCCGTCCGTCCGTCCGTCCGTCCGTCCGTCCGTCCGTCCGTCCGTCCGTCCGTCCGTCCGTCCGTCCGTCCGTCCGTCCGTCTGTCCGTCTGTCCGTCTGTCCGTCTGTCCGTCTGTCTCTGTCTGTCTGTCTGTCTGTCTGTCTGTCTGTCTGTCTGTCTTTCTGTCTGTCTGTCTTTCTGTCCGTCCGTCTCACCATCTGTCCGTCCGTCCGTCACGTGGAAGTTAGGCCGCAACGCATGTGGTATGTCAGTACACATGCCATCATGAACGCCTCCCGCCTTTCTGGCTAGTGAGAACACGATAAAATTAACGTGTACGCAGTGGCGTCAGAGCCACACTAAAGGTGGGGGCCCCCAAAATTTTTAGGGGGGTCCGGGGGCATGCTCCCCCCGGGAAATTTTGAAATCTAGAGTCTCTGAAATGCCATTTCCTGCATTTTAGGACAAGGATTTACAGAATTCTAAAGGTCCAAAAACATAAAATACTCAAAAGACAACACTTTTCCAGACATTGAATATCCTAGCCTCATTCAAATTTCTTTATTATATCTTTATTCAAAGTCGTGGGTTAGCTAGGGCTATGGCTAGGGTTAGTGATTTTGTTAATCATAACTTTATTACTGGCCTTGTTAAAAAGTGGGGGAGCCCAAACATATTCTGCCCCCCCCCCCAAAAAAAAAGTGGGAGGGCCAGGCCCCCCGGCCCCCCCGCTTCCGACGCCCCTGCGTGTACGTTGATATATATGTTGGTAGATAAAGCGAACCCTCGCCCTGGGCAGAAACAAACAGAAGCAAAAGACATTCGTCACATAATGACCTTGCGGAGCTCTGACGTATTCTGCTGACGTGGCAATAAATGAATATGGCGCGAACAACCACCACTGTTCTCAATGCAACAAGGATTCCGATTGGCGCAGACGAGTTGATATAATATGATATAATCTGCTACTAAACCGAATTGCAACCCATGCGCGATCTTCTTTCCTGCAATCCTGCGATCATGGCGTCGGTAGCATCTTTTCTCGTAGCCATACTCTTCTTTGCGGTAACGTCGTGCGCCGGCAAGGTTCCCAAACCCGAAGTGACGAAGAAATGTTTCTTTAACGTAACCATAGACGGACAGAAGGTTGGCAGGATTGTCATCGGGCTTTTTGGCAAGATTGTTCCTAAGACGGTTGAAAATTTCTATCAGCTTTGTACTCATGAGGTATGCATTTAAATTTCCTTGGTGTTTGTATATGTATTGCCATTGCCATAACTTGTCAATGATCTGGAAAGCTGCGACTGCGGTCTCACTGGACCGACGTGCGTTTTTATTCCTTTATGGTTTATTCAAGCACGAATGAGCGCTTGTGCGTTGCGTCGTGTCTGTTGACATCTTGTAAATATGATTTTGGAAATCAGCGATACAGTATATTGTAGCACCTACATAATGAATGGATATTGTGTTCTAAAGACATGAACTTTACTTGATAAATGTCCATGCTTAAATGCGCTCGGTAAATGTCCATGCTTGTTTAGGGGGTTGATCTATGATAAACTGAACACGAGATAGAAAATATAGCAGAATGCTTCTCTGCAATTATTTGCGCAAATCACAAGCACGCAAGTGTGTTTTCAAATCTTCATCGCTTTCGTTGGCAACTAAAGGCCGAAGTTAGCCCTGATTTAAACGACGAACAGTTGACGCATTCTTCGCAATATTCGACGCAGTTAGTCCTTTATAGACGAACTATTTCTGTTCGTCTTGTTTTAGGCGTCGCACTAACGACAAAATTTAGGAATTTGCCCCAGCTATGCGTCGACTGTTCGTCGTTTACATGTAAGACAGGACAAAGGACTAAAGACGTTCGACCATTAGCGGCAAAATGCCAAGCGATCCAGTGTACCAAGCCATTTTGAATATTTATGACTTAAAAGACAATATTTTGACATAGTCGAAAGTCAAGGGAGAAGAAGTATGAGAACAAGAGAGCTCACATTCATGATTTTTCTCACTGTGTACTGTGTAATAATGACTCGTCATCAGTGTTGTGACACACGGCATGGCTCGGATTACGAGACTCTTACGACAGTTTTCTCTGTTCATTCATGCGATCTTACGTAAAATTTGAAGCGTTTTACCAAGCTTTAGATATAGCTTTAGATACTTGGCTTAGTCTAACAATAAAATGTGATTTATACTAAGGCATATTCAATCTCCTCTTAACATTTTATATGCGGCATATATTGAAATGTTATTAAAGACTAAAGAGTGTTCCCTGCATCTTGTTTTAAAACCGAAAATCAGTGTGCGCTTTATTGTCATGATGTAAACCAAAGTCAATTAAGATTACCTTCAACTTTAAACTCTTTTTATACTTTATTTTATATGACATCGTTGTCACTGCCATCTCACAAGTCACAATCTCCCGCTTTTCGCTTTTAGTCTCCTGACTGTCGTTGCCCACTGACTGTCGATGACAATCGTGGGCGCAGAAAAACGTGGCAATCTCGTACCCGGTCCCGCCGTAGAGTTCTTTCTATCCACCTTTGTGAAACAAGCACAAGTGACGTACCCAGCTGCATTACGGGCAGTGAGCACTTTATGGTCAATTAAACTCCTTGTACTTCCTCAAAGGGGTTAACTTAGCTTGTGTAGCTATGTTGCTGTGTTTGCACCTATTTCACAAGTGTGAGTGGTTTGCAAACTTTGCGGAGAGGGTCGCGGTTAAAATTTACAGTCGTTTCTATTCCCGTTCACAGAGACATTTTAACTCCTTCACGACAGAGGGTTCTGCCGTTGACAAGTAATAATCGTTTGGCATTAGCCAATGTAAAATACTAAAGTCAGACGCAGCATGGTTCGAAAATAGCGCCTTTAGCGCTCTACGAACGAGAATGTAATAATTCGTTCCGCGTGCTAAAATAGAGAGGTTTAGCAGAGTAATCTTTTCTTCTGATAATCCATCATTCCATGTGTGAATAGGGGAGTTCAAGGTTTTTTTCGCCATATTGCAAGGGGTGCAAAACCATTGGGGCAAGCGCGCGGCCATGCCTATTTATCCTTGTTAAAATCATGGCGAAACTCGCGAAGCAAGAAGGATATCGCTTCGGTTTTTGTCGAATTCGTCTTTAATCGTCGTTTGGATAGCTTTTCTGTGGTCTGGCATGTTCGTTCTTTGATTTTAGACCATCATCGCTGATAACGAACGCGTAGAAACGCTATAATACGAAAGTTTCCTCAACTGAGGGGTGGCTGCGCCATTGTGGCAGACACATATAGCAGAGACAAAACGCCTCGCTGCAGTGTAGTGGGATACTGCGATATCAACAAACGCAGTCTATGTTGGGTGAAGAAGTATTAGCTTAAAATTTTGGTCCTTAATAAGCGGCCAAATCACCAGATTTCGGCAGAAACTTGGCGTAAGCAAACATTTGTCTAGAATATCCGTATATCAGTTCTTCAATGCCAATGGTGTCAAATTTCCCAAATAAAATTGCTTCGTTCTTCAAAATAATTACACGTTTAATTCGACAAAGATACAATCAATATGTACGATTCTATCTTTATGCTTAATAGTTAGACTTAAACTGTATTTAATTATATTTTGCCCTGTATATGCCAGTTAAGAACGTGTATATATAGACGTAAACACGCGTAAACTCAAAACGTATCCCTTTCCTGCGAGAAGGAGATATACATATAAATACACTTCGTTTCATGACTTCAGATGACGAAGATGAACTCTGGTTACTTACGTTACTATACGCTTGAAGTTCGAGTGATTTACAAGAGAGTTGGAGATAAAGTTTTACATTGCGTTGCTGAAATCGTCACTCAGTCGTGCCCGTCATAACAGCGCAGACACCCCTCAGTTGAGGAAACTTTCGTATGATAGCATTTCAACGCGTTGGGTATCAGCGATAATGGTCTAAAATCAAAGAACGAACATACCAGACCACAGAAAAGCTATCCAAACGACGATTAAAGACGAATTAGACAAAAACCGAAGCGATATCCTTCTTGCTTCGCGAGCTTCGCCATGATTTTAACAAGGATATATAGGCATGGCCGCGCGCTCGCCCCAATGGTTTTGCACCCCTGGCAATATGGCGAAAAAACCCTTGAACTCCCCTATTAAAAAGAAATACTTATGATTATTATACATTTTTTTTTCGAATCCTTGATTATAATTGGTCAGAAACTTGGTAAGAATTCTTGATATGCATTTGCCGTTGTAATTGTTTGATTCTGAGCCCACAATGCTATTATCTGTCGTTTCTGGAGTTACCTGTATTATCTGTTAGGAAATCTGTTAGGTTATCGTGCATGTGCTGACGTGACGCCACTGACGAGCTAACAAACCGAAGAAGAGCGCGGCAAAAAAGCAAAACTGTCTTTGAACTGCATTTTTTGGTTCCGAGGGAGTGATTCTCTTTATATTTTCAACTGAAATGTATAATAAAACAATTATTTTTACAGATTGAATTACCAAGGTCTTTCAATTATTTTTACAAAGAATTATCAAGGTCTTTCAATTATTTTTACAGAGAATTATCAAGGTCTTTCAATTATTTTTACAGAGAATTATCAAGGTCTTTCAATTATTTTTACAAAGAATTATCAAGGTCTCAGACCGCATTATCAGTCTCAGCCTTCGGCTTCGCCAGATAACACAGACGTCGAACATGATAATTCTTGATTTCAAAAACGTCTCATCCATTGTTTATTACCACACTGGACAAAATATTGCTCTGCTAAGTATTAATTAATCCTTCTAGAAAATGTGAATAAAAAATCAAATATAAAATATTGTCTTTGTTAGTCAACATTGTGTTTTGAGTTAAGTAGTCCTGCCTCGTATCCAGGCATCTTTTAATTGGCAGAAGAAGGTGATGCGCGAAGGGGCTGATGGGAAGAGGCGTTTAAAATGGAAGACTCCAATCCCATCGCTCCTTGCGTGCTCTTGTTTCCAACCGCGCCTGGGTACGCGGCAGGTTTTAAGGTTCTTTTCCAGTCATCGCAAAAACCAGCTCGCTGCGAGTGTTTGCATCTAATTAAAAACAACTCACAGTGCTTGTTTTCTCGTTGTGAGTTCTTTTTAATGAGATACAAGTACTCGCAGCAAGCTGCGTACTAGTTTCTGCGATGAGTGGAAAAGAGCCTTTTAGTTAACGTTTTTCATTTTTCCAGTTACAAATAGCAGTAACGCACGCGTAGCAGTAACAGTCGAATTTAGCACCGACCCACAGTATCATGCACAATTCAAAAATTGAGGGGATAGATTCGTATTATCTATTTTCAAATTTTCAGGAAATGGAATGACGCTTCGGCCCAATATTTCATTTTATTTTTTCATTTTATATTTGAATCTTACTCTAGTCTGATAAAGTTGACCCATTCCTGCCTGAGCGAGCCGAAAACGGTCGCTTTATTATTTTACTGTGTTTCAAACCAGATCGATGATTTTACTTGTCAAACAGACAACAGGCTCAGCGAGTTTAGGCAGCAATGGGGCAAAGGTGCTCTCCAGTCCGTTCTGCGCATGTACGAAACTAATGTTTACACTCTTTATTTACAAAAAAATATACTGATATCAAAATTGTAAACATTTCTCTTCATTACTTGTGCGCGAAACTAAACATTTGTAGAAGAAATTGGAAGAGACATCCTCGCTGACTCGCTTGGTTTTCCACCATCTTGCTCAGAAGTCAGTCACAAAACAAAGACGACGGAAACACCCCTGCCAAACGTTTGCGCATGCGTGAATTTGCTAGAGTAAACATTGCAAGAGAAGTGGGAACTAGCTGTGGCAACAACAACCAGACAGTAAAGACTAAGTAAGACCCGACTATTCATTTCATTTTGTGTTTTAAAAAAAGGGTTATGAAAATTACGAAGGGGTCATTTCAGAATATATTACAATATTGACAAAGAAGCCATGCACAAATTACCTACCTTATCTTTTTGGCAGTATGCTTATAATTTAACTAATTAATTTTGTGTGGGACTCTCGGAACAGTCCAAATATTTCAGTGTTTTCCCACTCTTTTTTGAGGTATGAGCTCGAATGTCGCGCGGGCACAAAACGTTTGGCAGCGGTGTTGACAACGGATCGTGCGCAGAACGGACTGGAGAGCACTTTTAATGAACATGTTATTCGCAAAATCTATATTGTGTTCTTTGTGCTTTTTCTTACAGGTTACGTGAATAAAATTACGTGCCAGTATAGAAAAAATATTTGACGGAAAACTCTACCGTGTTTCTGGTGGTTGTCTGAGGGACTGGAGCGTCATCGGTTTCTGTGTATGTTCGTGCATAGACAGATGGGTGTTATATATTAGACAGTCAGGTACTGACCTATATGGGTGTCCTATGCGTAGTATTGGGTACTACAGAGACTGCCTAGGGAAGCTAGGGCGCCATAGGGTCGCTATAAGGATGCTGTATAACCTAGTTCCATCTATCAGCATTTGAATTTGAATTTATTAAATTTGCCACTTAACGTGTGGCAGGAGAGAGGAACAGAACTTTCGTCCCAATTGACACCAAACTCCTATGTGTAGACAACTAAGACCTAGGTGTTGATTTTACGGAGGGAGGGAGGCTGGAGAACCCGGCGAAAAACCCTCGGAGCACATGCAGGAGAGACCAACTAAACTCTACTCACATAAGTCCCAAGCTGGCGGAGTATGGGGTTATTCCCAAACGGACACCCATCCAAGTACTAACCCCGTCCGACCGGGCTTAACTATTGGTGAGAGGCAGCGCCTAATAGCACACGCCACCCGTGCTCCCCATGCAGATAGTTTGTTGTTTTTCGGTCTCTGGATTTAAGCGTTTTGAAGTACAATATCAAGCACATGCAAGAAAGCGCAAGTCGAATTTTTTAAAAGGGAACTTAGTCCAAAAAACGAATATAGCGTTTAAGTAAAAAGCTTTAAAGTTTAAAGTATCATGTTTAAAGTGTCACTATGATGAGAAAATTGTCAGTCTTTTTTTTATCTTATCATAAAGTACATTTAAAATGAGGATGAACGGCGGTTGTAGTTTGTCAATATCTCATCTCGTTCAAGAGATATTCATGTTTTGGAAATATGCAAATTATATAGCTGATGACGTAATTTACTCCACACGAAGCGAAATGAAAATCGTAAAATAAGGAATATCTCTGGAAATAAACAATAGAACGTGCTTAAACTTTGTATGCTTATAGTATCTAATAAAATACACTTCTCTGTGGAACCTTTGTGATGGTAAGCGCATGCTCTCAAGCTACTCTAATTGTCTCTAAATCTTAAAAAGGGAATTATCATTTTTACCTCCTTGTTTAAAAATAGAAAGATTTAAACGTTTGAATTACAATGCCTACACAAGCTCTAATCTTTACTTTTATTCGCTGGAGTAAACGCTACTTGATTGCTGATAAATAAGCAAATTTAATTTTATCATTGGAGGAGGTCAGGCACCAGCAGTTTCCATGAAAACATCTAATGTTCCACAGTGAAGCGTATTTTGTTTATTATTATACAACTGCATTAAAAACTGTCCAAATAACGCTAACAGTGAGTACAAATATACAGCGATATTTGCATACTTAGTTATTTGGATAGTGGAAAACCGGTTTGACAGATTTTGTTAGCCAATCAAATTTATCACTCGGGAACTACTTCATGTATGCTTATTATTTTGTCTTGATTTTGTCCTGGTGCAAGTCACGCTACTTCTCTGACCTTTTTAGAGTTTCTTTTTCCATAAAAATTTGTTGATCAGAGCAGTTGTATAATAAATCTCTTATAAGATGTTTTGGTGTGTAGTATGGCTGTATATTTTTACTCGTTGTTTGTATTTTGACTCGCCCTGCGGGCTCGTCATAATACGGCAAAACTCGTCAAAATATACAGCGATACTACACACCAAAACATCTAATAAGATATAAATACTATAAGCATGCAAAATTTGAGCACTTTCTATTGTTTATTTCTAGAGATATTCTTAATTTTACGATTTTCATTTCGCTCGTTTGGAATAAATGACGTCATCTGTCATCTAGTTTGCATATTTCCAAAACGTGAATATCTCTTGAACGAGATGAGATATTGATAAGAGCTCCGCCTCAAAACGGCGTATTTCATCAAATCTATTCTCAGCATTTACCACCATTTATACCTTGCTCTATTCTTAGGGGCTGTTTATATGGAAGGCGGTACGGGACGTTTGCCGGTTTTCCACTAGGCGATTTTTTTCGCGCGAACCGACTTTCTTTTGTTCGAATTCAATAGATTTCTGATTAGTTCCAGCTCAGAGCTCATGAGACAAAAGAAAAAGTCGCTTCGCGCGAAAAAAATCGCCTAGTGGAAAACCGGCTTTAGACGGGACGTTTTTCATTCCGGGTTTATATGGAAATGTTTTCAGGCGGGACAACTGCGACCGGGGCGTTTCACAACACAGCTAGAAAGATGTAAAAACCACAGAATAACAAACAAAGAAATAAATATAATTTGACGTATTATAAAGAGCTGCTGTCCTCCTACTAGCCGTTATCACTCATTTGTATCGAATAAACAGCTTAAAGTGCCTATGAAGCGAAAATTATTATTGTCTTAAATGAAAGAACTCTCAAAACGACCAAGTAACATCTTTTGCAGATCTTCGTTTCCGTGCCTCGTTGTTGAGATATTTCAATTTTTTTGATATGCAAACTAAACACTTTGACGACACACGTGTATGAGTTATCAGAGAAGGTTCGGTATCTTTGCTATTATCAAACGAAATCAATTAAAAATCTGTATGTCTAATGCTGTATGCGAAATAGACGCAATGCTTCGAAGTAATTTCGTTTGATAATAGCAAAGATATAGAACTTTCTCCGATTACTCATTATACACGTGTGATGTCAGAGTGTTTAATTTGCATATCAAAGAAACTGAAATATCTCAACAACGAAGCACGGAAACGAAGATCTGCAAAAGATGTTACGTTGTAGTTTTAAGAGTTTTTTCATTTAAGACAATAATAATTTTCGCTTCATAGCCACCTTAAGTAAGAATCAAAATAAATACTCGAAACGGTATCCGTCATATCGTCCCGGTTAGGCGGGACAGAGCATTCATATGACGAAAATTGTCCTACACAAGCGCCGGGATCCCGGTGGCGGGGCGGGACGGGACGGGACGGGACGGGACGGGACGGGATGGGACGGGACGGGACGGGACGAAAAACGTCCCGGCGAACATCTTTCCATATAAACGGAACGGGATAAATATGAGAGATATACATGTATGGCGAGATGCCGTTTAACGTCCCGTTCTGGCAAACGTCCCGCCCGCCTGCATGTCAAAATGTTTGATAACGGTCATTTGAACGGTTTATCTTGTACTACATTTTAGCAACTGGAATTTTTCTGAAAAGGCTAGGGTATATTATACGCCTTTTTTGTTTTTATTAGAAAGGATATGGCTACAAAGGGACAAAAATTCACAGAATTATCGATGAATTTATGATTCAAGGTATAATAACAATAGAATGTTAATACTTTCATTTAATTTGAGACAAAGAAAATTAAATAGAAAAAATATTGGTTATGCTCAGTCCAAGATTATAAAATGAAATATAGGAAACATTAATTAAAAAACAAGTTATTTAATGAAAGAATTCAGTTCAATGATCATTATATATATATATATACATGCAGATTACGATTTGAAAGTTTCGTTATAAGTACAGATAAAAGGTCAAAATCATGTTCTGACAGTTCTAATTTCCTGTGTATGTCTTCCCTGTTGTTTTTTTATCTATTAGGTGGTGATTTTGATCCAGGTGATGGAACTGGGGGTAAGAAACTCTTTTTTTGAATAAAGCCTCCAATTATTGCAACTATTTACAGAATGTGTGGCCGTTCTGTATCGGGGTATACTTCAAAATATATATATATATATATATATTATACTTTAAATTACTTCGAAAAAGCCTATTAAGTTAGCTACTAAACTACATCACGTTAAAGAGCTGATAAACCTTTGAGGTAAGGTTTTTAAAATAGGCTACGATTATTAATAAATGTGAGCCCGCTATTAGTCCCACATTTTATATTCTAAATGACGTGCCATGAGGACGCTACCAGCGTACCTCACTCGAGCCAGTCTGTACACGTGCTACAAAACTGATATCAGTGTCTGTAAATGTGATACAGATATTCATAATAATTCCCTTTAAGTAATTAGTCAGGAAAAAATGACATTTTCGAAATAATGGAAATACATATTCAAAATCTGTGCACATTAATTACAGAAATGGGACTTGTGGGGTGTTGATGGCACAATGGTTAGCGCACGTGCCTTTCACCTCTGCAACCCAGGTTCGATTCCTGCTCTCAGCAGTTATCTGATTGAAAATTTCATCTTGGTCGCATGTGAGAAGAGTGCTTCCAGTTTGACTCTACCAAGCACCACAGGTTTCCTCTGGGTACTCAGGTTTCCTCCTGTAGTAAGGAGGAGTAACTGCAACCAATGAGGGATAGCCCTTATTGGACCTCTAGGGATAACAGTTTAGGGCCTGTTTACAGGGACTAGCTCTCGTACATTTCTTTTGTTTTTGTTTGTCATATTTACAAGGGCACTAGGTATCCTGGTAGCCGGGTTATGTTTTGTCCTTGTCAGCGCGTTTGGTAGGGATAGGAAACGTTTTACTAGTTCCAGGCTTCTTGCCTTCTTAATATTAGTGCTTGGTAACCACGTCTAAGAAAGTTGACCTAGGCAGCAGGGTGACCCACCTGTGAGATTTTGCTTGTAAACCCGGGCTAACTTTGACCCGTGTGCCAGGGTAACCGGGTGCTAGGGTAACCCTACCTCCTTGTAAACACGCCCTTAGATATAACTGATAGAGTTATCCAGTAAAAATATAGTTAGATATACTGCCAAAACAGAGAACGTAGGAGTCTAACGTTTCGAGCGAAAGACCTTCGTCAGAGAGAAACGAACGGCGGCCTTCGCTCGAAACGTTAGACCATAGGCGTAGAGTAGGGGGGGGGGGGGGGGCTGAGGGCCTTTAGCCCCCGGAGAAATCTCAATGGGAGGGCTGAGCCACCCCAGAAATTTTTCAGCAACTGACTCATCAATCACCATTCACAAATTATAGGTTACTCGTTAGGCTAAAGTAACTGTTACAGCCTCATTCCTGTCAGCCAAAAGTACCCATATACAGTGATAAGTCAACCCAGTAAACACAAAATCGAAAAATTGTTGAAATGTGTTGTATTTTAACTAGTTTTTATGACATTTCATGACCTTCAGTGTTCTTAAAAATCACCCCTCAGAATGCAGGAAATGACATTTCCAAGACTCTAAATTTCCAGGGGGGGCATGCCCCCGAGCCCTGTTCAGCACTTCAGCCCCCCTAGACAAAAACAAAACTCTACGCCTATGCGTTAGACTCCTACGTTCTCTGGTTTCGGCAGTATATCTAGCCTGATCTAGCCTTACTATATTTCGATTATTGTTTCAACACTGCCTACGCAGCACGCTACTTTTATTTTAAATAGAGTTAATAGTTTAGTTTATGGGAAAAAGTCAAGTCCAATTTACTTGTCGTTTCTCTTACCTCATATTTATGTATAGAAAGAAGCATTTATGGTGGGAAGTTCAAGGATGAGAATTTCCAGCTTAGCCATTATGGTCCTGGTTGGTTGAGTATGGCTAATGCAGGCAAAGACACCAATAGCTGTCAGTTCTTTATTACAACGGTGAAAACATCTTGGCTGGATGGTCATCATGTTGTTTTCGGAAAAGTTCTAGAAGGAATGGTAAGTGAAAAACGTCTTAATATTTTGCTAGTTTTGCTCTCCATGTTTATAACGGGTATATGAAAACCATAAACAAGGAGCGGCGCCAGGATTACGTTACACAACTATACACACGTAAAAATCTCACAGCTTGTCAACAGGATGTGTTCGCAACAGGCTTGTAGCAAGGCTGGGAACAAGTTGTAACAATGCTGTTCATTCAAGAAGCTGCTACAACCTTGTTAGCATCAACCTGTTAACAACTTGTTAAGTGCAGAGCGGTAACAGGTTGTTGGAACAACTTGTCATCAGTCTGTTGGAGTCATCAGCCTTGCTACAAGTTGCCAACAACATGTTACGGACATGTTAACAGAACTGGAACAGCCAGTGCGAACACATGACGGTGACAGCCTGTTGAACAGCCTTGTAACAACTTGCTTGCAGGTATGTAACGGCTTGCGCGTTTTTACGTATGTAGGTACGTTTCACTGTGACGTCGCAAAATAGACCTTTTCACCAATAGCGGCGCCATCTTGAATTCGCAATGCATTATGGTCTATCTAGGGTAGCAAGCTCCATTAAAAGGGCGATTGCGTAGTGTTGAGACACAATGCGGTAATTTTTTCTTTATAAATACATTCGTAGCCACAATATCTAAATATAATAATTGTCATATTGGTAAAAGCAACAATTCTAGTACGTATAAGGATACATTTGTCATTAATCTATCCTCACACGTCCGAGAATTATTGCTTTTACCAATATGACAATTATTATATTTAGATATTGTTGCCACGAAAGTATTTATAAAGAAAAACATACCGTATTGTGTCTCAACGCTACGCAATCGCCCTTTTAATGGAGCTTGCTACCCTGGATAGACCATAATGCATTGCGATTATATATTTTGTAGATCGTTATTACGAGTCTTCCTGGAAAATTTTAAGTTGATACAACCATTCCTTCTTGAGTTGCAGAGTTTTGAATTATATTATTGCTGACGTCAGCATAATTTTCAAATGTCGTTAAAAGCTACTTTGAACACACAGTACGTTGAGCATACAATGGTTGATCAGGTTGTACATCACATGTAATTAGGCATTACTTCTTAAGCCTGGTTTTCATTTGTCGCATTTCATCGCCGATCATCGCCGATGCTCACATTTGCGACGATCCGTGGGGATTGTCTGGGATGATCGCCGATCATCCCAGACAGTCGCCGTCGATAACCGATCAATGCGGGAAAATAATATTTTTTTGTCAAAATGGGCGCCCCTTAACTCTTTCTTGTCCGAATTGGTCTTTAGTATTTTATTCTGGCTAACGCCAGACGATTTTATTCACCTCTGGGGAAGCCCCCGGACAGGAATGAGTTATAAACTATCTCTTTAACTCTTTCTTGTCCGAATTGGTCTTTAGTATTTTATTCTGGCTAACGCCAGACGATTTTATACACCTCTGGGGAAGCCCCCGGACAGGAATGAGTTAAACAACAGATTATTACTCTATACGAAGCTTTTACTCGTCATAGCGCTGGTGCTGTGCGAAAAATATTTGAGACAAGGGAAGAACCGAAGAATCATGGCAATTTCATGCATGTTTGAAGTGCTTGATTTTCTTCCAGAGACTGGGTCCTAATTTGTCTTATTTCATCGGATTTCGGTTTCCATTTGTTTTGCTTGTCTTAATTCATGGGCGACAGTCGTCGATCATCGGGGGAAACAAATTTTTTTGGTTCTTGCGATGATCGCCGATAATCGGGGATTGTCCCCGATTGTCGGTTTTCATAATCCTATTTCATCGCAATTCATGGCAAAGCTGTATCGCCGATGATCGCCGATGAATTACGGTATATGAAAACCAGGCTTAAAGCTTAACAAAGCTTTATACGTTGAATTGTGTACACAATGCGGCTTTTAACGGCATTTGAAAATTATGCTGACGTCAGCAATGATATAATTCAAATTAAACACTGTAACTCAAGAAGGAATGCTTGTATCAACTTAAAATTTCCAGGAAAACTCGTAATAATGATCTACAAAATATATAAAACCAACCTTTTAGGTTTAATAATAAACATTTTAGATTTTTGTTTTTGTGACGTCACTGTGAAAACCAACGTTGTATTCTACAAATTAATAGCTTTCTAACGATATCTAGTTTAGTTTTGAGGCATAAATTCTGACGAATTGAGAAGAGAAAAAAAACTTAAAAAAACTAGGCGGTGCAACCGGAGAAAGTCTTCTATATATATATTGTTGAATTTTAAGCTTTATGTCCGCGACATTTCAATTTGCCTGATCGATCAACTTTGATAGACAGCGGGATTTTTTTAAATTTTGAAGTCACAAATCGTTGCATTCCCCTTACCCAGCGGGCGGGAAACGAGAGGCTCTGGGATAATCCGTTCACGTGAGTAATCATGTTCATCGGCCAATGAAATATCGATGTGAAACGGATTACCAGAGTCTCTCGTTTCCCAGGTGGGGAACGTGGGCTCTGGGAACGAGACTGTGTTTGAGATGAAAAAGCTGTATAACAAACTTAATTAAGATATATATCAATCAAACACCATTATGACTTTAAAATTATTTTTTTCTTTTTACATCAGGATGTGGTAAAGAAAATTGAAAAAGTTCCAACAGGTGAAAAAGATCGACCTACGAAAGATGTGATTATTGCAGAATGTGGATCATTGCCTGTAGTTAAGCCATTTGCCGTAGCGACAGAAGGAATAACAATTTAGAATCTACTCCATAACGTATTTTTGAACAGCATATTAAAAAATTGTTTGCTCAAATTTTACTTTCTTATTAAATTTTTTTGAGCTGTAATCGTTATGTGGTTGGTGGTTGATTGAGTTATTTCTACAGTTAAATTTAATACGTGAATATTTTCACGTTATGATAGGTGAAACTGCTTCAGTTTAATACATGAATTAGTGAATATGTTTTAAAGTGATTATGTTTTTCTAAATATTAATTTATCCTTCCCTCCCTCCCTCCCTCCCTCCCTCCCTCCCTTCCTTCCTTCCTTCCTTCCTTCCTTCCTTCCTTCCTTCCTTCCTTCCTTCCTTCCTTCCTTCCTTCCTTCCTTCCTTCCTTCCTTCCTTCCTTCCTTCCCATTCCCACATTCCTTCCTTCTCTCTTTCCTTTCTTCCTTCCTTGATGCCGTGCTTGCTTCCTTTCTTCCTCCCTATTTTCCTTCTTTCTTCCTTCCTTTCCTCCTTCCTTCTTTTCTTCCCTCCTCCCTACCCTTCAATTCCTTCCTTCCTTTCCTTCATTAATAAATCCTCTTGAATTACCCATTATGGGTAATTCAAGAGCATTTGACAATTTCCTATTATTGGTAATCTAAGACTGAGGATAGGTTGGTTTTATTATAAAAAGGGCACTTTTCTGTTGCAAAAAGGGCACTTCATGACAAAGTTGGAGGGGGGGGGGGGGGCACATGCCCTGATTTCCCCCCAGTTCCTACACCCCTGGGTCCCTTAGTAATTTGTTCCCATGTCTGTTTAATACTGATTAGGGGTTTTGGTTCTTGTTTGTAGTACCATATTTGACTGGTTAAGTGCCCACCCCCCTGCACCATAATTTTCACCAAAAGAAGGGGGTGGGTGCTTACGCGAGCAATGGGCACTTATGTGGGCAATAGGTGCTTACGCAGGCATCTGGGTGCTAAACGTGCAGAGACTGGGACCAATGAACACAGAAATTCAAAATGGCACACATCTAAACAAAGACTGTCAGTGTTTAAAACGTTTCAACTGTGCCACTCACACATTAAAATTATCAAAAATAATTGCTTAAAACACAAAAAATATGGAAATTTTATTGTTGAGAAGCAAACAAGTTCTTTGTGAAAACACCAGTACAAAGTGTAAGTCAAATTTTAATAATACACTCAAACAAACTTTTAGTCCAAAAAGGGGGTGTGTGCTTTCCCAAACATAGGTGCTTAACCAGTCAAATATGGTACATGTATACGCATAGATGCCCACTGACCCTATTATTCTGGGAAAGCAAGCAACAGTACTGTACGACCACTTTCACAATAGCGACTAATTTGAATATAGGGATGAGCCAATAACGAAAAATCAAATTTACTGATACGATAAATTCCGATATAATTTGTGGGCTTATCAGCCAATATATCGGTACAGTGTAGTTACAGATATTGGTCGTCAAAAATTTTTAGCACTTGAATTTAATGTTGGCAATATATATTAAACAAGAACTGATAGACCAGTAAAAGAAACGTGATTACAATATTTAATGTACTCTAGTAATCAATTTAATTTGGGAAAGTATACCGTAAATGACAGTCTATATAAAAATGTCATGTTGAACCACAGGGAGCCCATCTTGGCAGCGCATGGGCACTGTGGCAGACTCAAAAGACGCGCAGGGGACTGTGGCAGGGGATTTAAAAAAATGAAAAACGGTTACCGGAAGCGGGAAAAAAGGCAGAAAAAACAGGGGGAAAGGGGGGGAGGGAGAGGAAAAAATATAAGGGATGAAACACCAAATGTTCAACGTGGAATGTGTTCTGCAAGTAGCCAGGACATCTCGTATCGTCGGGAGCCACCATTGGAATACTGAAACTGACTGAAACTCAGAGCAATAAATCAATAATCCTGAGACTTCCCACTTTATCCGAAAAGCTTATCGTAGGATTTCGCAGCTATCCGAAGTGTCAATAATGATGTAGTGTCCTTGCTACTTGCAGAACACATCTCTCGAAAATACCATATGTAATTTAGCTGCAAAATCACAGCTAAAAGGTGAGATTTTGCCTCATTTTGATTATATTTTGATAAATGAATCATTATCACAACTACTTCACTCAATTGTCTTACAATTTTAATACCTATAGTATAGCCACTTAAAACAATGTTCAAAACAAGGAAGAATTTGTGTTTCATCCTTTTATTATTTTCCTAACACACCACGATCGAGTGTGCCACAGGGTGCCCATGCTCTGCCAAGATGGGCTCCCTGTGGTTGAACCTGATGCACTAACCAAATTAATTAAATTTGACAGTTTCATTGTGTGAAGGAAATATCACTAGAAGAAAGCCAGCATCAGGGCAGCATGTTATTTATTGGAAATGCCAATATATGCCGATATATATTGATGTTATCAGCTGATAACCGATAAGCCTGAAAGTTACCGATTATCAGCTTCTACCGATAAATATCCGATTATCAGCTTATCCCTATTTGAATATTCTTTTATGTGGATCTTAATAACCCTTCCTCACCTCGTTTGTATGCCTGTACTGCAGTTCAAAAGGATCTTTGCTTCATTTAAACGAGGTCAGAAATGGTCATTTAGATGCACACTAAAGAATATTTAAGGCTTCTGTGAAAGTGATCTATAATTTGATATATAATTTCTAGTAAGTAGTTGGCTTTAGAGCTACTGCCTATTAACTGTATACTCTTTTTGTTTTAATATTTTCAATAATAGATTATTTACTAATTCATGGATATCGATAAACTTTTATTTATTAAACTACTATAAAAGTATTTACAATAGAATATGAATATACAATATACTACCTTTTCTGTCACCTTTGGACCTTTCTTTGCCGAAGTTTTGTTAATATGCGACAACAAAACGACCAGAAAAACAATTATTGACAGAACTCCAAGAACCTTCATTTTCGAAATACTCATTCAAAAATACACTAGGAAGTATAAGATAATTCAATCCTTCTTGATTAGAACAATTTGAGTCAACTTTGTCTCAATTTAGGATGAATCATCTGTACATGCGCCAGCAAATTCCATTGTCAGCAGAAACATGAATGAAGATATCCATACATCATGCATGATTGCATCTTGTGTACCCGTTAAGTTCTTTTGGGACTAAGGGCTGGATCACTATATCCATCCATCTAACCTTATAGTAGTCTAACGTTTCTAGCGAAGGCCCTTCGACGGAGATAAGCGTAAAGAGTAAACTTTTCCTCAAAGACTAGTCCTTAAACTAGTCCTGTTGGGGCTAGCTCCAAATCCAAAATATGTCGTCAAATTTGTTAAATTTTCCAAATTTGTCGTCAAGCTTCAGTAAGGATCAAATTTTAGCAATCTTCTGAATAACCTAAGCCACAACAAAGCCCCTAACCTTAGTCGGAAATTTGGTTTACAGCTTTTTGGGAAAACATATATTTGACCAGTGACGACCAATCTCGTTCCCAGAGCCATGAGTGACGACATAATTTAAGGGTCGTTATTCCAAAATATGTTATTAAAAATATGTTACCCTCTAACTCTGTCCACTTCATCATTCGTAAATGCAGAACTACCACTTTCCAGAGATCATACTTCAATAGAACTACAAGAATATGGAACAGGCTCGTTGACGAACTTACCAATATTAATTTCAATACACTAGAACTGGCAACATATAGATCTCTGATGCTCAGCTACTACTTTACTGCTCTTGTGAATACCTATAACCCTGACGATCCACGTTCTTTCAAAACTATATGTCCAAATTGTAATAATTCTCGCAGTCTAACCCGCAGCATTACTTGCTGTTTTTAGTATTTATTTCTATATTGTATGTATGTATGTATGTTGTATATTGTGTAAGTTTTATTAGAATATTTGACTTTAACTTTTATATTTTTGGGTCCGCAGTAATTGGCCTTCACGCTGTTGCGGTGACACCGCCATAGGTATACATGTATTTAGTCAAGTCTATGGCGAAGCTTATAAAATAAAATAAATAAATAAAATAACATATTTTGGAATAATGACCCTTGACCCAATCCCGTCGCCAGAGCCAAATACAGCAAATATATGTCTGACTTGACTCTGGGGACGAGATTGCCCTTGACCCTTGTGGTCATGCAGGATAAAAAATCGCAGCTTGTCGGACCTTACAGAGCTTCTCAGAAGTAGTGATGCCCAAAGTGCAAGCAGTGCTCGTACGTAGGGCGTAGGCTAAGTTTCTAGCCGGTGGGCTTAATTTGGACGATCGTCCGTCCGTCCGTCCGTCCGTCCGTCCGTCTGTCCGTCTGTCCGTCTGTCTGTCTGTCTGTCTGTCTGTCTGTCTGTCTGTCTGTCTGTCTGTCTGTCTGTCTGTCTGTCTGTCTGTCTGTCTGTCTGTCTGTCTGTCTGTCTGTCTGTCTTTCTGTCTGTCTGTCTTTCTGTCCGTCCGTCTCACCATCTGTCCGTCCGTCCGTCACGTGGAAGTTAGGCCGCAACGCATGTGGTATGTCAGTACACATGCCATCATGAACGCCTCCCGCCTTTCTGGCTAGTGAGAACACGATAAAATTAACGTGTACGCAGTGGCGTCAGAGCCACACTAAAGGTGGGGGCCCCCAAAATTTTTAGGGGGGTCCGGGGGCATGCTCCCCCCGGGAAATTTTGAAATCTAGAGTCTCTGAAATGCCATTTCCTGCATTTTAGGACAAGGATTTACAGAATTCTAAAGGTCCAAAAACATAAAATACTCAAAAGACAACACTTTTCCAGACATTGAATATCCTAGCCTCATTCAAATTTCTTTATTATATCCTTATTCAAAGTCGTGGGTTAGCTAGGGCTATGGCTAGGGTTAGTGATTTTGTTAATCATAACTTTATTACTGGCCTTGTTAAAAAGTGGGGGAGCCCAAACATATTCTGCCCCCCCCCCCGAAAAAAAGTGGGAGGGCCAGGCCCCCCGGCCCCCCCGCTTCCGACGCCCCTGCGTGTACGTTGATATATATGTTGGTAGATAAAGCGAACCCTCGCCCTGGGCAGAAACAAACAGAAGCAAAAGACATTCGTCACATAATGACCTTGCGGAGCTCTGACGTATTCTGCTGACGTGGCAATAAATGAATATGACGCGAACAACCACCACTGTTCTCAATGCAACAAGGATTCCGATTGGCGCAGACGAGTTTGATATAATATGATATAATCTGCTACTAAACCGAATTGCAACCCATGCGCGATCTTCTTTCCTGCAATCCTGCGATCATGGCGTCGGTAGCATCTTTTCTCGTAGCCATACTCTTCTTTGCGGTAACGTCGTGCGCCGGCAAGGTTCCCAAACCCGAAGTGACGAAGAAATGTTTCTTTAACGTAACCATAGACGGACAGAAGGTTGGCAGGATTGTCATCGGGCTTTTTGGCAAGATTGTTCCTAAGACGGTTGAAAATTTCTATCAGCTTTGTACTCATGAGGTATGCATTTAAATTTCCTTGGTGTTTGTATATGTATTGCCATTGCCATAACTTGTCAATGATCTGGAAAGCTGCGACTGTGGTCTCACTGGACCGACGTGCGTTTTTATTCCTTTATGGTTTATTCAAGCACGAATGAGCGCTTGTGCGTTGCGTCGTGTCTGTTGACATCTTGTAAATATGATTTTGGAAATCAGCGATACAGTATATTGTAGCACCTACATAATGAATGGATATTGTGTTCTAAAGACATGAACTTTACTTGATAAATGTCCATGCTTAAATGCGCTCGGTAAATGTCCATGCTTGTTTAGGGGGTTGATCTATGATAAACTGAACACGAGATAGAAAATATAGCAGAATGCTTCTCTGCAATTATTTGCGCAAATCACAAGCACGCAAGTGTGTTTTCAAATCTTCATCGCTTTCGTTGGCAACTAAAGGCCGAAGTTAGCCCTGATTTAAACGACGAACAGTTGACGCATTCTTCGCAATATTCGACGCAGTTAGTCCTTTATAGACGAACTATTTCTGTTCGTCTTGTTTTAGGCGTCGCACTAACGACAAAATTTAGGAATTTGCCCCAGCTATGCGTCGACTGTTCGTCGTTTACATGTAAGACAGGACAAAGGACTAAAGACGTTCGACCATTAGCAGCAAAATGCCAAGCGATCCAGTGTACCAAGCCATTTTGAATATTTATGACTTAAAAGACAATATTTTGACATAGTCGAAAGTCAAGGGAGAAGAAGTATGAGAACAAGAGAGCTCACATTCATGATTTTTCTCACTGTGTACTGTGTAATAATGACTCGTCATCAGTGTTGTGACACACGGCATGGCTCGGATTACGAGACTCTTACGACAGTTTTCTCTGTTCATTCATGCGATCTTACGTAAAATTTGAAGCGTTTTACCAAGCTTTAGATATAGCTTTAGATACTTGGCTTAGTCTAACAATAAAATGTGATTTATACTAAGGCATATTCAATCTCCTCTTAACATTTTATATGCGGCATATATTGAAATGTTATTAAAGACTAAAGAGTGTTCCCTGCATCTTGTTTTAAAACCGAAAATCAGTGTGCGCTTTATTGTCATGATGTAAACCAAAGTCAATTAAGATTACCTTCAACTTTAAACTCTTTTTATACTTTATTTTATATGACATCGTTGTCACTGCCATCTCACAAGTCACCATCTCCCGCTTTTCGCTTTTAGTCTCCTGACTGTCGTTGCCCACTGACTGTCGTTGCCCACTGACTGTCGATGACAATCGTGGGCGCAGAAAAACGTGGCAATCTCGTACCCGGTCCCGCCGTAGAGTTCTTTCTATCCACCTTTGTGAAACAAGCACAAGTGACGTACCCAGCTGCATTACGGGCAGTGAGCACTTTATGGTCAATTAAACTCCTTGTACTTCCTCAAAGGGGTTAACTTAGCTTGTGTAGCTATGTTGCTGTGTTTGCACCTATTTCACAAGTGTGAGTGGTTTGCAAACTTTGCGGAGAGGGTCGCGGTTAAAATTTACAGTCGTTTCTATTCCCGTTCACAGAGACATTTTAACTCCTTCACGACAGAGGGTTCTCTCGTTGCAGGGGCGGATCTAGACTGTTGCAACTGTTGCAAATGCAACAGTCAAAATGTCCGGAAAAACGAAAAATTACCTAACGGTTTATAACTCGAAAGCTCAGCCTCGGCCCTCCAGTCTTAGAAAATTCTAACCCGCAATTGGGTGAGATTGTCATCCCAGTAAACCCGCAATATACAATATTTCCGGCCGAACCCCCCCCCCCCCCATCTCCTTTTGAAACATCCTTGCAACAGGCCTGGTCCGCTGTTGCACCAGATCCGTCTGAAGTCGTTTGTGCAACAGTTGAGCTAAATATAGTCCGTGAAACAGGCTATATTTAGCATTTGTGCAACAGCTGGGGGTAGCTATCCAATCAAAACACTAGCCTGTGCAACAGTTGCAACAGATTGCGAAATCTGTTTCGCTTCTCAGATGATGTTATTGAGTACGCTTCATTCGACCCACTCGGCTTCTTTCAAGAATAAATGGCTTCTAACGATGTACGTGTTACAACCGCTGTTGAATATATTGAATGGAAGTTATTCTCGAGAGGGAACAGACTGTAAACTTATCGCTCTCAAGCGCGAGTGCGAGCGTAATATTTCAAAAGGATGCGGAAAGAATCTTGGTGAAGATCTACGCTGTACTTTGTGCAGGAATCGCGCGCCTCGAATCACTACCCAGTGAGGTAAGCCTTAGCAGCTTAGTTTATGAATAATATTCTATAAATTAATATTATATTATACTGTATGCTAATGAGTCCTCACTCAGTGTTTCATGGGAGTCAGCTCTCCACTGTTCGGTTTCAATATTTACTGCAGTCAGTGAGTCAAGTCTGACAGTTGCTTTCCATATTAAATACATTTTGAGTTTAGACTAGTCTCTTTCTCTCGTTTATGCTTTGTACAGTATAGTATTACTAAGCGCTTCTCGGTTGTATTTATGTTTAATTGTGTATCTAATTACAATACGTTATCTTAAATATATACAAAACGGTCTTCCAAGATGGCTTTAACTTGCTCTCAGAATGCGGGAAATGCGTTTTTAGAGGTCCTAATTTTCAAAATTTTCCGGGGGGGCATGCCCCCGTACCCCCCTAGATGGAGTGAACCACACCATGCCTGCAACAGTCAAATATTTTCCTAGATCCGCCCCTGCGTTGACAAGTAATAATCGTTTGGCATTAGCCAATGTAAAATACTAAAGTCAGACGCAGCATGGTTCGAAAATAGCGCCTTTAGCGCTCTACGAACGAGAATGTAATAATTCGTTCCGCGTGCTAAAATAGAGAGGTTTAGCAGAGTAATATTTTCTTCTGATAATCCATCATTCCATGTGTGAATTAAAAAGAAATACTTATGATTATTATACATTTTTTTTTCGAATCCTTGATTATAATTGGTCAGAAACTTGGTAAGAATTCTTGATATGCATTTGCCGTTGTAATTGTTTGATTCTGAGCCCACAATGCTATTATCTGTCGTTTCTGGAGTTACCTGTATTATCTGTTAGGAAATCTGTTAGGTTATCGTGCATGTGCTGACGTGACGCCACTGACGAGCTAACAAACCGAAGAAGAGCGCGGCAAAAAAGCGAAACTGTCTTTGAACTGCATTTTTTGGTTCCGAGGGAGTGATTCTCTTTATATTTTCAACTGAAATGTATAATAAAACAATTATTTTTACAGATTGAATTACCAAGGTCTTTCAATTATTTTTACAAAGAATTATCAAGGTCTTTCAATTATTTTTACAGAGAATTATCAAGGTCTTTCAATTATTTTTACAGAGAATTATCAAGGTCTTTCAATTATTTTTACAAAGAATTATCAAGGTCTCAGACCGCATTATCAGTCTCAGCCTTCGGCTTCGCCAGATAACACAGACGTCGAACATGATAATTCTTGATTTCAAAAACGTCTCATCCATTGTTTATTACCACACTGGACAAAATATTGCTCTGCTAAGTATTAATTAATCCTTCTAGAAAATGTGAATAAAAAATCAAATATAAAATATTGTCTTTGTTAGTCAACATTGTGTTTTGAGTTAAGTAGTCCTGCCTCGTATCCAGGCATCTTTTAATTGGCAGAGGAAGGTGATGCGCGAAGGGGCTGATGGGAAGAAGGCGTTTAAAATGGAAGACTCCAATCCCACCGCTCCTTGCGTGCTCTCGTTTCCAATCGCGCCTGGGTACGCGGCAGGTTTTAAGGTTCTTTTCCAGTCATCCCAAAAACCAGCTCACAGCTCGCTGCGGGTGTTTGCATCTAATTAAAAACAAGACGCCTGGTCAGGCGTTCACTCCGGCTACTGCAAAATCACGCGCAGGTTGTCACATGCAGTGCTAAGATCTAAAGCCGCCGTCTAAACACATTCAGGTCACAGACAAAAGTCAAAACACAATCCAATCTCCGATGGAAAACGCAATTTGCAATACACGAAACACGATTGCCTGTAACGTATTTCCACACATGTATACAGCGTTCATATGTCGAGTGTCTTCGGGTATTAAATATCAACACAGCTAGCGACATTACTGACCAATATCAAACTATGTCTGTGAACACGCAAAACACATCCGAGACGAGAAAGACTTGATCAGACTCTGATCATCAGACAGTAGGAAAGCTAAGACAGAAAGCATTATTTCCACACATGTACAGCGTTCATATGACATATGTCAAGTCTCTTCGGGTATTAAATATCAACACAGCTTCATGTATACGGCGTGTGAGATCGTAAGCATATATAATATCAAGATACTTGCCAGCGACATTACTGACCAATAACTATGTCTGTGAAAACACAAAACACATCCGAGAGGAGAAAGACTTGATCAGACATCAGGAAAGCAAAGAAAGAAAGCATTTGGCATGCACGCATCAGTTTCGCAAAGTCAGTCTTATTATGTTTGTCTTGATCGAGACGGCGGAATAAGTTAAATGCGCACTTGACTTGAGCCTGCGCTTTCTGATTAGAGAGGCCTGCGGAGTAGGCTAAGAGCGTGACACAGAAGGGAAAAAAAACCCGAGCCGAAACCAGAGGAGGTTGGACAGCTGCCGCAAAGCATCATGGTCCAAACGCTAAAATTGATAAATTATCGATTCATTTGCATCTGACCGCCGACGAGGAATGAACTATGCCCGGTGGACTAGATGCGCAAAAACTTTTGAAAACTCGTCACAGTTGATCCAGAATTGTTAAATCTGATAGTCAGAAATATACGAGAACAATTCGTGGTTATCATAGACAATTAATATGATCAGATTGTGCTTTATTTGGCGTATATTCGTGACAATGGCGGATGGGCATTCAAGACTACTCAAGTTCCTTCGGATTCGACGCATTTTATGTTACAATTAATAATGGAACAAATCAGAAACGAATTAGATGTTTACAACAAAGAAGGATTTGGTTGTGCTGTGCAACGTGTGATTCGTTACAACTGGAGAAAAGCGTGAGGTGAGAAATCAACATTATTTGTTGTTTAGTGGTTAATGATTTCCCTCTCAAATGTTTCCTATTCTATACTACCTTATGATGCATTTTCCGTGGTTTAATGTTTTGCATTCTGCATATTACTGTAAACTTCTATAACTGTTGTGTGTAACAATTATCTGGATCAATTAGATACAACTATCATCCTTGGTTTGTTTGGGGTTTTTCCCCCGATTTTTTAACAAATAGTCTTGTTTCCTTTTATACTTTATACTGTACTTGTAGTGTCCCAAATTTTATAAAATTGTGAATAAAGCTAGCTTAAAATTTATTATTCAATAACAATCTTGTATTTTTCTTTATAATTAAGGTGAATGAAAAATCGGGATAATTTATTGGATTGCCTCCAGAATCTATTGATAAATTTGGCATATAACTGGACTGGTCAAATATTTCTATTTTATCAAATAAAGGGTATTTCCTGTATCCTCAATATATATGTAAATAAGGAACTTGAATAAAATTAAAATGTCTTGTCTCAATATTGATCTTGGTCACTTCTATTCAATCAGGGCATTGTTACCATTTTAACATTGGTCCAACATTTTTGCAGTGAAGCAACCCCCCCCCCCTGCCAAGAAAACATCAACTTTGGCCATTTAGAGATGACATCAGAAAAGTTACTGTATTAAGGTAGACATATGAATGAACTATAAGACAGACAATGTCCAGCCCAAGGGTGTCTGTCTTAGACATAGTTCATAGCACTCAAAGGCAAAGGGATGAATAATAGCATTTGGATTGTATAATAATATGCAAGATAATACTTCTGTGTTAAAATTTTATTAATTACGTCCACAATTATGCATTGCCTTATGTAATTATACAACATGACAACATGCAAAACTTCAAACTACATATTATTTGAATGTTATTCAGTAAAAGAGAATCCATCAATTTATCATTGTAAAAATCCAGTTCAGATTGGTGCTCGTGCCTGGGCACTCAGTCTGAACACCACCAAAGTAAGTTCTTCCAACACTTACATCTGTACTGTATCTCTTCACGTCCTGTAAAAAATACAATGTGATATGGAGTTATTAACTCTTCCATGTCTTAAGAGTTGACTGTACAGCCAATACCTAACTATTGTATTCACTTTGTGGGTACAAACCAAGGGGTGGACACAGGGCACATGCCACCCCCCCCCCCCCCCCCCCAACCACTTGGAGTCCCCCTTTATAATTTTGCAACAAAAAAGACCTTTATCAGAAAACCTTTATCAGAAGACATGTGCCTCAAGGGTCATTTTAAAACTCTGCCCTGAAACAAGGTACTTTTGAAAGTGTACACTTCCCCCTGGCACCCCATCAGCTTGCTTCCCACATCACTGACTCAGTTGAAATGGACAACTAGGGCAAAAGGGATAATAAGTATTTGTATACTGAAAAACAATACGAACAACAAATTATAACAAATTAGCAATAAATAAAAAAATACTACAACTACAATATATTATTCACAATAACAATGACCAATAATAAACTACAAATAATCCACACATCAATTTTAATAATCATACTGCTGGCATGGAACACGTTATTTAATATATAAAAAATATCTATACATATCAGTTCTGTATACAGATATAGCAGATCTTTAAGAAAGTTAAGTACATTCTGTATGCAGGCCTGATATGTATACAATTTTTCCAGAATATGATGGTGTTTTTATACAGCGACGTCAGCGTTTTGGACCATAAGAACAGACAAATACCAAATTTTACTATGTAATAATTGTCCACCACTCATTCTACACTTACTCTAAAGAATAAAGCTCGAAATATTAGGAAGCTTCCAAAATTCATGAGAGAAAAACAGGCTTTAGTGGCGAGAGGCTCTCTTAAATTATTGGGCGCCATCTTAGCGAAAGCCGAAATACCATGGTCGGTTCAACGGCGAATATCTCGAAAACGGTGAGGGGATCGCTGGGGATCGCCTCCATAGCATCCAAGATTAGACATTTCTTTAACTTATTACGCAAAAATTAGAGAATTCGAACCATGGGAATTCGAGATTTTTTGCTTTGAAGATTGTTGAAAAACCGGAAGTGGGGTCTTCGCTTAGCGCGACACGACCTACATAAACCATCAAAATAAAGTAGAAAAATACATTTACCTTGCAAAATCCTGCAGATATGGATAGTCCAACAATATATGAAACCATATCACTACTTTTTTAAAGAAAAAAATGAATGACAACAGCGTAATATTCGGTATTCTGAGTCCAATGCAAAATTTTCAGCCGATCAAGGATAAGAAAATAGCGCAATTTCATTGGTCGACAATATCACGTGATAGCTGTCCTGTCTCCTCTGAGCCGAAACCTAGACTCGTCTACCTACGGTAGCCCGAGTAACAACTCGCAGTGCTTGTTTTCTAGTTGTGAGTTCTTTTTAATGAGATACAAGTACTTGCAGCAAGCTGCGAACTAGTTTCTTCGATGAGTGGAAAAGAGCCTTTTAGTTAACTTTTTTCATTTTTCCAGTTACCAATAGCAGTAAGGCACGCGTAGCAGTAACAGTTGAATTTAGCACCGACCCACAGTATCATGCACAATTCAAAAATTGAGGGGATAGATTCGTATTATCTATTTTCAAATTTTCAGGAAATGGAATGACGCTTCGGCCCAATATTTCATTTTATTTTTTCATTTTATATTTGAATCTTACTCTAGTCTGATAAAGTTGACCCATTCCTGCCTGAGCGAGCCGAAAACGGTCGCTTTATTATTTTACTGTGTTTCAAACCAGATCGAGGATTTTACTTGTCAAACAGACAACAGGCTCAGCGAGTTTAGGCAGCAATGGGGCAAAGGTGCTCTCCAGTCCGTTCTGCGCATGTACGAAACTAATGTTTACACTCTTTATTTACAAAAAATATACTGATATCAAAATTGTAAACATTTCTCTTCATTACTTGTGCGCGAAACTAAACATTTGTAGAAGAAATTGGAAGAGACATCCTCGCTGACTCGCTTGGTTTTCCACCATCTTGCTCAGAAGTCAGTCACAAAACAAAGACGACGGAAACACCCCTGCCAAACGTTTGCGCATGCGTGAATTTGCTAGAGTAAACATTCCAAGAGAAGTGGGAACTAGCTGTGGCAACAACAACCAGACAGTGAAGACGAAGTAAGACCCGACTATTCATTTCATTTTGTGTTTTAAAAAAAGGGTTATGAAAATTACGAAGGGGTCATTTCAGAATATATTACAATATTGACAAAGAAGCCATGCACAAATTACCTACCTTATCTTTTTGGCAGTATGCTTATAATTTAACTAATTTTGTGTGGGACTCTCGGAACAGTCCAAATATTTCAGTGTTTTCCCACTCTTTTTTGAGGTACAAGCTCGGATGTCGCGTAGGCGCAAAACGTTTGGCAGCGGTGTTGATGACGGATCGTGCGCAGAACGGACTGGGGAGCACTTTTAATGAACATGTTATTCGCAAAATCTATATTGTGTTCTTTGTGCTTTTTCTTACAGGTTACGTGAATAAAATTACGTGCCAGTATAAAAAAAATGTTTGACGGAAAACTCTACCGTGTTTCTGGTGGTTGTCTGAGGGACTGGAGCGTCATCGGTTTCTGTGTATGTTCGTGCATAGGCAGATGGGTATTATATATTAGACAGTCAGGTACTGACCTATATGGGTGTCCTATGAGGTAGTATTGGGTACTAGGGTCGCTATAAGGATCAGCATTTGAATTTGAATTTATTAAATTTGCCACTTAACGTGTGGCAGGAGAGAGGAACAGAACTTTCGTCCCAATTGACACCAAACTCCTATGTGTAGACAACTGAGACCTAGGTGTTGATTTTACGGAGGGAGGAAAACCGGAGAACCCGGCGAAAAACCCTCGGAGCACAGGAGAGACCAACTAAACTCTACTCACATGAGTCCCAAGCTGGCGGAGTACGGGGTTATTCCCAAACGGTCACCCATCCAAGTACTAACCCTGTCCGACTGGGCTTAACTATTGGTGAGAGGCAGCGCCCTAACAGCACACGCCACCCGTGCTCCCCATGCAGATAGTTTGTTGTTTTTCGGTCTCTGGATTTAAACGTTTTGAAGTACAATATCAAGCACATGCAAGAAAGCGCAAGTCGAACTTTTTAAAAGGGAACTTAGTCAAAAAAACGAATATAGCGTTTAAGTAAAAGGTTTTAAAGTTTAAAGTATCATGTTTAAAGTGTCACTATGATGAGAAAATTGTCAGTCTTTTTTTTATCTTATAAAGTACATTTAAAATGAGGATGAACGGCGTTTGTAGTTTGTCAATATCTCATCTCGTTCGAGAGATATTCACGTTTTGGAAATATGTAAATTATATGGCTGATGACGTCATTTACTCCAAACGAGCGAAATGAAAATCGTAAAATAAGGATTATCTCTAGAAATAAACCAAAGAACGTGCTTAAACTTTGTATGCTTATAGTATTCAATAAAATACACTTCTCTGTGGAACTTTTGTGATGGTAAGCGCATGCTCTCAGGCTACTCTAAATCTTAAAAAGGGAATTATCATTTTTACCTCCTTGTTTAAAAATAGAAAGATTTAAACGTTTGAATTACAAAGCCTATATAAGCCTACTACGCTACTTGATTGCTGATAAATGAGCAAATTTAATTTTATCATTGGAGGTCAGGCACCAGCAGTTTCCGTGAAAACAACTAATGTTCCACAGTGAAGCGTATTTTGTCTAATACTACAAGCATGTAAAATTTTAGCACTTTCTATGGTTTCTTTCTAGAGATATTCCCAGGGGCGTAGCCGGGATTTTGAGAGGGGGGGGGGGGGGGGGGAGCCGAAATCATAATAAATTTTTAGGGGGATCCGGGGGCATGCTCCCCCGGGAAATTTTGAAATCGAGAGTTGCTGAAATGCCATTCCTGGTTTTTGGAGGAAGATTTTACAGACTCTAAAGGTTAAAAAACGTCATATAAAATACTCAAAACATGCACCCAGTAGATTGAATACACTGTTTACAGTTTATTTCCCGACATAATTCACATTGCATCAGTTCTGTAGTTACATGTCTGTTGTTTTATATCTAAAGGGGGGAGCCGCGGCTCTCACAGCTCCCCCCCTGGCTACGCCACTGGATATTCCTAATTTTACGATTTTCATTTCGCTCGTGTGGAATAAATGACGTCATCAGTCATCTAGTTTGCATATTTCAAAAACGTGAATATCTCTTGAACGAGATGAGATATTGATAAGAGCTCCGCTCAAAACGTCAGTATTTCATCAAAACTCTTCTCAGCAGTTACCACCATTTACAACCTCGTCCCCAGGGCATTTTGCCTCCACGTTGATCGGCTAGTCACGTGACACCCAGAATTTTGGGGTGTTTTGGCAAGAAAATTTATGCGGTCTTTGTGTTTCGTTTTTGTATAATACGTATACATGAATAATAAATAATAAATATTTAACGCTCTGCCGAATCATTCATGTGAACCTTTATCATAAATGCAACTGGCTAGCATTATTCATCATGATACTCCCCACGATTATCCAGGATACATTTAAATGTCGGGAAGAAACATATATCTAATGTTGTTCTTGACTTTAACCAAAGCTATCGTTACAATTCTTTGGATGAACTTCGCAGAGTGGATTTATTGCAATTCATATTTTGATGAATAAATTACACTGTATCTGAGTTAATCAAGTTTTTAAACCGGGCAATCCGATTATAGAATCGACCAGCCTATGCCAGGGCCATTTTCGCCGACTCCCAACGTGGAGGCAAAATGCCCTGGGGACGAGGTTGCACCATTTATACTTTGCTCTATTCTTAGGGGCTGTTTATATGGAAGGCGGGACGGGACGTTTGCCGGTTTTCCACTAGGCCATTTTTTTCGGGCGGAGCGACTTTCTTTTGTTCGAATTCAATAGATTTCTGATTAGTTCCAGCTCACAGCTCATGAGACAAAAGAAAAAGTCGCTTCACGCGAAAAAAGTCGCCTAGTGGAAAACCGCCTTTAGACGGGACGTTTTTCGTCCCGGGTTTATATGGAAATGTTTTCAGGCGGGACAACTGCGACCGGGGCGTTTCACAACACAGCTAGAACGTTGTAAAAACCACAGAATAACAAACAAAGAAATAAATATAATTTGACGTATTATAAAGAGCTGCTGTCCTCCTACAAGCCGTTATCACTCATTTGTATCGAATAAACAGCTTAAAGTGCCTATGAAGCGAAAATTATTATTGTCTTAAATGAAAGAACTCTCAAAACGACCAAGTAACATCTTTTGCAGATCTTCGCTTCCGTGCCTCGTTGTTGAGATATTTCAATTTTTTTGATATGCAAATTAAACACTTTGACGACACACGTGTATGAGTTATCAGAGAAGGTTCGGTATCTTTGCTATTATCAAACGAAATCAATTAAAAATCTGTATGTCTAATGCTGTATGCGAAATAGACGCACAGGATCGGCTTCGAAGTGATTTCGTTTGATAATAGCAAAGATATAGAACTTTCTCCGATAACTCATTATACACGTGTGATGTCAAAGTGTTTAATTTGCATATCAAAGAAACTGAAATATCTCAACAACGAAGCACGGAAACGAAGATCTGCAAAAGATGTTACGTTGTAGTTTTAAGAGTTCTTTCATTTAAGACAATAATAATTTTCGCTTCATAGCCACCTTAAGTAAGAATCAAAATAAATACTCGAAACGGTATGCGTCATATCGTCCCGGTTAGGCGGGACAGAGCATTCATATGACGAAAATTGTCCCACACAAGCGCCGGGATCCCAGTGGAGGGGCGGGGCGGGACGGGACGGGACGGGACGGGACGGGACGGGACGGGACGAAAAACGTCCCGGCGAACATCTTTCCATATAAACGGAACGGGATAAATATGAGAGAGATATACATGTATGGCGAGATGCCGTTTAACGTCCCGTTCTGGCAAACGTCCCGCCCACCTGCATGTCAAAATGTTTGATAACGGTCATTTGAACGGTTTATCTTGTACTACATTTTAGCAACTGGAATTTTTCTGAAAAGGCTAGGGTATATTATACGCCTTTTTTGTTTTTATTAGAAAGGATATGGCTACAAAGGGACAAAAATTCACAGAATTATCGATGAATTTATGATTCAAGGTATAATAACAATAGAATGTAATACTTTCATTTAATTTGAGACTAAGTAAATTAAATAGAAAAAATATTGGTTATGCTCAGTCCAAGATTATAAAATGAAATATAGGAAACATTAATTAAAAAACAAGTTATTTAATGAAAGAATTCAGTTCAATGATTATTATATATATACATGCAGATTACGACTTGAAAGTTTCGTTATAAGTACAAATAAAAGACCAAAATCATGTTCTGACAGTTCTAATTACCTGTGTATGTCTTCCCTGTCGTTTTTTATCTATTAGGTGGTGATTTTGATCCAGGTGATGGAACTGGGGGTAAGAAACTCTTATTTTAAATAAAGCCTCCAATTATTGCAACTATTTACAGAATGAGTGTCCGTTCTGTGTCGGGGTATACAGACACGAGGCGAAGCCGAGTGCCTGTATCCCGATATAGAACGGACACGAATTCTGTAAATTACTTCGAAAACGCCTATTAAGTTAGCTACTAAACTACATCATGTTAAGAGCTGATAAACCTTTGAGGTAAGGTTTTTAAAATAGGCTACGATTATTAATAAATGTGAGCCCGCTATTAGTCCCACATTTTATATTCTAAATGACGTGCCATGAGGACGCTACCAGCGTACCTCACTCGAGACAGTCTGTACACTTGCTACAGAACTGATATCAGTGTCTGTAAATGTGATACAGATATTCATAATAATTCCCTTTAAGTAATTAGTCCGGAAAAAATGACATTTTCGAAATAATAGAAATACATATTCAAAATCTGTGCACATTAATTATATACAGAAATGGGACTTGTGGGGTGTTGGTGGCACAGTGGTTAGCGCACGTGCCTTTCACCTCTGCAACCCAGGTTCGATTCCTGCTCTCAGCAGTTCTCTGATTGAAAATTTCATCTTGGTCGCATGTGAGAAGAGTGCTTCCAGTTTGACTCTACCAAGCACCGCAGGTTTCCTCCTGTAGCAAAACTGCAACCAATGAGGGATAGCGGCACCCTTATTGGACTTCTAGGGATAACAGTTTAGGGCCTGTTCACAAGGAGGTAGGGTTACCCTAGCTCTTGTACATTTCTTTTTTTTTTGTTTGTAATGTTTACAAGGACACTAGGTAAACGCGTTTGGTAGCGACAATTCGCCTACCCGCCTTCTTGTTATTAGTGCTTGGTAACCACGTCTAATAAAGCTGACCTGGGCAGCAGGGTGACCTACCTGTAAAATCATTGCTTGTAAACCCGGGATAACTTTTACCCGTGTGCCAGGGTAACCCGGGTGCTAGGGTAACCCTACCTCCTTGTAAACAGGCCCTTAGATATAACTGATAGAGTCATCCAGTATAAATATAGTTAGATATACTGCCAAAACAGTGAACGTAGGAGTCTAACGTTTCGAGCGAAGGCCCTTCGTCAGAGAGAAACGAACGGCGGCCTTCGCTCGAAACGTTAGACCATAGGCGTAGAGTATGGGGGGGGGGGGGGGCTGAGGGGCTTTAGCCCCCGGAGAAATCTCAATGGGGTGGCTGAGCCTCCCCAGAAATTTTGCAGCAACTGACTCATCAATCACCATTCACAAATTATAGGTTACTCGTTAGGCTAAAGTAACTATTACAGCCTCATTCCTGTCAGCCAAAAGCACCCATATACAGTGATAAATCAACCCAGTAAACACAACATCGAAAAAGTGCTGGAATGTGTTGTATTTTAACTAGATTTTATGACATTTCATGACCTTCAGTATTCTTAAAAATCACCCCTCAGAATACAGGAAATGGCATTTCCAAGACTCTAAATTTCAAAAATTTCCGGGGGTGGGGGCATGCCCCTGGGTCCTGTTCAGCACTTCAGCCCCCCTAAACAAAAACAAAACTACGCCTATGCGTTAGACTCTTACGTTCTCTGGTTGTGGCAGTATATCTAGTCTGATCTAGCCTTACTATATTTCGATTATTGTTTCAACACTGCCTACGCAGCACGCTACTTTTATTTTAAATAGAGTTAATAGTTTAGTTTATGGGAAAAAGTCAAGTCTAATTTACTTGTCGTTTCTCTTACCTCATATTTATGTATAGAAAGAAGCATTTATGGTGGGAAGTTCAAGGATGAGAATTTCCAGCTTAGCCATTATGGTCCTGGTTGGTTGAGTATGGCTAATGCAGGCAAAGACACCAATAGCTGTCAGTTCTTTATTACAACGGTGAAAACATCTTGGCTCGATGGTCATCATGTTGTTTTCGGAAAAGTTCTAGAAGGAATGGTAAGTGAAAAACGTCTTAAAATTTTGCTAGTTTTGCTCTCCATGTTTATAACGGGTATATGAAAACCAGAAACAAGGAGCGGCGCCAGGATTACGTTAACACAACTATACACACGTAAAAATCTCACAGCTTGTCAACAGGATGTGTTCGCAACAGGCTTGTAGCAAGGCTGGGAACAAGTTGTAACAATGCTGTTCATTCAAGAAGCTGCTACAACCTTGTTAGCATCAACCTGTTAACAACTTGTTAAGTGCAGAGCGGTAACAAGTTGTTGGAACAACTTGTCGTCAGTCTGTTGGAGTCATCAGCCTTGCTACAAGTTGCCAACAACATGTTACGGACATGTTAACGGAGCTGGAACAGCCAGTGCGAACACATGACGGTGACAGCCTGTTGAACAGCCTTATAACAACTTGTTTGCAGGTATGCAACGGCTTGCGCGTTTTTACGTGTGTAGGTGGTTTTCACTGTGACGTCGCAAAATAGACCTTTTCACCAATAGCGGCGCCATCTTGAATTCGCAATGCATTATGGTCTATTCAGGGTAATAAGCTCAATTAAAAGGGCGATTGCGTGGTGTTGAAACACAATGCGGTAATTTTTTCTTTATAAATACTATCGTGGCAACAATATCTAAATATAATAATTGTCATATTGGTAAAAGCAATAATTCTCGTACGCATAAGGATACATTTGTCATTAATCTATCCTTACACGTCCGAGAATTATTGCTTTTACCAATATGACAATTATTATATTTAGATATTGTTGCTGCGAAAGTATTTATAAAGAAAAAATTACCGCATTGTGTCTCAACGCTACGCAATCGCCCTTTTAATGGGCTTGCTCCCTGGATAGACCATAATGCATTGCGAATTCAAGATGGCACCGCTATTGGTGAAAAGGTCTATTCTAAAATGTTTATTATTAAACCTACAAAGTTGGTTGTTTTATATATTTTGTAGATCGTTATTACGAGTCTTCCTGGAAAATTTTAAATTGATACAAGCATTCCTTCTTGAGTTACAGAGTTTTGAATTATATTATTGCTGACGTCAGCATAATTTTCAAATGTCGTTAAAAGCCGCTTTGTACACACAGTTGAGTATACAATGCTTGATCAGGTTGTACATCAGATGTAATTAGACAACACTTCTTAAGCCTGGTTTTCATTTGTCGCACTTCATCGCCGACCATCGCCGATGCTCACATTTGCGACGATCGGGGATTGTCTGGGATGATCGCCGATCATCCCAGACAGTCGCCGTCGATAACCGATCAATGCGGGAAAATAATATTTTTTTGTCAAAATGGGCGCCCCTTAAACAACAGATGATTACTCTATACGAAGCTTTCACTCGTCATAGCGCTGGTACTGTGTAAGAAATATAGAAAGAAGAGTTTCTGGGTGCGAAAAATATTTGAGACAAGGGAAGAACCGAAGAATCATGGCAATTTCATGTATGTTTGAAGTGCTTGGTTTTCTTCCAGAGACTGGGTCCTAATTTGGCTTATTTCATCGGATTTCGGTTTTCATCTGTTTTGCTTCTTAATTCATCGGCGACAGTCGGCGATCATCGGGGGAAACAATTTTTTTTTGTTCTTGCGATGATCGCCGATAATCGGGGATTGTCCCGATTGTCGGTTTTCATAATCCTATTTCATCGCAATTCATCGCAAAGCTGTATCGCCGATGATCGGCAATGAATTACGGTATATGAAAACCAGGCTTAAAGCTTAACAAAGCTTTATACGTTGAATTGTGCACACAATGCGGCTTTTAACGACATTTGAAAATTATGCTGACGTCAGCAATAATATAATTCAAATTAAACACTGTAACCCAAGAAGGAATGCTTGTATCAACTTAAAATTTTCCAGGAAAATTCGTAATAATGATCTACAAAATATGTAAAACAACCAACCTTTTAGGTTTGATAATAAACATTTTAGATTTTTGACGTCACGGTGAAAACCAACGTTGTATTCTACAAATTAATAGCTTTCTAACGATATCTACTTTATTTTTGAGGCATATAAATTCTGACGAATTGAGATGGGGGAAAAACCCTTAAAACTAGGCGGTGCAACCGGAGAAAGTCTTCTATTGTTGAATTTTAAGCTTTATGTCCGCGACATTTCAATTTGCCTGATCGCTCAACTTTGATAGACAACGGGATTTTTTTAATTTTGACTTAACAAATCGTCCGCGTTCTCAGAGCCCACGTTCCCCTTACCCAGCGGGCGGGAAACGAGAGGCTCTGGGATAACCAGGGCGTTTATATAACCGATAACGTGATATGGGGATAACCGTTCACGTGAGTAATCATGTTCATCAGCCCATGAAATATCGATGTGAAACGGATTACCCCAGAGTCCTCTCGTTTCCCAGGTGGGGAACGTGGGCTCTGGGAACGAGATTGTGTTTGAGATGAAATTAAAAAGCTGTATAACAAACTTAATTAAGATATATATCAATTCTATACGTCATCAGTCTACGTCACTACGGAGTACCATGAGAAGCACGCGCGCTTGCTTATCTAGCCATTGCACACATCGCTTCTTTAGCCAAACTATCAAGAAACAGCTCTACGGAACTAGTCCTTTTTAGTGATTATTCACATATACGGATATATATCAAGTGGACGCTGATTGTTAAAGGTTAACTCAAGTTTACAACCTTAGCTCTTGGTTACGTGAGTACCGTAGAGTAGTTTTTCATAGGCTATTTTCTATAGCATTGTTTTCTTTCCTTACTCTAGTTATACTAGTTGATATCGATTTAAAATGGATTCAACCGAAACTAACCAACTCCTTGGGCGACCATTGAGTTCACGTCAACATGACGCTCCCGATAGTCAACCTGACGTTCATGATAGTCAATCTGACGCTGAATTACACCAGCCTGGTTCAACTGACGGTCGACCCGACCAACATGAGTCTACTAGTACCCCTCCAAACCAACCCGATTATGATTTGGGTAGAACTCTGATCGATATAAATAGTAGCATAAACGGCATGGCTACGATCCTAACTAGCCTCGTTGAAGGCGATACCTCGCGCCGAAGTAGAAAAGACAAGCGCAAACACTGGTCGGATTCTGGTCACTCGGAGGCTGAAAGTGAGAATTCTGATCACCGATCAAAACGCACTCGCTCTGACGACACACTAAGCGTAGGTGCCTCAGATCATGATATTCGAGAACTTCTCGACGGCGGCAATAATGCCGAAAATAATACAGACAATACAGCCCAGGATAACACAGAATTAGACTTCTTAACCGCTATCAATAATTCCCTCAACGAGGAAGAAAAAACAGGTCCCACAATAGTCCAAAAGCTTGCGGATATCGCACTGAAACGATGGGGCACAAGTCTCACGACTGATAAATTGAAGACTATATTAGCGAAACACGAAACCCCTGAAAACTGTGGGGAACTATCCGTGCCGAAGGTGAACCCAGAAATTTGGAGCTCGCTTTCTAATTTTAAGAAAAGCGCGGATCTTCGTTTGGGTAATATCCAACAGGCAGTCCAAAAAGCTACCATTGGCATGCTAAAAGCGTGCGATAGTTTACTGACAACGACCACAGGAACGGATAATAACACTGCAATCGCGCACAGCATTGATGCCATAGCCCTAATGGGACACGCAGTTGGAGCACTCTCCCGAATACGACGGGAACAAATTAAACCGGCGTTAAAACCTGCGTTTTACAGCCTTTGTAATAAAACAAATGAAGCGGCTGCTTCCACTACATGGCTCTTTGGCGACGATCTCGCAAAACAAGTCCGAGATGCTAAAGAGACCAATACAATCAGCCAGTCGCTCGGGGCAACTAGAAACAAGCGTTCTACATCTCAAAACTACCGTTCCTCATCTACTTATCGCCCAGACAATCGTCCTCACAATTCCCGACAATTTAGTCAAAGGGATGATCAAACCGCATACCAAACTAATAACATCAAACCCCATTTTTGGGGGAAGGGCCAGAAAAAGCCCAACTTCAAAAACAAAAACAGGAAATTTTAAGTACCTTGGATAAAATCAAATTATCGGTAAGTGAATTTCCTTCAGCTATTGGCATGTTGACAAACTATCTTAAAGTTAGATGCAATACATTTAAAGCTGGCAATGTTAGCACCGCTATTACAGCTTGGCAAAATATCACTTCTGATGCAGAAATTTTGCGAACTGTGAACGGGACTACAATTGAATTTGATACTCTGCCCATAAATATCCGGCAGCCACAAATCCCGTTCTCCTCAGACGAATCTAATGTTATAGATCAGGAAATAGCAAAACTGCTAGCCAAAGACATTATTGAGGTTACTAAGCACACTCCGGACGAAGTGGTGTCAAATATTTTCATCCGACCAAAAAAGGATGGCACTCATCGTTTGATTTTAAATTTAAAAGGTCTCAATCAGTTTGTGACTTACCATCATTTTAAAATGGATACACTGCATTCTATACTCAAATTAGTAGAAAGAAATTGTTTCATGGCATCACTTGACCTTAAAGATGCATACTATTCAGTGGCGGTAAACCGCTCGGACCGTAAATATCTTCGGTTTATTTGGCAAGGAATTTTGTATCAATTTACATGCCTGCCGAATGGCCTCTCCAGCTGCCCTAGAACATTTACAAAACTGTTAAAACCACCGCTCACTGTACTTCACAAACTTGGTCATATTACCGCCAGTTACATCGACGATCTTTTCCTACAGGGGAAAACATATGAACAATGTGTATCTAATGTTCTCGATACCTTTTTACAATTCGAGGAGCTGGGTTTTATAATACACCCAGACAAATCTGCATTTATACCCTCTCAAGAACTAGTTTTACTAGGTTTTATCATCAACTCCATTGATATGACCATCATTCTCACACCTGAGAAAAAACTCGCGATCAAACAGCTATGCCTGTCCCTCATTTCTAAACATATGCCTACAATAAGGGAGGTTGCACAGGTTATTGGTAAGATTATATCTTCATTCCCAGGTGTGACTCATGGTCCATTATATTACAGAGCAATCGAGCGCAACAAAACTGAAGCTCTTAAAATCCGTAAAGGTAATTTTGATAAACGAATGACTTTATCTGAAGACTCGAAAATCGAACTTCAGTGGTGGGCTCAGAATGACAGGTTGGGGTGCTGTGTACAAAGGAAGTAACTTGCACCTAGGACTTCGTTCCTACTGTAAAGGTTTACATGATACACATATTCGGGCATATCTTGACAACACTACAGCAATTGCCGTTATTAACCACATGGGCACCAGTCACTCCCCACAAAGTAATACACTTGGTAAAACTATCTGGGAGTGGTGTATCGCCAGAAACATTTGGCTTAGTGCTGCCCATATCCCAGGGGTTGATAATACGATAGCAGATTCTGAATCACGTAGTACCAATATCCACACGGAATGGATGATCGACAGATCAATCCTTAAGAGTACCCTGACACAATTTGGGTTCCAACCAAATATCGACATTTTTGCGACACGACTCAATGCGCAATTTCCTACCTATGTGTCTTACCGACCAGACCCTGATGCATTCGCTATCGATGCTCTGTCATTAAACTTGTCTAATTTACAGTTTTATGCTTTCCCCCCATTTAGTGTAATAGCTACACTGTTACAAAAAATTCAGGAGGACAAAGCGACAGGTATTGTAGTAATACCAGATTGGCCAACGCAATCCTGGTACGCCAAAGCTATTCACATGTGCTTACAACCCCCGATACGCCTAAATCCGGGGAAACGGCTACTGCAATTGCCAGGCCAACCACAGGGTGCTCATCCCCTACACAAAACCCTAGCACTCCTAGTTTGTCTATTATCCGGCAACAGTTGAAAGAGAAGGGATTATCAACAGATACTATAAATATTATAATGGCATCGTGGCGACAGAACACAGGAAAACAATACAATTGCTACCTCTTGAAATGGATATGTTTCTGCCAAGAAAATGACATTTAGATCGAACAGGCGGATGTTAACGACGGATTAAAATTCCTAACATATTTGTACAAACAAGGCGTAGGGTACAGTACCATTAACACAGCACGGTCAGCGTTATCTGCAGTAATAAATTTGGGTAATCCTCGAACATTCGGATAACATCCTTTAGTCACCCGTTTTCTCAAAGGAGTTTTTGAACTTAAACCATCGTTACCTCGGTATACCGTAGTTTGGGACGTGGGTGTAGTTCTTAAATATATGCAGTCGATGCCTACTATGCAGGATATGACACTGGCCATGCTTACAAAGAAACTAACGACACTCCTTGCACTCTTGACAGCGCAGAGATGCCAAACATTAAAAAATTTAGATCTAGCTTATATGCAGGAAACTGATAATCAGTTCATATTCACCATAAGAGAAAAACTCAAAACAACACGAGCGGGTAAACACCTTGATCCAATTGAAATCACAAGCTATCCTGAAGATATTCGACTTTGTCCTGTAGCTCACCTCCGATCTTACATCACCAAAACCTCATCAACACGTGAACATACCAAACTACTGCTTAGTTATGTCAAGCCGTACAAACCGGTCACAAACTCCACGATTGGTCGCTGGGTGAAAAGTCTTATAAAAGACTCCGGAATCGACACAAAGGCATTTTCGGCGCATAGTAGTCGAACAGCAGCATCTTCTTATAGTTTTTTATCGGGTTTACCATTGCAAGACATCCTTAAAGCTGGAGGTTGGTCGACAACTGGGACAATAAACCTATTGACTCAAACTTTGGGAGCAGTATACTTAACCATTTTAGTCATGCAAACACTCAATGACTCATCGTCAATTACACTATATATTCAATATTGAATTAGAGTTTAAATTTATACAACTTTGTTGATAAATATGTGATAATACTGAATCGAGCAGTTTGATTCATGCAACAACACTTCAACTTACTGGCACTCACAGCTTTAAAGTCTCATGGTACTCCGTAGTGACGTAGACTGATGACGTATAGAATTTAAAAATTAAACAAGACTTACCTGTAAGTTGATGTTTGATTTTGATTCTATACGTCATCAGTCAGGAACGGAGGAGTAACATGCCCTCCCAGCGATGGGCTGTTTACCCTCCCTGTTCTCCTCCGTTCCTGTGTGAGTGTCAGTCAGTTCTTTACTTTAAATAATGGCTAGATAAGCAAGCGCGCGTGCTTCTCATGTTACTCCTCCGTTCCTGACTGATGACGTATAGAATCAAAATCAAACATCAACTTACAGGTAAGTCTTGTTTAATTTTTAAATCAAACACCATTATGACTTTAAAATTATTTTTTTCTTTTTACATCAGGATGTGGTAAAGAAAATTGAAAAAGTTCCAACAGGTGAAAAAGATCGACCCACGAAAGATGTGATTATTGCAGAATGTGGATCATTGCCTGTAGTTAAGCCATTTGCCGTGGCGACAGAAGGAATAACAATTTAGAATCTACTCCATAACCTGTTTTTGAACCGCATATTAATAAATTGTTTGCTCAAATTTTACTTTCTTATTAAATTTTTTTGAGCGGTAATTGTTATGTGGTTGGTGGTTGGTTGAGCTATTTCTACAGTTAAATTTAATACGTGAATATTTTCACGTTATGATAGGTGAAACTGCTTCAGTTTAATACATGAATTAGTGAATATGTTTTAAAGTGATTATGTTTTTCTAAATATTAATTTATCCTTCCTTCCTTCCTTCCTCCCTCCCTCCCTCCCTCCCTCCCTCCCTCCCTCCCTCCCTCCCTCCCTCCCTCACTCCCTTCCTTCCTTCCTTCCTCCCTCCCTTCCTCCCTTCCTTCCTCCTTCCTTCCTTCCTTCCTTCCTTCCTTCCTTCCTTCCTCCCTTCCTCCCTTCCTCCCTTCCTTCCTTCCTTCCTTCCTTCCTTCCTTCCTTCCTTCCTTCCTTCCTCCCTTCCTCCCTTCCTCCTTTCCTCCCTTCCTCCCTCCCTTCCTTCCTTCCTTCCTTCCTTCCTTCCTTCCTTCCTTCCTTCCTTCCTTCCTTCCTTCCTGCCTTTCTCCCTCCCTCCCTCCCTCCCTCCCTCCCTCCCTCCCTCCCTCCCCTTCCCTCCCTCCCTCCCTCCCTTCCTTCCTTCCTTCCTTTCTTCCTTTCTTCCTTCCTTCCTTCCTCCCCGTTCCCACATTCCTTCCTTCTCTCTTTCCTTTCTTCCTTCCTTAATTGCGTGCTTGCTTCCTTTCTTCCTCCCTATCTTTCTTCCTTCCTTTCTTCTTTTCTTCCCTCCTCCCTACCCTTCAATTCCTTCCCTCCTTTCCTTCCTTGATCCGCGGGCCGTTTACAGAAACTGATAAAAGCACTCAATCAACCAGTCCATGGTCACACCTTAAAATTGGGCTGCCATGATAATATATCCACCACGTGTTTCACCACGTGTCAGTAGCTGGTTAGCGCTGGCTTCTGATTGGTCCACGCATGCTTTATTGTTGCTTTATATAACCACATGCTGCCCTTTGTGTTCTTCGTCAAAAGTCAAGATGACCTTCGAGAAATATGTTCTGGTTTTCTCCCTTATCTTTGCCGGCGCTTTTGCCGCAGATGAGACCAAAGTTACCGGAAAATGTTATTTTGATATCACCATCGGTGGAAAGACGGCTGGAAGGATTGTCATTGGGCTTTTTGGCGACATAGTTCCCAAGACAGCCAAGAACTTCTTGGCACTGTGCACCAACGAGGTAAGAACGACAATTCGCGCATTTAATTAATAAAATATCAGTTTCTATCAATTTAATAAAATATATTTCTTAACGCGGATTATCTTCGTACTTTAAATGGGCGATAGCGTCACACGGGGTTTAGAACTATTTTTAAAATATTTGTCTTCTTTGATATTAAAGTACTACAGTACGATGCAACACAAGTGGTCACAAGTCTCTGTCAAACACTACAGTATATTAAATTCAAAAGCAAATTCGTATTACCTGTACAAAACAGTATTAAATGACTTGTATAAATTTGTTTCTTTTCTGATAAAATATTCTCTCAAGTGGTAAAATTTTAGTACAGCTTTGGATGCACTTTTGTCCTTCCAATTATTATTTTTTTGTAAGAGGGGTACATGAGACTGAGTATTTCAGGGGGGTGGTAGGGATAGCTTGGGGGCCTGTGGGTCAAAGTTGACCCTGTTTCACATGATAAAACACAACTACCGGGCCCCTACCCTGCAGTCACAATAGAGGTACATCGATGTACGCATGTGTAATTACTTGGGCTACTCTGGTAGGCTGAGTCTAGGTTTTGGCTCCTTTTTTTTGGGTGTCACAATTTTGCACTTTTTACTTCTGCTATTTATTCATACTTCCAGAGTTCCAGTGAGTTGTTAGCCATGTGATGGAGTGTGGCATGTTGTAAGTTAATTCTTTGCTCCTTTTGCTTTTGGAGTTGGACAAAAAGTTGAACAGCTTTGCCTTTTGATCAAGGTGTTCTTGCACATTGTTGGTAGATTTTGAAATAGACTGACTGATTTATTAATTGTAGTTTAACAGTGATCAGATGTGGCTGACAACTGTCTTGATCACAAATATTTTCACCAGTGTGAAGTATGCACCACATTCAGCCTTTGATCTGATCTTCCACAGCGCATGCCCACCTTTGCTTGCACGGTATAGAGCCTCTGTGGCTTAGGATACCTCCGATCTGCATTTTCCAGTAGCCTGAGTGAATGCCGGACCCAGGTATCTTGTTAGATAGAAGTTGACCCTACCCCCTTGAGATAACTCGGGTGAAAGTGTTCACATGGAGGCAGGGTTAACTCTGGCCCTAGGCTTACCTAATAATCACTTGGATCGAGTTATTCCTATCCCCAGAGCTATCTCAGTCTCGTGTGAATGATTTGCTTTTTAAACATGTAAATGATCGACCAAAATCGAGATATCTTGGGGATAGGGATAACTCTCCCCAGAGATAATTACTTACCTGATGTGAACAGGCCCTGAGCCAGGCATTCATTGGGTCGAGTATAAGTAGACGACCTGACCCAGCAAAAAAACGCCATTACAAACCCAAAAACAACTTGATACATGAATGAAGAAAATCTGACAACCTCAACACAAACCAGTAGTGAATTTCAGGATAACCTGACCCAATACAAACTAAGTTACTAAATTTCCTGGCCCAAAACTCAAACTTTACTCAAAGAATCTGTTCATTTGAACTTTACTGTACATTAATTAATAAATATGTTTACATGTAAGCTATAGTCAGACTGAAAACAAGTTTCACCAAGTATTGGTATATTGTAAAGTACAAAATTATTTCTAAAAGCAAACTTGAATACGTCTATGGCAGTATAAACCTGATCTGAACCTGAAAAATTTAAGTCTGACCCCAAACCAAAAATAATCACAAGCTTAAACCTGATTGAACAAACCTGTTGTATTTAATTTCAGTTGCACTAAATGCTTAGGATGATTGACCAATAAGCCATTTACATACATGTACAAATTATTTAAAGTTCGATCCACAGTCAATATGGAAATACCTTCCCACTTCCGCTTCTGTAGTTGGTTGTGAATATTTACTGTATTTCTGTAGCTGCTACTGAAGCACGAGGAAAGTCTAGTGATAAAAGTTGACAATTTTTTATGTATATTCATCTCTTGGTATCGATTTGGGATAAACATCCATTGTATTATGATTACATGTATTTATGTGCAGTTTTCATCGGAAGCAGGGTGCCTGGGGGGCCTCCCCCCCCTTTTTTGGGTGGTGTGGCAGAATATGTTTGGGCCCCCCACTTTTTAACAAGGCCAGTAATAAACAAGGCCAGTAATAAAGTTATGATTAACAAAATCACTAACCCTAGCTAACCCACGACTTTGAATAAAGATATAATAAAGAAATTTGAATGCAGATATTCAATGTCCGGAAAAGTGTTGTCTTTTGAGTATTTTGTGATGTTTTTGGACCTTTAGATTTCTGTAAATTCTTGTCCTAAAATGCAGGAAATGGCATTTCAGAGACTCTAGATTTCAAAATTTCCTGGGGAAGCATGCCCCCACTGCATTTTACACTTTAGAAGTTCTTTAATTTTGTTTTGTTGCTCATTCTTTCAGAAAGGCTTTGGTTACAAAGGAAGCAAGTTCCATCGAGTAATCCCTGAGTTTATGATCCAAGGTAATGAGTTAGAAGTGTAAATTTGTACAGTATGGTATAGGTAAAAATCATATATGATAGATAGCAAGTGCATGCAATTATATACCACTGATATACCATATAAATTTTAGTGTGTATAAATTGACTTCAACTCTATATTGTTGACCAAAACTAAAAAGCAACCATTTTGTTTGAAATTTTGTTATGCAAGCTTTGCCTTCCACCTAAAATTCTTTGTTGTTACTACATATATATATATATATATATATATATATATATTACATGTATATAAACTTAATGGATTAAGTTGTTTTATATATATTATTTATTTTCCTAATAGGTGGTGATTTTACCCGAGGAGATGGAACTGGAGGTACTAATTCAAAGTTTGATATAAGAATTTATTCTCTTTCTGACAAATAAAATTGTCTGGTGTTAGACAGAGTGAAATAATAAAGGGCCTGTTTTTGGCTGGCTCAGACAGGAATGGGTTAATCCCTTGACAAGGGCTGGGGGATCTTTATCCCCCCAATAATTTTTCTAAGTAAATTAGTATTGTGCATCCAAAAAGTATTTTATTGCAAAAGACAGAAAAATTGTTCAATCAGTCACTCTAGCACATGCAGTGGTCTGCACTTGAACATTATATCAACAATACAAAGCAAGGGAGCATGAGTACTGTTACTGTTGACAATATGTTGTGTTGCCACAAAGTGTTGTCTTTTGAGAGTTTTCTGACCTTCAGAATTCTGTAAATTCTCCCCCCCAAATGCAGAAAATGGCATTTCCAAGACTCTACTGATTTAAAAAAATTTTTTTTTTTTTTTTTTGGGGGGGGGGGCATGCCCCACGACACCCCTAGAAGAGCACCTTTTGTTAACAGCCCCCCAATACAAACATCGTTCTGCAGTCCCTGGAAGAGGAAGGCCAAGGATATGACATGGGGGTCAAGTTGTGGAGAGGGACACGAGAGAGTGGTCTAAAAAGGGAGGATGCACAGAGAGCGAAGTGGAGGAAACTGCTGTGGGGAGCCACTGGCTAAGCCCTGCATAAGTGGGGAAAAATGGCCATAAAACAAGTGTTGTTGTTGTTGTTGTTGTTCAGGTCACAAAGCAGTATGGTTAAATGTACCACCACCATCTTTTTCAGTACTGTCAATTGTTGACAGTACTCACCTGCATGGAAAACATTTGATTTAGTGTCTCTAGTACTACAATTAATTACAATATTCATTTTTTTCTAGGTAAGAGTATCTATGGTGCAAAGTTTGCTGATGAAAACTTTCAATTAAGCCATTATGGTCCTGGTTGGTTGAGTATGGCAAATGCAGGAGCAGATACCAATGGATCCCAGTTCTTTATCACGACTGTTAAGACAACTTGGTTGGATGGACGCCATGTTGTTTTTGGCAAAATCCTTGAAGGGATGGTAAGTGCTAACACATTTGTGCACCAGTAATTTGTTTTGTATTTTAATATGATTTAAAGTACTGTATGTGACTGTGCTATAGCATGTACTATATGTACTGTATGTACTGGCATGGTACTGAATCTACCAGCATGGTAATGACATATACTGAATAATTGTACTGGTATGGTACTGAATGTACCAACATAGTACTATGTACTGACATGGTACTCACTACTGGCATGGCACTGTACATGTATGTACTGACATGGTACTGTATAAACTGACATGGTACTGTATAATTATACTGGCATGGTACTATAAACTGACATGGTACTGCATGTACTGACATGGTACTGTATAAACTGATATGGTACTGCATGTATTGACATGGTACTGTATAAACTGACATGGTACTGCAATTGTACTGACATGGTACTGTATAAACTGACATGGTACTGCAATTGTACTGACATGGTACTGTATAAACTGACATGGTACTGCAATTGTATTGACATGGTACTGTATAAACTGACATGGTACTGCAATTGTACTGACATGGTACTGTATAAACTGACATGGTACTGCAATTGTACTGACATGGTACTGTATAAACTGACATGGTACTGCAATTGTACTGACATGGTACTGTATAAACTGATATGGTACTGCATGTACTGACATGGTACTGTATAAACTGACATGGTACTGCAATTGTACTGACATGGTACTGTATAAACTGACATGGTACTGCAATTGTACTGACATGGTACTGTATAAACTGACATGGTACTGCATGTACTGACATGGTACTGTATAAACTGACATGGTACTGCAATTGTACTGACATGGTACTGTATAAATTGACATGGTACTGCATGTACTGACATGGTACTGTATAAACTGACATGGTACTGCAATTGTACTGACATGGTACTGTATAAACTGACATGGTATCTGCATGTACTGGCATAATTATGATACTGTAAAAACTGACATGGTACTGCATACATGTACTGACATGGTACTGTATAAACTGACATGGTACTGCATACATGTACTGACATGGTACTGTATAAACTGACATGGTACTGCATGTACTGGCATGGTACTGTATAAACTGACATGGTACTGCATACATGTACTGACATGGTACTGTATAAACTGACATGGTACTGCATGTACTGGCATGGTACTGTATAAACTGACATGGTACTGCATGACTACTGGCATGGTACTGTATAAACTGACATGGTACATGTACTGGCATGGCACTGTACTGTGTGTACTGACATGGTATTGTATAAACTGACATAGTACTGTATGTATTGGCATGATGCTGTATGTACTTGTGTCGTACTTAATGTACTATATCATATACTGGCATGGTACTGTATGTACTGACATGGTACTGTATTTACTGACATGGTACAGTATGTACTAGCATGGTACTGTATTTACTGGCACGGTATTGAATGACAATGTAGTTATGGTACTGTATGTACTGACATGTACTGTATATGTACTGGATAAAGTGGTGCGAAGCAATCGTCTAAGATTGTTTGGGCACGTAGAACGCAGCGACGGTTGGATCAAAAGGTGCTCCACACTCGAGGTGGATAGAATCAGCAGAGGGCACCCAAGGAAGACATGGCACGATACTGCGAGCCTGGGACTTGACCAGTGATATGGCTAGTGACAGATGCAAGTGGCGGAGTAGTGTTAGTGCAGCCGCGGTCAGCAGGTAGCTGTTTAAGTCCAACCCCCAGGACTGGGGAAAAGAAGACTTTAAATCGTGGAATAGAGTAGAGTAGAGTAAGAGTAAGAGTAAGAGTAAGAGTAAGAGTAAGAGTAGATAGAGTATATAGAGTGGAGTAGAGTGGTAGTGGTGGTGGTAATGGTAGTAGTTGTAGTATATGCTGGCATGGTACTGACATGGCACAGTATGCAGGGTTCTGCCCAGGAGCATGTGAGTGCCGGGTACCTACAGGCCCCCCCCCCCCCCCCCCCCCCCCCCCCCCTCGAGAATATGTGAAAATTAGTAATCTGGAAATGATATTTTCCAAATTGTGAGCAAGAGAAATTCATAATCCTTTACATCATGTGTCTCACAATTTTGTCAGACTATTAAATGTTACTATTAAGTATTTATGTGGATAATATAAATATTAATAAAACCGCAATGCAGTAACTGAAAGGAGAGACATGTTTGAGAACACTACATGTTTAATGATAAGGACCTGGTGGAAGACTTGTTGGATATATTGGGAAAATCTAGTCTATTACAACACACAACCACACTCTACTTAAACAATGAACATTTAAGCTGTATTTATATACATACAGTATGACGAATCATCTACGTAAAGCCAGGGCAAGGTTTCCTGCATATGTTCTACGAGTACCAACGCCCGTGTATCATCTTACAGGCACTAGGGACTTTAAGATTCAGACAACGGACTACGGCGACGGTAGAAAGTTTAACAGTGGTCTTAAATGGTGGTGTATTTATACATTCAAATTTCAAGATAAATTATCGCACGGACTTGTTCTTAAATTCTTCCAGAGATACACTTGTTCAATCTATGTTAGTTGCGAGAGTAATTTTAAGCTTTTCTAAGGCTTCTGTAGTGACTCAGGTTCCGCGTTGACTTTACAACGTAAAAATGCTTTTTCTGCGTTGTCAACAGAGTCCCGACGGCGTAAAGATTACTCTTGGGACCGTCATTCGCAAAAGGGTTCGCAAAAATACAACACATGAGGTTTTCTTATTGCATATTTCGAGTGCCGGGCGGAAGGGTCCGTTTTGGCGCGAGTGCCGGGCGCCGCCGGCACCGCCCACTGTGGGCAGAACCCTGGGTATGGACTGGCATGGTACAGGTACTGTACTGTATGTATGTATTGGCAATGTGCTATATGTACTGTACTGGTATGATACTGCAATAGAATAGACTGTATACTATCATGATATCTAATGTTCTGCATTGTGGATATTTTGTAGGACGTCGTCAAGAAGATTGAAAAGAACCCAACTGGTGCAAGTGACAAACCAGTAAAAGATGTTGTCATTGCGGATTCTGGCTCAATCCCTGTCAATAAGCCATTCGATGTAGCTAGAGATGCTGTTAAAGCTTAAAATGTCCTTGCCTTTTTAATACAAAATTTGAAACTCTGTTCTCAAAAAACTGTATTCTGCTCCGGTGGTTAAAATTTTATTAAATTTTTTGAAAACCAAACACGTGTCTTTTAAGTAAATCCTTTTATCCCGAGGGAGTATTGTCACACGGGCGGAGAATTTACGAGACCAACTTTTTTTAGTGTAATTTTGGGTGACATTACGATTTTACGTACTGTATAATAAACGAGCAGGAGTGTTTTATCAGATATAAAGACACGAGGCGAAGCCGAGTGTTTTTATATCTGATAAAACACGAACTGCGAGTTTATTATACGGCTTCAAAAATGAACAACTTGGTAAGTTGATTGGCGGAGTTAGTTTGAAAAATAACCTTGTCTAAGCCGAGAAAATCAAAGCTAAAGTTTATGTAAATCAGGAGAAATCTTTATCACATATAACGATACGATACGGTCATGATTTTCTTTTGTGTTTTCCTCATGAATTATTAATGAGTTTTTGAAATGTTGATCAAGTGTTTGAGCAGGCGTTTACGAGAAACGGGGGGGGGGGGGGGGTAAAGGGGGGGGGGGTGTCTACCTTATCAGTTTTACCTTAAAGGACATTGGAAGTATAATTTAAGTTTGTCTCATTTGAAAGAACTCGTGAACTGGTATAGTAAGAATCTTTACAATTTTCCCATATCTGTCTTAGTTTTCGAACTATTTTGTAGATCTTGACTTGAAATATATGACAAAGAGTGAGTAACTGTTTGTACGTACCTTATTGATCTGTTTACATTCTTTCAACCCATTTCAGCTCAAAAATACAATAGATGAAGAATTGATGAACACGTTTCGTGAATCTAAATTATTCAATGTCTACTGATATGAAAAAAATTAAATATAAAAAAAGGGAAAATTCATATCCATGTTTCATCCCAGTGTGCCTTTAAAAAACCCCAAATTTTAGTATATAAATCTAAAATTACGGCTGGTAACCCCCTCACCTTCAAAATATACACTATCCGATACTATCTGGCATGTTTACCTGCAAAAAATTACCAACAAAAATGTCATCAACGACGTTTTTGAGACACTTTTATCAAGGTTGGCCGTCCGTCTAAATAGGCGAGAAGACAAGGCAACGACAACTGAAATAATCGAAACTTGCTTACGACGCTTTTCAACATCACTAGCTGTGAAAAAATTGAGGAAGCGCGGCCAGGATTATACATAATGAGTAAAATAGACGTTCTCTGACCAAAATATTTGTTTATTAACGAGCTTTGGCTGCCAGACTGCAGCCTTCAACAGGAAGGTAGTAATGAAATATACAGTAAAACCAACAAATTAAGATATTTAACTATGACATAAAATATAAGCAGTAATATGATATAAAAGAGAAGCGATAATAATAACAAAATGAAGTTAGTTTTTAAGTATAATAGAGTATTGTTCTGGTAACGGCTTAGAGTTGTTGTCAGCTTGTGTGGTTAATGCAGTGTGCCATATGACTCTAAAGTTTTTCTTGTACGATAGCTCCCTCTGTCGATTACTTGCCCTTCATCGAAGTTGATCCTGTGGTCATTAGCCCAGGCATGGCTTGCGATGTTAGAGCCAGCTTTGTGTGTTTTGACGTTTCTAACGTGTTCTTTTTTACGTGTTTCTAAACATCTCCCAGTTTCAACGATGTAACTCCATGGGCAATCTTCACAATCAATTTTATAAACCACGTCTGTTTGTTTGTTTATAGTGGGCTTGTCTTTAGGGCTAGGAAATTCTTGTTGAAGAGTTTTTAATGGTTTATTAAAAACTTTAATGTCATGTTTTCTTAAAACTCTTGTAATCGGCTCCGTTATACCTTTTATGTATGGCAAAACAGCGTAGCCATTCCGTGTCGCGGATGGGTCTACCGTAGCAAAAAATTGACCGACTAATTCTTCTGGCGTGGTAGGTGCGACAACTTTCTTCAACTTTCTTCAACTTTCTTCTTTCTTTTTTATGTCATAGTTAAATATCTTAATTTGTTGGTTTTATATTTCATTACTACCTTCCTGTTGAAGGCTGCAGTCTGACAGCCGAAAGCTCGTTAATAAACAAATATTTTGGTCAGAGAACGTCTATTTTACTCATTATCACTAGCTGTGTTGTTTGCCATGTTGTTTAGTGAATAATAATTGACCACATGTCTTGACACCAGAGCTCTGCCCGGACAAAAAACATTCCCAACTCGGTTGGGGAAAAAAGCAACCAACCCTTCTTTTTTTCGTATTTACATGAACCCAGGTTGGCGAGCTGACCCGGGCTCGTGTAAAGGCCTCCTCAGGGGCGTCGTGGCTCAGAGATTTTAGGAGTGGCCAAGGGCACAATTTTACCGACAAACAACAAGGTTTTTCCGACATATCACATATACTAATACATAAGAATTAGGCAATTAGCTTCGCATAAACGATAAAACATACTTAATTCTGAATTAAATTCGACGATTGCCCGAAGTATAAAACAGATGTATTAAATCGACAAAGCGTGCTGCTATGCTGCACGCAACCGCTACTAGTGAATTTAATACTAAGTCAAAAGACAAACCTGGAAAAGATTCGCAGGAGCACCAGCATGTTCGTATGGAATATGTTGGTGTTTCTTTACTCTATCCGTGATCCGAATGATATTTATTGTTATGGCGAGATCGATAATCACTATCAAATGTCTTCTTGCATAGCAGCCATTCAACTTTCCGACGTTTCGTTGTTGGTGGCAAAAGTGATAGTCATGACCAGAAACCGCGAAAAGCTTATGCCCGAATTCCGACAAAACTGTGTTGAACGACATTAGGGGGGCCCCCCCTGACCCCCCGGCCACGACGCCACTGGGCCTCCTTAAGGGCCGACCTTGGCTTGGGCCACCTGCCACAAAACGACAAAAGCACATTGTATTAAGGTCTGGTACCAGACCTCCTACAAAATCTTACGATTGTAGCAACTGTATTCAAAATATGATATTTCTATAGTAGACCCATATTATGGCAGAGTTCTGCCACATCCGACGTATAACTGCTTTGCTTTTCATATCAATCTGGTGTATTCCTTCACGTGGACTTGATCATGAAACTTTGGTAACTCGTAAAGCATTTTTTGATGTTTCAATAGGAAACCAACACGTTGGACGAATTGTGTTCGGATTATTTGGAAACACGGCGCCAAAAACCGTTACAAATTTTGTTGCATTAGCTGACAGAGAGGTAAGGCTAATATGTCCACTATATATAGAGAAGATATTACACGGTGGCGCGAAGATATGAATTTTATTTTTTTTATATTTTTTTTTACCACGAGAAGATAAAATTCATATCTTCAAGCCACCGTGTAATTTTCTTTTTATTATATAGATTCAAAGCAAAATGCCGTAAGTGACGTCATCGATATCTTCACTAGTGAGGATATGGAAAATATGTCACTGGATATTTTCTAGTAAAACACTCGCATCTATATGAAAATACCAAGCAATACGAAATGTTTGAATAAGAATAGAGCTAAATTCCCATAGGATAAAGAAGTACACCAGTATCGCTGCTATGACGTCAGATCTAAACGACCTAAACGATCTTGAGCTAAAGCTTTCTTTTCGATGATGATGATGATGATGATGATAATGATGATAATAATGATGATTTTAATGATGATGATTTTGAGGATGATGATGATTTTGATGATGATGATGATAATGATCAGTTGATATTGATTTTGATCATGATGATTTTGATGATGATGATTTTGATGATGATAATGATTTTGATGATGATGATGATGATGTTGATATGGATTTTGATGATGGTTTTGATGATAATGATGATGATGATTTTGATGATGGTTTTGATGATGATAATGATGATGATTTTGATGATGATGATAATGATGATGATAATGATGATGATAATGATGATGATAATGATGATGATAATGATGATGATAATGATGATGATGATGATTTTGATGATGATTTTGGTGATGATGATGATTTTGAGGATGATGATTTTGATAATGATTTTGATGATGATAATGATAATGTTGATAATGATGATAATAATAATAATAATGATGATAAGTTAAGATATTGATTTTGATGATGATGATGATGATGACGATGATGATTTTGATGATGATTTTCATGATGACGATGGTGATAATGATTTTGATGATCATGTTGACATGGATTTTGATGATGGTGTTGATGATGATTAAAATGATGATGATATTGATTTTGATGATGATGGTTTTGATGATGATGATGATTTTGATGATGATGATGATGATTATTTTGAGGATGATGATTTTGATAATGATTTTGATGATGATAAGGATGATGATAATGATGATAATGTTGATAATGATGATAATAATAATAATAATGATGATGATGATAAGTTAAGATATTGATTTTGATGATGATGATGATGATGGTTTTGATGATGACTTTCATGATGATGATGATGATGATGGTGATAATGATTTTGATGATGATGTTGATGTGGATTTTGATGATGATGGTGTTGATGATGATTAAAATGATGATGATGATATTGATTTTGATGATGATGGTTTTGATGATGATGATTTTGATGACGATGATGATGATTTTGATGATGATGATTTTGATGATGATGATTTTGATGATGATGAATTTTAGAGATGAGCCGATTAATCGGTTAAGCCGATTAATCGGCCGATAATCGGCCGTTTTTCAATAATCGGTAATCGGCCGATTATTAATCCATAATCGGCCGATTGCCGATTATTGCCGAGTTTTCATATTTCTGATAAAAATACGTGAAAATATGCGTCGTTTTCTTGTTCTCGAAGTTTGGGTGCGCCTAACGCAATCAGTGAAATCTCAATCTCACCTTTCTCGCTGTCGGAACTCGACATTCGAGTGATTCGACAATAACAACTGACAAAAATAGATGCCAAGATGGCGATAAGGCGTTCAGTGACAAGTGCAGTTTGCAAGCGGAAGAAGAAAAGACTGCTTGAAAAACATACGAACGGTGCGTAAAATACGCGGCGATAGCCGATTGTTTTGGCAGATTCTCGAGTTCCTTTCAATTTGGGACTAAGTTTCCTATTTCTTTTATAAAATAAAGTTGAAAAATTAACGCAAATAAACATTTCTCATGCAGTCAATATTTTCGTTTGCGTAAACGTTCACTTTAAAAAACAAAACTAAAGGCGATCACTGGTAAGCGCAGTAAATCGAGACAAAGTATAATAGTTTATATTCTCGGGTAAAATTGGCGGAGTCAAGCGACAGACAAGTACTTTGAATGTGAGAGAATTCGTCAGCAATTAAAGTGATTTTTGACGCGAAAATAATCGGCTTTGGCCGATTAATCGGCCGATTATGTGTCATGATCGGCCACCGATTAATCGAATCGGCCGATCGGTATTTTTTGGTGATCGGCTCATCTCTAATGATTTTGATGATGATGATGATTTTGAGGATGATGATTTTGATAATGATTTTGATGATGATAATGATGATAATGTTGATAATAATGATAATAATAATAATGATGATGATAAGTTAAGATATTGATTTTGATGATGATGATGATGATTTTGATGATGATTTTCATGATGATGATGATGATGATGATGATGATGATAATGATTTTGATGATGATGTTGATATGGATTTTGATGATGGTGTTGATGATGATTAAAATGATGATGATATTGATTTTGATGATGATGGTTTTGATGATGATGATGATGATGATGATGATTTTGATGACAATGATGATGATTTTGATGATGATGATGATAATTATGATGATGATTTTGATGATGATGATGATGTCGATGATGATGATTTTGATGATGATGATTTTGAGGATGATGATTTTGATAATGATTTTGATGATAATGTTGATGATAATGATGATGATGATAATGATGATGATGATAATAATAATGATGATGATTTTGATGATGATGATGATGATGATGGTCAGTTGATATTGATTTTGATGATGAATTTGATGATGATGATGATGATGATGATGATGATGATGATGGTGATGGTGATGATGATGATTATGATGATTATAATGATTATAATGATGGTGATTAGTATTACTTAATTAAATGACTATCAAAATCGTTTAGAGACCGATATCGTTTATTGTTAAATATCATTAATTTGTCCTTAGTCCATTATTCTAGCTTTCTGCCATAACTATAAGCTCATAGACAACTTGAGCTCATTCTCTAAGTGTTAAATAGTTATGAAGTAGAGTAGCCAATGATATGCAGCATTTTCAATAGTATACTACAAGCCAACTTCCAGGGTTACCAAAATTTGTTGACGTTTACCAAAATTTGTAGAGTTTGGGCGTGGTTTGGGTTAGTGTTGGGATTAGTGTTTTGGCTAGGGTCAGATTTATAATCAAGAGATTCCAACCGATGTGATGTATAGTGCCCTCCCCCTACCAGCCATTCAGAACAGCATCGCGCTAGGAAGTAAGATTACGACGAATAAAAATGTTAAATTCGCAAATCTATGTGTATTTCAATCCCTTAATCACCCAATGATGTTGTTACATGATTATTTGCCTTAATAATTATATAGTTGTAACATTTTATACGACTAAGTGCTCATAATGTCGTTTACTCAGATAGAATTTACTCTCGCTTGCAGTTTGGATATGGTTATAAAGGATCGATTTTTCACAGATGTGTCAAAAACTTTATGATACAAGGTACGCCAATGCATATAAATATACCCTATTTCAATGTGTAGGTATTCTATAGGTATTATTAAATCGCAGCATAATTTCGAGGCAATTTGGCAAAAACATGCACGAACTGTGCGTTTTTTCAAAGACTTTCAAAGATACTCGTGCATGTTTTATGCAAATTGTTCCAAAAAACATGCTATTATTTATTAATACAAGAAAAAAATGTTCAATTCAACTGTACAGCTGTACTTACGACATCACGGCACCATTCGGCACCATTTCGATTCCTCATTCCTCGTATATTTCTATATTTAGTTGTTTAGAAACGCTCCTTCTTCTATCAGTACTTGAATAAGTTTACTCAAAACACCAAGAATCTTCTGGTCTTCTTGCAGGCACTTTACTTGACAATATTAGCTTTAAATTTGAACGAATTGTACATCCTCCACTATTTCTGAATCTTGGCCGCCATCTTTGTTTACTTTAATTGTGCGGGAAGAGGCCTGGGTACGAGGTTGGAAAATGCCATCCGTCAAAATCCGCTGTAGATTCTGTAGAACGTGATTGGCTCTTTCAAGTTATTATTGTTTTTGATTGGCTCGAGTGAAGTATTTGTTCCACTGTGTTCCATTAAAAATTGAGAGATTTTTCCATTAACTTTAAATTTTTTGGGTTTAATTTTTATTATGGGACGACGCTCTTTAATAACAAAAATCACAACATTGCAAATAGCAACAAGCAAATGTGAGCTGAATGAGAGAGCAAAGAAATATGCACACTGTAGTATTCACCCAGAATATTACATTATATGATTATAATCGTAATGACACTATACCCACTTCGAAGTTCGAACTGAGCAATATTGTATTACAATGTAATCTTAAAATGTCCTCATTAATGTACAAGAATATATACTTGATTTATTTTCTTATTAAGGGGGTGATTTCACCAAAGGCGACGGAACTGGAGGTGATTATGATATCATAATATATAAGATATACACTATATCACCACCTAAACTAATCATCCTCTAGACTAGACTGGACTGGACTGGACTGGACTGGACTAGAATGGACTGGCTTGGACTGGGCCAGACTGGACGGGACTAGAATGGACTGGATTGGACTGGATTGGCTGGGCTAGACTGGACTGGACTGGACTGGATTGGACTGGACTAGAGTAGACTGAACTAGACTGGACTGGACTAGGCTAGAATGGACTGGACTGGACTAGACTAGAATGGACTGGACTGGACTAGAGGAATGGACTAGAGTAGAGTAGACTAAACTAGACTGGACTGGACTGAAGTAGACTGAACTAGACTGGACTGGACTAGACTAGAATGGACTGGACTGGACTGGACTAGACTAGAATGGACTAGAATGGACTGGACTAGACTGGACTAGAGTAGACTGAACTGGACTGGACTGGACTGGACTGGACTGGACTGGATTGGACTAGAATGGACTGGATTGGACTGGGCCAGACTGGACGGGACTGGACTGGACTAGAATGGACTGGATTGGACTGGATTGGCTGGGCTAGACTGGACTGGACTGATCTGATCATCATCACTATAATAACCATATAAATATTATAGTATCGTCATTATAATTATCAATATTATCACAATCATCCTTAAACTGATTTTTCATGTGCGCTCTTTCTTCATAAGGAAAAAGTATTTACGGCAAGTACTTCCCAGATGAAAATTTTATTATAAGACATTACGGAAATGGTTGGCTTTGCATGGCCAACGCTGGAAAAGATACGAATGGTTCACAGTTTTATATCACTCTTGCAAAGACAGCTTGGCTTGATGGTCATCACACCTGCTTTGGAAAAGTACTGAAAGGAATGGTACGTATGTTCATCTTTCCATATTTTTGTGGCTCTTGTAATTTTCATCCAGTCGTGGTTTCTTTCTTTGTGTTCTTCTTGTTTTTTTTGTTGTTCTCGTTGTTGTTGTTGTTGTTGTTGTTGTTGTTGTTGTTGTTGTTGTTGTTGTTGTTGTTGTTGTTGTTGTTGTTGTTGTTGTTGTTGTTGTTGTTGTTGTTGTTGTTGTTGTTGTTGTTGTTGTTGTTGTTGTTGTTGTCGTTGTTGTTGTCGTTGTCTTACATATATAGGGGTGTACCAATATTATGGGTTTCCTTCTTCTTCCTCTTCTTGCTCTTCTTTCTCTTCTTCTTCTTCTTCTTCTTCTTCTTCTTCTTCTTCTTCTTCTTCTTCTTCTTCTTCTTTCTTTCTTTCTTTCTTTCTTTCTTTCTTTCTTTCTTTCTTTCTTTCTTTCTTTCTTTCTTTCTTTCTTTCTTTCTTTCTTTCTTTCTTTCTTTTTTCTTTCTTTCTTTCTTTCTTTCTTTCTTTCTTTCTTTCTTTCTTTCTTTCTTTCTTTCTTTCTTTCTTTCTTTCTTTCTTTCTTTCTTTCTTTCTTTCTTTCTTTCTTTCTTTCTTTCTTTCTTTCTTTCTTTCTTTCTTTCTTTCTTTCTTTCTTTCTTTCTTTCTTTCTTTCTTTCTTTCCTTCCTTCCTTCCTTCCTTCCTTCCTTCCTTCCTTCCTTCCTTCCTTCCTTCCTTCCTTCCTTCCTTCCTTCCTTCCTTCCTTCCTTCCTTCCTTCCTTCCTTCCTTCCTTCCTTTCTTCTTTGCTTATTCATGGACTTGGTCGCTAATTGACTTTTATTTTTCAAAATCAGGAAGTTGTGAAAAAAATAGAGAGCATACCAACTGATAACCAAAGTCATCCAAAAAGTAGAGTTCAAATCACTGACTCAGGAGTTCTTGCGTTGGAAGAACCGTTTGAAGTAACGAAGCTGGCTGTGGCTTAACGCGATGTACATGTTCAGAAAAAGAAATTATCGCGCTACTTTTAATACAGATAGCTAGTTCGTTTAATACAGAGTGTTCGTGATTCGTTTAAACTGGACTTGAGAAACAAATGTAATCAGTAGCCGTGAAACGCCTGAGCAATGGCGTCTTCTGTAATTATTGATTGGCATGGGTCGAAGTATTTTTGTGTACCCTGCCAGTCAGAGCGTCTTTCCGACTTCCGACCTAGTGGCGAGTGCTCATCAACTAGAACTTGTTTAACCAGTTCAAAATCTGACTGACTCGCCCCAAATTTGGGGCGAAGATCGAGTTTGTCACTGTTGGCAGAGCCCACTTTCCCCCGAAGCCTGCGTTGGTCGGAAAGAGTCTCTGACTTGCAACGGTATATATCAGTATTTTTGTGCTTCAACACCTAAGTTTATATATGAATTGATTTGACAGGCGTCACACTACTACACTCACAGTTTTTAAAAATGCTTCATTTACATAAATAACAGAATTAAGCCTTTTCACGGTTCAAAACTTCAGAGTTCTCAAGCTGGAAATACTGTCGTTCAACTCAGTATAAATGTCTCAGTGTCACCGATTCAGAATCGAAATGATCGGACTTGCAAACTACAAGAACGTTCGTTCATGAACACATGAACACAAAATGGACAACTCGCTTATTGCAAGCTTAGCTGCAAGTGCACTTTCTCTTTGTTAAACCAAGCAGAAAGCTCTGTAGACAAATGAACGGCTCCCATGAAGTTGCAATTTCGTGACACCAAAAAATAAAAAAACAAACACAGAAACCGAGCCAAAAGCTAGACTCGGCCACAGAACTTTCGTTCCAATTTAAAGTGGCTCCCTACGGGCAAATACGACATGCGTAAATAGCAATCTTGTTGAGTTGATATTCTGTCACGTCAGCAGCCGTATGATCGATATACAAATGCTAAAAAATATAGCCCATTTGGTTCGGTAAAATTCTTTAAAATTTTGTGCATAAGGCCATAGGAAAACCACAACATACTTAGTTTTTAAAAATTTCATAAGACAGAACTTTTTTTAATCCATTAAGTTTATAGCGAAAAATCTGTCTTGACAACTTTCCCTAATATTTTGCTGTAGTGTTCCATGAGGAAAAAACCTGACCAGATGATATTTTTTAGAAATTTTGACAGAAGAAAACTGGAGATATGCGTCTAAACAGACAAAAACCGTGAAAATTTGACAAATTTCATAACAACTCCATTATTACCATAGTAACATCAGATATTAGCACTATACAAGAAATACTTCATAAGCGTGGTTCTCCTTCTGCAATTCAGTATACAGAATAATTATCTAATAGTTATTTATAGAACCGTGTTTATAGGCAGAAATAAATAACCTTCTCAAACTCATTAATAATTCATGAGATAATCAATCAATTAGAAGCGCTGAATTGCACCACGTGAAGGGACTTGAAATACCAGGGAAGTACTGGGCAGAGGACTTGAAATATTATTTCCAGTCCTTGGACTGGAAATAATGTTTCAAGTCCTTGGACTTGAAATATTGCTTCACACAATCGGTTATTCATCCGTACACTAATTACTAATGCACTAATTCATTTTGGAATACACTAAGTGATTTTGAGAAGTCATGTAAAGGCCTCCAATTCGGACTAGACCGGGTTTTCAAGTACTTGGAATTCGTTGCAGTCCTCGGCTTCGCCTCAGACTGGAACGAATTCCTCGTACTTGAAAACCCGGTCTAGTCCTCATTGTCGGCCTTTACATATTACATATAGACTATGAAGAAACTAAACTCTAGGGAGCCATGCACCTTAAGACCAAACACCTGCAAACAATAACTAATTGTACACTATGATGACCTTTATTGAATTTCCCCCGGGCCATAAACCACGAGCTAACACCTTTTGGTAAAATGTTGGAACAGCCCAAGAAGAGTTTGTAATTATAGAAATAATTTTTTTGTCATAGTGTAGGTTTAAAATGCCTGTGAAACGAAAATTAAGTCTTACTTGAAAGATCACTTAAAATGATAGAGTAATATCTCTTGAAGTTTTTCGTTTCCTTGCTTCGTTCTTGAGATATTTCAGTTTATTTGATATGCAAATTAAACATTTTAACGTCACATGTGCATAATGAGTTGTTGAAAAAAGTTATAGATCTTTGCTATTATCAAACCAAAATAATTCGAGGGAAGCATGTGCGTGTGTTTCGCCCAGAACACTAAACATGTAGATTTCCAAGTGATTATATTTGACAATAGCAAAGATATATAACGGTTTTCGATAACTCATTATGCACGTGTGACGTCGTAACATGCGACATTTACATCAAAAAGTAATATTGGGCATTTCACTCGATTATATAGCATGCTCTAGGGATTTATGGAGAAGGAAAATTCGAGTGTAGAATATATACATTATAAGACCAAACCGGGACCAGTTGCGAAAAATGCAACTACACAGGCCTTCCGGCAGGAATTGAACCCACGACCTTGCGATTCTATAGTGCAATGCTCTGACCACTGAGCCACGGAGGCCGTTGCCGAGAGCTTGATCGCGAGTTCTGTATATCTTAAGGTGGTAATGCCAGGAGAGAATTGGGTTTATTAGAAGTAATATTGGGCATTTCACTCGATTACATAGTATGTTCTAGGGATATATATATATATATATATATATATATATATATATATATATATATATATATATATATATATATATATATATATATATATATATATATATATATATATATATATATATATATATATTACAGACGGTACCGTTTCGGCCTTTCGGGCCTCATCAGTGTAGTGCTGATGAGCAGGATGAAGGTAACTGCTATTTACAGTCACCTTTGGTGCCTCACAAATTGTGGGACATCAAAATCATGCCAGAGCGCTCAAACTGCAAGCAGTGAGCGTGCGCACAATGCGTAAGCAGCAATGGCTCATCCTGTAGAGCGCTCAATATGACCTAAAGGCCATAGCGATATCTAACTATATATATATATATATATATATATATATATATATATATATAGTTAATTTGTCTCATCTTAACTTCAAAGTGGCAGGAAAATGCAAATATAATTGGGCAGACGTGACCCTGAACAAAAGAGCATAATGTATAGCATTAATAATGTATCCCATGCATGTTTTCATAATACATATAATCAAGAGCATTGCCATAGACGTCACCAGAAGCACAACAGTCACCTGCAACACCAAAACACTCTGTTAGTTGTATGTTTTTGCCTGACAACATGTTGAGGTAAGTTAAACTAAAACCCGTTTTGCGTTCCTGGCTAAACTTCAGGACATGTTGGTAACTATATGTTTTAACAAATTACTGCCTAGGATGACTGAGGGTTTGGACCTTAACAAGTAAAATCGTCCAGCGTTGGCTGGTTCAGGAAAAAAAGTGGGTTAATCCGACTTGTTAAGCCATTAGTTGCTGCCTATATGGGATGTCTGAGGGTCTCCCTTTGATGGGTAAAATCTTCTGGCATTATACCGCAGACCTACCAAGTCTCAAGGTTTTGCCGTGAGACTCACGATTTTGACTACAATCTCACGGTCTCACGATTCCGTACTCGATTCTCACGATAAATATGAAAATCCTAAAACTAGATTCTAGATTCTTCATTGGTATGATTTCAGCATTATAATTTACCGAAATGTAGCGACAAAATAAATATGGACATAGGTTGTATAGTCTGTACTTGTAGATGTAGGATAACTGACAAGTAACGTAGTAATTTAGCAGTCACGAAAAATTCATTTCGCACATCTGCTATTTTGACGATGGTATATACTATCGTTAAATAAAACAAAACCCAAAAAACAAAAACAAAAAGTCTTATCTTTTATTAATACTACTGTATTTGTTAAAACTATTACATGGGAAAAAAGCAAAATTAATTGATTTGAACATGAACGTTGTTTTCTCACTATTTTTTGAGAGGAAAAAATTGGATCTCACTGTTTTTGCTTGGGGTAGGTTGGCAGGTCTGTTATAGATAGAGTCAGAGTAAAACAATAACGATGGTTCTCTCTTCGACAAAAATAGGGACCTTACGCAAGCACAACACGAACGTCACGACGACAACCCAAGTATATATACAATAGTATTTTTCAACCAAAACAAAGCGTTGAATAATTTGCAGTCCCAAGAGTAATCCCAACACCGTCCTCGTTGTATATACAACGTCAACTGAGGCGTTTTTACGTTTTCAATACAACGTTGTGGCAAGGAACAGCAAAAGCTGTCAGTTTACTTAGGCGTTATTCTATCGTACGTCATGCCTGTTGCCGGTTGCTTTTTAAAGGTCTTACAAAATACATAAAGCATACAATATACATGTCCTGATCCACGGTTTCTTTTAAATTCAGTAACTTAATTGCCGTCGTCGTCCTAGCTGGCGTTGGACAGAGTAAAACAACAGAATGGCTGTTTTTAGCCTGCTCAGGCAGGAATGGGTTAGGAGTCGGGGAGTTCTCCATTTGACGGGTAAAATTGTCCGGCGTTAGACAGAGTCAGGATAAAACAATAATTAAAGGAGTCCTTTTTTGGCTGGCTCGTGCAGGCAGGAACGGGGTTAATCACTTGTTAACCCATTCCTGCCTATAGGATATCTCAAGGATTTCTCCCTTTGACGAGTAAAATCGTCTAGTGTTAGATAGAGTAAAACAAGAAAGGGACCGTTTTTGGCCGCCTCAGACAGGTGCCACCTTAAACATTGTCACGCAACAATGATTTTCGTGCAAGTTGAAAAAAATTGTTCGGGAAAAAGTAGACTCCAGTTCTACTAGATGCAACATGCTGATTCAACTTGCAACGAAATCATTGTTGCGTGACAATGTTTAAGGTGGGTGGTAATACGTGCAACAACGCTTTTCAACTTGTAACGCAACAATGTTGCAGCAATTTGTTGCAGGGGTTTTTTAAGAAAAATTTAGAACTGCCCATTTTGTCATACTGACACAACATGTCATAGCATGAAATTCAACTCGGGCAAATGGCACAATTTTTTTTCTTATTAATAAACTTTCATTAACTCATTCTCATCCGTACAAATATGAACGATGACTTTAGTATTTCAGTTTGTCTAGTAATGCCAGGTGCTTTAAATAGAAAGCTGTTCCGGCGACAATAAGACAGAATTCGCAGATATTCATATTAAACACCGCTTGTGCGAAAAGGCAAGGAAATCTCAAATTAATGTCAACAAAAACTATATTTGTTAAGTTTGCTATGAGAAAATAAATATTCTGGTACTGCTTTTGTTATTGAAGCTATATGTATTCCATTTATACCTTCGCTTGCTTTAGTTTTCTACAATAAATATCCATTTCCTGAAAGTTCGTATTTTTTTCAACTGCACAAAATGTTTTTTAGACTGCGTTCACACGAGTCCGGTGTAGAAGATAAACGGTAAAATGTGGTTACGTTCACACGAATCCGTCATAATTTAACAACGCTTTGAAGGCGTTCACACGACACCGGAACTTTGTGGTGTATATCCAGTATTTCAATGCTGTGCACTGTTTAAATAGCCATATCTCGTCAAAAGTAAATGGAAACGAGAAGCAATTCAAAGAATATTATCCCCCAAGGTGTATAGTGCATTCTAGGTTTACAATTTTAGTCTTTCCGTTAGGAACTCACCTTATTGACTTCATCTTCTCCTATTTACACTGCCTAGTCATTGTTGTAATAGTGTTATAATTGTTCAAACAGCAGCACAAGTTCTTAGCAGAAGCTTTCCGAAGTCGAGAAGACAAATAAAGTTTTCCATCGCTGAAAAATACGCCAGCCGTTTGGTTAGGAGCCGAAAATTTAGGACCTGGGTACTAAAGCGGAGCGAAAAAGTGCCGGATCTTGTGTTCACACGACACCGCCAAGGGTTCCGTTTCATTTCGATCCGTCTAGAAATCGTTTTCAAAACGCTCCGGTTAGAGCGCCGTTTTCACACAATTTCGATCCGGTGCCGTGTGAACGCAACGGCGTTTTGTGACTTTTTAGCGCCGTTTTCAACTCGCTCCGGACTCGTGTGAACGGGGTCTTAGAGTTGCACAAATTGATTTAGAACTGCACATTTTGTGTAGAACTGCACGTTAAAAAAACCCTGATTTGTTGCTCGTATTACTTCGTATTACTCCAACTCTTTCCTGTCCAAATCGGTCTTTAGTATTTTATTCTGGCTAACGCCAGACGATTTTATTCACCTCTGGGCAAGCCCTCGGACAGGAATGAGTTAAAGAAACAAGAATGATATCTTAAACATTGCGTGAGGTATATTTTGACTTTATTGCAAATTGGTTCTTATCGTGCACGCAATACTAAATAAAATTACTGGGAATTACGTCTTTTTATTACTTAGCTGAACTAATTGTTGTAGGGTCATTACGCCAAGCAGCCAGCTGGGAAAATTAAGCGCTAATGCGTTGTCGGCAGCACTGTGGCAGAGCATTATACTTTTTAATGCATGAGCTATACAAGTTCTAGCGGGAAATTTTTTGAGCTGATCTGAACGAAAATAAAGGAAATTAGACATTTTCGTTGAAAATTTTTGAACAATAATACGTCCTGGAACATTAGTGTTTCTTTTTATAAAAACTACTTATTTAAAAGTGCGGAAAATGAATACTTAACAGCCGTAAACATGAAACGAAACGAACAAGCTCAAAAGTTAGGTAAACGGCAACATCTGAAGACGCGGACGATGAGTCAATCAAAATATCACTTTTATATCCTTCTTGGCCTGTTTATATTTAACTGTAATCTTGCGTTCTATATACAGAATAGTTTTATTTGGAGTTTGTTATATACTTTATATTTTAAAAGTATCGGTTTCAGGTAATATGCATTTTTGTGTTATAAACTATGACACCGTGTTGCGATTTCTTTTGTTTCATAGATCACTTGTTACAGTGATGGTGTTGCTACAATTGTACTGTTATGAGGTGAATGCAAATTACTACGTTGAAAAAGACCAAGGCTTGCAAAACCAAGCTCTTGGTGGTGAACACATTTTCCTTTCCTCACTTCAAACAACTGGTGCTGGTGGCTGCTTTGCTCAGTGTATTACACGATGTCGTTGTATGACATTTCAAGTTTGCAACGAAACACAATGTCAATTATTATCTTCCAATCGGTTTATAACACCATCATCATTACGATCTAAGCTTGGCTGCACTTACTGCGACATGTTGAAAAAGGTAAAATAATTCTACATTAATAATTTATTACATAAAATTTTCGCAACACTTGAAACATTTTTCAAAAAATCGGAAAAAAATTAATGTATAAGAAATTATATACAGTCTGAAAATTTTACTTTGTTTTTAACAATGTACAATGACGGTCATTTTATTAGCTGACCAACTTCTCCGTAAGTAATTAAAAAAGCTTTTATGCGCTTAAAGTGCTGTTTGCATGAGCCGGGCTAGGCTGCATGGCTCGATTGATTAGAATTTAATGTGTCGCATTTAATGTTACGGTTGAAATTTAACGCCAAATAGCTCTAAACGTTGGTGTTTCGAGTTTCGAATTACTATACCGCGCGTTGTAATTTGCGTGGCACCCAGCTGTTAAGAGAAACGCCATGTTTGTATCTTTAAGTGAGTATATCAAAAAGCTAAAACACAAAGAAGACCTTCAGAGGCTCTCTGTGTTTCGACATGTGTCGTTGGTCGCCCGTTTGTCGTTAGTGAATGTATAAGCTTTCGCTTAAACCTCTCTCATTCTTAAAACTCGATTAATGTGTTGCTTTCGGCTAGTTCGACAGTTTTCTTCAGCCGAAAACTCCAATTACTTCATACTAATTGTTTTCATCCGTTACAAAACATTCTGGACGATACAAACAAGAACAAACTGTAAAATTGTTGGGTATTGAGGGATATTGTAGGATAGAAAAAGTGATTATACTAACTTATGCATTTTATTCGACTGCATTTTATGCGACGTCTAAAGCCCCGGTCAAACGAGGATGAGAGTTGATGAGAGTTGGCAAGTGAGAGTTTGTCTGAGAGTTTTCTCAACTCTCATGCCCTGGTCAAACGAGGATGAGAGTTGATGGGAGTTGATGAGAGTTGACCATGAGAGTTGACGAGAGTTGTAGGATTTACTGGGCGTAGCAGGGAGACTAGGAACGAATTTCGAGGTAAACAAAGTTCGTATTTTTACAATCTCGTACTGAAAAAAAAATGCGACGAATTAAATGCGACGGAACTTCGACGTCTAAACCAAGCCTTACTGTGGTTTTAATTAAAACTCGCATAAACAAAATTTACAAAGAAGAAAATTGGTTTAGTTTAGATGTAAACAAATCTAAATGTTAATTCAAATCTCCTTTTGCGACCGAGGAAAGAATTTCGTGACACGAGTCAGCCCGGGTTAACCAAGTGTTTCTCGGCGTAAAAAATGAATTTATCATGCCCACTCGTATATTTTTTTTTCAATTGGGAAAAACGTTGATTAAGGTTACAGGATACCCTAGGAAGCCATTTCAAGAAATTTGTTACCGCTCGCTCAATTTCCCCCCGATTTGTCTCACATTTGCACCAAATGTAGTTAAGTATGTGACGGACACCAGGGGCGGCGTGGCCCACCGAGAGATTTCCCGGTCTCACGAAATATTTGGAAACAATAAATGCAGTAGTTACTACTCAGCTCACAAAACGTGTCCACTGCAAGGGCGGCGTGGCCCCCCGGGAGATTTCCCGATGATCTGTATACCTTGTGGGCCCCAACAATTTGTGACTGGTGGGCCCAAATATTTTGTAGATGCTTAGCTGGTTGGCCAATAATTTTTAACCACTGCAGTATAAAACTTGTAGTGCAATTTAGGTTATGGAATATTGCAGTTCTATAGCGTTTCGAGCTAAGGCCTTTTATGAGAGAAACGTACAGTTCAATTCATGATCATTTCAACCTTTTATAATATTTCGATTTTTTTTTCCAATTCAACGTTGCCTATGCAGCAGATTTATTTTATAGTATTTTATAATATATACTTAATGTCTGCTCCCGAGGGAAACAGTTTTTGATTTTCCCGAGATCTTGATATTTCCCGAGACGAAGTCGAGGGAAACATCGAGACTCGAGGGAAAACAAAACTAACTGTTTCCCGAGGGATCAGACATTAAGTGTTTTGTTATATAGCTTGAGTTTCGCTGAATAATTTCGACGTTTATCAAGGGAAAGTACACAAACGAAAAGACAAATTGAAAGACTTACCAAAACATTTCGCCTGGCTCTGTAATTTCACATCAAACAAACAAATATGAGTCTCAGAACAAAAGAACAGCAATACATTCCTCCAGTTAATCTTCACACATGCTTTGAAGACCTATAAATATTCTTTTTTTTCTTACCAAACAAGCTTTTGTTTATAGGATGCCGTGAAGAGTTCAAAGTTCCAGCGGGCAACAATTGAAAACTTATTACCCGAGCAGGCAGTAAGTTCTCAATTATTGCCCGCTCGGTAGACATTGAAACTTAGCTAAGGTCATGTGACCACAAACCAACCAATGACAGTCATCGTTGTACCCAGCGAAACTCTAGCTATATAACAATATTTATTAATCCGTGTATTGAAAATAACAAGACTGCATGCAACTACTGTACACGTTAGATTAATATCGTACCGTTGTTTTTCTGTTTTTAAACTTTTAAAATCGCTAAAAGGTGTTGTCGGAACGCAGGAAATTTCATTTCAGACACCAAATTTCAAAAATCTTCCGGGGGAGCATGCCGGCAGTTCTAAATTCTTATCATGATGACCCCTGAAAGTGGACCCTAGAATATGATTTCCCGGCCCCTATCTCAGAGCCACGCCGCCGCTGACGGACACTATCGTATTATACAGTAAATAAGAAATAAAATATTGTTGCAGATATACTCATCAGTTTAAAATCACAGTACCTTCGCGCCGCGGTTTAAGGCGATCTTTGGTTTTACCAAAAAGCTCTCAATTTATCATATTTACACTTCTCAATTTTTGTTCTAAAAAAGGGTGTTTGCATTTTTTTTAATGTAGTGGTTTAGCAGCTAGGATATTTTATTTCTCGACCTATGTTGTGGCACAAGCAATTGACAAATAAGAGCTTGTAACTCAGGTAATTTTTACATAAATAAAACGCGCGAACACACTTTTTTAGAACAAATATTGAGAAGTGTAAATATGATAAATTGAGAGCTTTTTGGTAAAACGAAAGACCGCCTTAAACCGCGGCGCGAAGGTACTGTGATTTTAAACTGATGGGTATATCTGCAACAATATTTTATTTCTTATTTACTGTATAATACGATAGTGTCCGTCACATACTTAACTACATTTGGTGCAAATTTGAGACAAATCGGGAAAAAATTGAGCGAGCGGTAACAAATTTCTTGAAATGGCTTCCTAGGGTATCCTGTAACCTTGAGAAATGGCATTATGAGTTAGTAATAGATGGAACTGACATGACAAAGCATAAAGCGAAAATAAACATCTTGTGTTACAATTGCCCTTACTTAAAGTGCATATATAAACCCAAATTTTTTATCATCTGAATACGTTCTACATAGAGCAAACAGTTGTTCAGTGAAATATTTGATTGGAGCTATTCTTCAATGTTTTTTGGCGATTCGCATTTCTAGTATGTGTCTCTGACGTCGTCAACTCGTACTCAGTTTCTCGCGGCGAACTAAACTTATTATATAAAGTTATTAAACAATTAAATCTCAAAAAAATCTGAAACACTCCTTCCCAGTGCGGAAATTCCTTGAGGAGATTGAGCAACGACATGTCCGATTACAGTTTATACTATGTTTTCATGTCCTTTTCAAGTTCTTGACGAGTTGCAACTAAACATAATTTGGCTATAGGCCTTTCATAGGTTCCTTTTGCAGTTTTAATCTTGACTTTACGGACGAGACCATCATGCACTTCTTGCTTGTACTTCTTCGATCAATGCCAACTGCCATTCAGCTCTCTTCGTCTTTGGATCTATCTCCAGCACGAGGTCCCCCGACTGTAGTCTATACCACTTGTTTCTGGGTAGAAGGTTTGGGGCAAAGTACTTCATCCAGCACTGCCAAAATTGGTATACTCTCTTCTGGATGCTTCTTGTGAGGTTTCTTGGGTTGACAATCTCTTCTGCCTCAGGTTGTGGTACTCCATGATTTGGACCAATGATTAAGTCGTTTGGAGTGATCGGTGGGGCTTCCCAAATATTGTCGGATGCTGGATATAGGGGTCTAGAGTTGACCACATAGCCGACTTCTGCCAAGAAGGTTCTCCACTGCTCCTCTTTATATGTCACCATCTTGCACGTGCTTTCCAGTGCTCTTCTCACCGACTTTATCAAAGATTCAACGACACCATTCATATGACTAGCCTTTGGGATATTCCAGATCCATTGGAAGGTGGTCTCAGCTTCCTCAAGCTTAGATTTAACCTTTGTCATGTCCCAGTTTTCCACCATGTCACGCAGATAGCCCTGAGCACCGACGAAGTTGGTCCCTCGATCTGACCATACCAATCTGGGGTGTCCTCTGATGGAGGCAAATCTTCTGAAAGCCAACAAAAACGTATCGGTGGACTTGTCCGTACAAAGTTCGAGGTGGATCGCTCTACTTGTCATGCACGTGAATATACAACACCACGCTTCCTTGATGGTCTTCCGTCCAATCTTTATTTCGAAGGGCCCAAAAAGATCTAAGGCGGTGTTCGCGAAAGCTGGTTGATTGACTCCGGTTCGATAACTTGGCAACTGTCCCAGCAGCTGTTGACACCTTCTTCGGCGCATCTTCCTGCAAGCAATGCAGTTTCTGACAAGGAACTTTGCCATATCTCGGAGTCCAATCACCCAGTATCTCTGACGGATCTCTGACGGATCTCTGACACTAAACGCTTATAGCCACAGTGTCCTACCATCTGATGACGATGTTCCAGGAGCAGTTTGACCAGAGGGTGGTTTTTTGGCAGTATCGTTGGGTTTCTCATTTCTTGAGGTAGGTCACGGATATTCTCCAGTCTACCACTGGCTTTCCAGATGCCATCGTTGTCTAGGAATGGGCTGAGGTTCTGTATCCGCTTGAAGTCCAAATTCCTATCAGCTTGCACCATCTTGATCAACCGTCTCTCGGCATCCTGAATTTCTTCAATGGAAATTGGGCCCGTGATATTCTCTTTACGAAGTAAATTTCGAGTTGCCCTTGCTGTTAACGCTATCAATCTTCTGGCTTTGCGAAAGCTTGATGATTTCGACAATACCCTTTCTAAAACTTCTTTGGTATCTTCGTTGATTTTAGTGACTACTGCAGCAGTCACCAGCCTCTCTTCGTCTCCAATTCCCTTGTATTCTCGGGAACTTCTCGTCTGCTGGGAATCTCTCTCAGGTGACTTCAACAATATTCCGTTGGCGCTCCCCGGAGTACCTGTATTTTCCCCATCCTTTCTGGCCTTTGACTTGGTCTTGATCTTCCTTTCTGGATCTGGCTGCAATTTCGAAGCTTTCTTGGTTGCTCTCTCACTTTCGAAAGTTGGCCAATCGCTCTCTGGTTGCTGGATGAATTGTGGACCTTGGTGCCATGTCTGAAGTTCTTCTGCTTTGATTCCTCTGGTAAGTGCGTCTGCTGGGTTCTCTTCGGAGGTAATGTATTGCCAGATCTCTTTCGGATGACTTTCTTGTATCTCGGCAACTCTAGCACTCACAAACGGTTTGAACTCCGTAGGAGGACTCTTGATCCACGACAAGACGGTTGTGGAGTCACACCAGAACTTCCTTTCAAAGTTGATCGCCAAGGCACGCCCTACCTCGGTTGCGAATCGGCTCAGCACCACACAGCCCATTAACTCCAGTCTTGGGATGGTTTTCCTCTTTAGTGGAGCGACTAAAGGCTTTGCTGCTACGAAGGTGCAACTGAACTTCCCGTCTGCCAACTTCCAACGGAGGAAGTTGGCAGACGGGAAGTTCACCATACTGCTCCACCATACCCCAGTTCACCTCCATCGGAGAATCCATGAAGCTGTGGAGATCCTACTGCTCCTTCTGGTTTCAAGCATCTGTCAAGGCTGATGTTAAGAACCGTGTTCATATTCTCGCAGTTCTTTTGCCATTTTGACTGTTCCTCTGAGGGTAACAACTCGTCCCATCCATATCCCGCTGCCCATAACTCTTGTAGGTGGATGCGAAATTGAATTGACACTGGTGCAACTATACCCATTGGATCCCATAATTGGGAGACTAGGCTGAGAACTTTCCTCTTGGTACATCGACTGAGATCTGCGGTTACTTCATCCTTCTTCAAAGCCAAACAATCTTTCTTCTTGTCCCATTGATGGCCCAGCAGGTTGACGGGATTCTCACTTGGATCTTGGTCGACGTTTGGATGATTACTATGCCAAGCTTTGATGGAAAACTGTCCTTTGTTCAGGATTACGTTTATGCTGTTGATTACTTCTCAGACTTCGTTAGGCTTTGATCCTGATCCAGCGATATCGTCGACATACGCGTGTTCCTTCAAAATTCTCGATGCCTCTGGCGATTCTTCTTTAGCTCTATCTGCTAGAAGGTTAATGGCGTTAATGGCAAGGTCTGGCGCTGGTTTGTCCCCGAAGCTGAGACGGACCCATTGGTATACATCTAGTTCTCTGCTTGCATCCCCATCCCTCCACAGAAATCTATGATACCTTTGGTCTCCCGGATGTACAGCAATCTGATTAAACATCTTCGCTATGTCTCCGGCGAAAGCAACCTTCTCCTCTCTCCAACCAACTAAAATATAGAAAAGAGAGTTCAGCAGACATGGACCTAGCCTGCGAGCAGACGTTCTTTCGGGGGGAGCCGAGCGAAAACACGAGGAGAAAGAACGTCTGCCGTCAAACCCTATAATTAGCCTTCCGCCCCTTGACACCTGGCATGTAAACAAACTGCAAGGTGACTCGCCTTCGACGTATCTACACTGGCGAAATAAATGTCTACTTACAATACTCAGTGACCATATCGTTAATTGACTGCCATTGCTCTATTGCTCTGCAATAAAAGGAAACCTCGCGATTTCCTTCTAATCCTATTTAAGTATCCAAGGCAGTTGATTTGCCAATTCATTCACTGGCCGCCTTTTGCAGAAGCTGACGCTGATTTCACTGGGGATTTTTCTGCTAAACTGAACCCGTTGAAAGTTGGGCAAAACGTCTCGGCTTCACAGCAAATGACCTTCATTATTTAAAAGTTAACTGAACGATTTTGCCACAACACAAGCGAAAATATTAAACGATCCCAACCACATTCTGATAATGAAAGTGAAAGTTAGAAACCGTTAGCCAATCATAATAGAAGCGGAAGTAGCAGAGACATTATAAGCCAATCAGAACATTAGTCCGCCACACGGACTAGAGAATTTATTTTTGAATGGATTGTCCACAGACTGTCTTCTCTTCTCCCAAAGCCACACCCCCCTGAAGACAGTCTGTTTACAGGCTAACATGGACCTTTCTCCAGGGCATCGTTGAGTGACACACCATCTACTTTGGCTGCTGAATCGAAAACCAATCTGATTTTGTGGTCTTGTCTGGACTTTCTACTTCACTAATCGGTAGGTACCAGGCAGGTTCTTCTGGCTTTACTGTGTTGGGTGGAAGCTTGATCACCACTTTCCTATCCACCAAAGCTCTTACTTCCTCATTGAATGCCTGCAGTCGGTCTTTCTTTCTCAGTTGTCTTTCTTTGGACTCCATTCGTTGATAGGCCATAGACCAGCTGCTCGGTAGGTTTGGGTGTCCTTGTTTCCAGGGCATCTTCACCTCAAGCACTTTGGTTGATTATTTAACTTGTCGGATAAAAGCACATTCTCGCATCTCTTCTTCGGAGCACACACAGTACCTGGTGGGCTTAATTCCAATTTGATCCTGAAACAATAATCGCTTCAGGTCACTGTTCGTTGTCTCTTCGTCTAAAACCTCTACAGCATGAACTCCCAACAACGCCTTCATCCTCAATTCGACCCAAGACCGACCATCCAAAAATATTCTTTTTTGCAATTAGCTCTCCAGGGTTCCCAGCCAAAACTTTGTAGTCATGATGTACTTCAGGTAAGTCAGTCCCCAGGAGAACATCCACTGGTTCCCCACGAATATGTAGATCTTCAACAATGCCGACTAAATGTGGGAATCGGGTTACTGCTCCCTTTGAAACTGTCTTCGCTCCTTGGCAGGGTTTCTTGACAGAATAGGCTTTAACCGTAAAAACTATATCATCATCAAAACAGGGTGAAATCTTTAAGTCAACCACAGCCGAATTTTCAATCTTTACTCCACCTCCAGCTACGTGCATTTTCATCCGTCTTGTTTCTCCTACCAGTCCGAGCTTCTCTGCAAATTCTTTTCGAACCAGGGTTTGGTTGGAGCCACTGTCAATCATCGCAAGACCTTCAATTGGAACACCTGTTACATCTTGTACTTTTATCTTCTGAACTGGAACATGTGCCATCCCCGAAGTGTTAATGTTTATCGTACCCAGATTGTTGGTTTCTCCACTAGCTTGATTTTTTCCATTTGGATTAAATGAAGGTGCTTTTGGATTCAAGGTTGCATCAGGATCTACTTTATTTTTATGAAGTAGATAATGATGTGGTCTCCCACAGTCGCCCACATTGCAGGCCTTCCTGGTGCATTGGTGGTGTTTATGACCAGTTCTCAGGCATTTCTTGCACCGTTTTGACTTTATCACTGCACCCCATCTTTCTTTTATCTTCATTTTCTTGAAGGCAGGGCAGATAGCAAACCCGTGTGGTTGAGAACAACCAAGAGAACAACTCAGATCACTTTCATTTCCAGGATCCACATTAGCAGCATTGACTCCCCCTTTCAAGGATTTCTGGTCGATGGGACAGATAGACATCAGCTTAGCCTCTTGTTCCAGGTATTCCAACAGTAGATTAACCCGCACATCCAGCGGCGGAAGTGACGTCACAGGGGTGTGCGCACAGGCTGACGTCATCATTTTTGCGAACGTACGCGAACGTTCGCAAATGTTCGATATCATCAAATTCCCCATAAATTCTTTTTTTTTCGGAATAAAGAACACAATGCTTATAGTTTTCATAGAGATAACATTAATACTATATAAATATGGATACGAAGATTACGGAATGCCGAACTATAGCCGAACTAACGAGTTTGGAAAACATGTATGTCTTGAGCGAGTACGAACAGGGTTTAGTGTTTGAGAGGAAAGTGGAATTAATTACTCGTTCGCTCGAGTGGGGAGTCGAAAATGAACAACTTGGGTTAACAGCGAACCTTACGGATTCCTGGACACCAGAACAAAGACAACAGTTTTTGATGGACTGGCAAGATGATGAGGCATTGCTACAGAACGAACGATTAGGGCTCGCTTCAAACCATATGGATTCTTGGACCCCTGAACAACGAGAAAATTTCATGATGGATTGGCAAGACGACGAACCTTTACTACAGACTGGCCGTGGGGAGAAGAGATCAATCGACGACGTAGACGATGGTGCAAGTACATCTGAACAGGTTAGCGATAATACCTTGCTCATTTGCTCATAACTGCTCATGAGCACTTGCTCATTTGCTCATAACTGCTCTGAGCACTTGCTCATTTGCTCATAACTGCTCTGAGCACTTGCTCATTTGCTCATAACTGCTCTGAGCACTTGCTCATTTGCTCATATGGCCCGATCAGGCCCGTTTTGGCCCTATAAGGCACTATACGGCCCGATGGCCCGTTTGCTGACTAGACGTCCTAACCTGGGCAAGCCCAGGCTTGTCATGCTCCAGGACTTATTATTGCTTAAAAAATGAAACAAGACACAATACAATTTTGATAAATTTTTATTTCACATAAGCATTACATCGATTCACTGATCATCATCACTATCTGAAAAACGTCCTTGATCTTCTAAAAGCTGTTTCAAAAGAAACTTTCTTTTGTCAACCGCTGCAGATAAAGCTTCATCAGGATCAAACGAGTCTTCGTTCACAAGTGTCTGCTTCGTTTCCATGATCTTTCCATGCACAGGATCCTTTTTAAGTGCTTTCATCCAACGTAAATTATCCACGTAAACGTCAGCGAATTCTTTCTGAAGTTCAGGGAGAATTTTTTCAAAGGCTTTCTGCTTAGCTACACTTTCTTCTTCTTGCCCTTCCATTTGCAACGTTTTTAATAGTTCATCATATTCTGGCCGAACCGTCACTTTTGCATCGTCAATCATGGTTGCCCAAGGATCAATCTCTTCCTTTATTTCACCATCATCTTCGGAACTCTGACTGTTTTCATCATACGACGAGCTTGACATTTCTTCATCAGATTCCATATCAGGCTCCTCAGTGTCAGTGTATTCCCTTGACGGACAATCGTTTTCGTGCCGTCTTAGATTATAGCCTTTACTAAACATTTTCCCACAATATTGGCAGTTCATTCTTTCAGCTCAGACAACCTGTAAATGACGAGTAGGGACGGAAAGTCCTTATTAATAAACACCACTTGATTTTTGGACTATGAATTTCAGATAGTGATGATGATCAGTGAATCGATGTAATGCTTATGTGAAATAAAAATTTATCAAAATTGTATTGTGTCTTGTTTCATTTTTTAAACAATAATAACTCCTGGAGCATGACAAGCCTGGGCTTGCCCAGGTTAGGACGTCTAGTCAGCAAACGGGCCATCGGGCCGTATAGTGCCTTATAGGGCCAAAACGGGCCTGATCGGGCCATATGAGCAAGTGCTCAGAGCAGTTATGAGCAAATGAGCAAGTGCTCAGAGCAGTTATGAGCAAATGAGCAAGTGCTCAGAGCAGTTATGAGCAAATGAGCAAGTGCTCATGAGCAGTTATGAGCAAATGAGCAAGTGCTCATGAGCAGTTATGAGCAAATGAGCAAGGTATTATCGCTCACCTGTTCAGATGTACTTGCACCATCGTCTACGTCGTCGATTGATCTCTTCTCCCCACGGCCAGTCTGTAGTAAAGGTTCGTCGTCTTGCCAATCCATCATGAAATTTTCTCGTTGTTCAGGGGTCCAAGAATCCATATGGTTTGAAGCGAGCCCTAATCGTTCGTTCTGTAGCAATGCCTCATCATCTTGCCAGTCCATCAAAAACTGTTGTCTTTGTTCTGGTGTCCAGGAATCCGTAAGGTTCGCTGTTAACCCAAGTTGTTCATTTTCGACTCCCCACTCGAGCGAACGAGTAATTAATTCCACTTTCCTCTCAAACACTAAACCCTGTTCGTACTCGCTCAAGACATACATGTTTTCCAAACTCGTTATATAGTTCGGCTATAGTTCGGCATTCCGTAATCTTCGTATCCATATTTATATAGTATTAATGTTATCTCTATGAAAACTACAAGCATTGTGTTCTTTATTCCGAAAAAAAGAATTTATGGGGAATTTGATGATATCGAACATTTGCGAACGTTCGCAAAAATGATGACGTCAGCCTGTGCGCACACCCCTG
>OZ036001.1:13629921-13642421 GCA_964035015.1 Corallium rubrum
TAGAATAGAATAGAATAGAATAGAATAGAATAGAATAAAACTTTATTTCACGAGGGAAAAGACGTATTAACCAAAAAGGTTATCTAACATACGGCCCTCAAAATATAACAATAATTACAAAATGATATATACTAAACAGAATACACTATATATACATACAGGGGGAAAACAATGTTAAGTATAGACTATAGTTAAGTAGAAATACATTTACAATTCAATAGAAATTTACATTTTAAGAAAAACAAGTTTTCTCGATGGTCAATACAAGTAAGTTTATCAAGAAAGTAATAACATGTAGGAGCATCAGTAGTACTTGCTGATGACATGGCGAGTACTTTGCTTATATTTATTGTCTAATGAGTTAAAAAGAATTGAAGCACTGTAGAGAAATGTGCGCTTACCAAAATCAGTACGTGGGTAAGGCAGCTTAAGATCGTATAAACTGGCTCTAGTACGAGCATGTTGTTTATTGGCAGATAAAAAAATTAAACATAAGTTTAAAGGAAGGTGGAGCATCAGGGTTAAGTAATATATTGAATAGTAGAAGAAGCTTCCTTAACTTAATTAGATCAAAAATTGGAATCCATTTAAGCTTGGAGAAAAAGAAGAACAGAAGAGGTGGAATAGTCGGCTTCTAAAATAATACGAGCTGCACGCTTTTGAAGACGAAGAATTCGGAGCAGAAGTGATTTAGAACAATTACCCCAGGTAACAGAGCAGTAAATAATATTAGCATGGATGCAAGAGTTATAAAAACGAAGAGCACATTCTTGAGTTAAAAAAGGTTTAATCCTACGCAGCAATGCTAGCCTACTATTGACAATAGTCGTGAATTATCCAATATTATATATTCGACCGTTGGTTATAATTAACCATCTTCTGAACACTTGGCCTTTAAATCCGAAAAAATTGATTTTATCGACTTTTCTACACTCTCCGTACAGCACGCTTGACAAAACTTCATCATTTGATTGGTTTTGGTGTTCTTATCATCTTATCCAAATTACATTTGTATATCTACCGTGAATTTTGAATTATTCATGAGACACAATACAGAGACACAATACAGTAAGGCAACCCTAGACTACAACTTAAGGTGGCTCCATACAGTTTCTTGAAAAATGGAAAATACAAGTTCGAGAGTCCAAAACATTTGCATAAACAATTCTGAAAAAGAAAAAAACTAAATGTTATGCATAGTTAAACATTCTGACAATCAGAAACTGTTACCAAATAAATAGCAGCAGTTATTGCTATGGCAACAATGACGTTTCAAAATGGCTGCCAATTACCCTTTAAACTGATTTAACTCGTGACCTCCATTTTTTTTCATTAAACTTCATTAAAACTTTTCTTGAAGTATGGATAATCAATAGGCAGATTTTAAAAAAATTCTGTACATCCAAATTTTTTGAAAATTAACAAACATGATTTTTCCGGAAAAAAAATATTATTCATTCTACAGAATTTTTTTAAAATCGGCCTATTGATTACTCATTTAAGAAAAGTTTTCATGAAAAAAAAATGGGGGGTCACCAAAGTTTTTTTCGAATTAAATTAAAACAAAGACAACATGACAACATGGCGGATGTAGCAAATAAGTGTAGCTCCGTATCTTGTTCGATATCCAAACAAATAAACGGCATTGTTGGCCAGGAGTTGTCAAAATCTACCTTCTTATACCTATGCGAAGACAATTTGTTTTGGAAGGGCGACTACGATGGCCTCAAAGAGCTTATAAAAAGCAATATTAAATTGAGTGGGAAATGGCTGTCGACTGGCGGGACGAAAGAGTTTCTTCACCGCGATTTTATGTTGAAATGGCACGGACATAGTAACCAGATAGTCGTAATCAAGGACAACGAAGAAAACTATTTAGTAAATAGCCTTAAACACTGTTCCAATGTGATGGACACGAATCAGGATGTCAATAACGAAGCTTACGAGGAAGAAGGGCTCGAGCACATGGCTGATGTTGTTGAAGACGAAAATAATGGCTCCTGTGATAGTGCCATGGGGGAATACTATCAGCTTGAAATCAATAAAATTTTGATATTGATTTCAGAAATGAAACAAGAGAAAGTGAAAGAAAGCCAAAATGCCATTTTACGAGCGGCTGAGTCCGAAGCACAAACTAAAGTTTTGATCGAAGAACAAAACAAGATGGCGGCCGAAATACGACAACTAAAATCAATCGTAGAAGATCTCGAAAGCGAGAACAAAAACATAAAGATGGTTTTAGATATGAAACAAGACGAGTGGATCAAAGTCGTAGAGAAAAAAAGCACGAATAACCAGAATGATGATCAGAAATCTACAATCTCCCTCCAAAATAGCTTCGAGCCACTTCAGCACACTGTCGTTGATGACGAATATACGAGCTTTCCAGTTCTTGTTGAAGTTGAAAGTGATGAAGAAACGGGAATCGCGAGTGGTTATACTAAAGTCAATAATCCAAACCAAAAGCCAAATCCTAAGAAAACAAACAAGAACTGCGGAAATGTCACCAAGAACACACAAGCCCCAAAGTCAGCGAAACCCACAAATCAAAATGAGAAGAAAACGACCCTTGTGATTGGTGATTCAATGGTCAAGAATATAGACAGGAAGAAGATTGAAAGGGCAGCTGGAAACGCGTCAATCTGCCATTCATACAGTGGAGCAAAAATCAAACAGATAGAAGAGAAATTTAAAAATGAAACTGATGGAAAGTATGACAGTGTCATCCTTCATGTCGGCACAAATGATTTGGTCTATGATGATGCCGAGAAAGTGGCAAAGAATATGGAAGATCTCATTGAGGAAGTGAAAACCCATTCTAAGAAAATTGCTGTCTCAAGTGTAGTAACCAGGTATGATGGTAGAATAAATTCAAGTAAAATAACCCATTATAATACATTACTAGAAAACTTATGCTCCAAGCATAATATTAATTTCATTAATAATACCAACATAGGTAAGTCTCTTTTGAATGGTTCAAATTTACATTTGAACTGGATGGGGGATAAGGCACTTGGCAGTGCATTCTGCTCGTTCCTAAAGCCATACAGAATTAGAACCCCTAACACTGTTTCAGGTTCTTTAAATAATAATAAAGACCATTTTTTTCACCAAACTTATGCTCAACCGAACAAAGAGTGGACATCGTATCTCAACTATGTCAGGGAGATGATGAAATAATACCTTGTAATGATTTTAGTAATGTAGGTAGTAGCAGTAGTACGAGTATTGACATAATGGATACCAATGCTCTACCAAATAAGAAAGATATGAGTAGCGATTTGTTTCAAACAATAAATTCAATTCCAAATGAAAGAGGTTTTAAGATGGCTTTTCTTAACATTGTCAGTTTAACTAAGAAATTGGATGAAATGAGATTTTCGATGTCAAACAAACATATTGATTTAATAGGTCTTAGTGAAACCAGACTAGATGAAACTATAACTGATAACATGATTGATTTGGATGGTTATGATATTGTCAGGAATGACCGTAAAAGAAATGGGGGTGGTGTCTGTATCTACCTACGTAGTTCCATTAATTATAACATTAGGTCAGATCTAGTTCCCCCTGAATTAGAGGCTGTTTGTGTAGAAATTAGCAAACCACATAGTCGTCCATTTCTTGTTACAACGGTCTACAGACCGCCAAACACACCAGCTGAATTTTTTGATAAATTTGAACATTTAATCAAAGCTATGGATGATGAAGACAAGGAGATATACATTATTGGTGATTTAAATTGTGACATGCTAAAAACAGTCTCTGATGCACCAACCAAAAAATTAAAATCATTACTTGAGGTATACCAGTTATCTCAATTAATTGATGAAGCTACTCGAGTAACCATGACAACATCTACTCTCATTGACCACATAATTACAAATAAACCAAAGAAAATCTCTGATTCTGGTGTTATCCATACAGGAATCAGTGATCATAGTTTGGTATTTGGAATTCGGAAACTATATGTTACTCAAAAAAAACAAGAAAATATTGCTGAGATTAGGAACATGAAAAATTTTGATAATCAAAAATTCATTGATGGATTACTTAATCAACATTGGGAATATGTCTACTTTTTCGGCGACAATCCAGACACTATGTGGGAAATTTGGAAACAATTATTCCTTGAAATCTTAGATAAGCATGCACCACTTCAACAAAAAAAAGTAAAATCAAAAAAACTCCCTTGGATTACAAGCAATGTTAAAATGCTTATAAACATGAGGGATAAATTAAAAAGAAAAGCCATTGTTACAAACCTAGAAACGGATTGGATAAATTATAAAAATGCCAGAAACAAAGTAAATATAGAATTAAGAAATGCTAAAAAAGAGTATTACTCCAAGAGAATTGCTGGTCAAAAGTTCAATCCTAAAGAAGCTTGGAAAACAATAAATAGTTTACTAGGCAGAAAAAATAAACCAACAATAATAAATGAACTTACTATAAATGGAAATAAACTGACAAATACTAAAGACATTGCAGACGGCTTTAACAATTTCTTTACTGATATAGGCCCTGATTTAGCTAGCAAAATTAATACTTCAAATCACAACTTTCAGGACTATATTAAGAGTTCGGAGTCAGAATTCAATGCATTCAAGCCAATAACAACTGACAAACTTTATCAACTACTTCATGGCCTTTGCAGTGCTAAAGCTACTGGCATTGATAAAATTTCTAATAAAATTCTTAAGATTGCATCACCAATTATCTCAGATTCATTGACATTCATCTTAAATCAGGCTATTACACTATGTTCTTTTCCAAATGAATGGAAAATAGCTAGAGTAACACCACTTTATAAAAATGGCCATCGGAACCTGCCTGGGAACTACAGGCCAATTTCAGTATTGCCAGCTATAAGTAAAATTATGGAACGGATTCTCTATAATCAATTATATGACTACTTGACAGAAAATGAACTACTTTCTGAACATCAGTTTGGTTTTCGTAAATTTCATTCTACTTCAACTGCATTACTAGACTGTACAAACAGTTGGTATATAAATATGGACAAAAAATTGTTTAATTTAGTAGTATTCATAGACCTGAAAAAGGCTTTTGATACAGTTGATCACCAAATTTTGCTAAAAAAATTAGAGCTATACGGAATCAAAGGGAAAGCATTATCCCTACTAAAATCATATTTAGAAGAACGTAACCAAAAATGTCAAATAAATGGCATTGTTTCATCAGGGCGGAAAATTAAATGTGGTGTTCCCCAGGGCTCAATCTTGGGGCCACTATTCTTTTTATTATACATAAACGATTTAGCTGAATGCCTAAATGAAACTAAACCACGATTGTTTGCCGATGATACAAACTTAACAGCATCTGGTGAGACAATAAATGATGTCGAAATTGCAATGAATTCTGACTTAGAAAATCTAAGGAAATGGTTAATAGCTAACAAACTTAGTCTGAATGTAGCAAAAACTGAATTTATGTTAATCGGTTCAAAACAAATGTTAAGCAATGTATCACAACCAAATGTCAGTATAGAAAATAACTCAATTAAACAAGTGTTTGAAAGCAAAGCTCTGGGAGTGACTGTTGACCAACATTTGTCGTGGAAAAGTAATACTGGGCATATCTGCAAGAAAATCACATCAGGGTTAGGTGCTCTCCGACATGTACGAGAATTTGTTGACAAAGACACTCTTCTTGCCATCTATAATGCCCTTGTTCAACCATATTTCAACTATTGTTGTGAAGTATGGGATGTATTTGGTGCGACTCAATCAACGCGTTTACAGAAGCTCCATAACAGAGCGGCTAGAATTATAGGAAATATGAGCAATGATGTAGACCACAAAATTGCATTAAATGCACTGGGGTGGCAGCCTCTTCAAATGCAAAGAAAAAAATCAAAAGCTAAGATCATGTTCAAAGTTTTAAATAACATGGGACCAAAGAGTCTCACAAAATACTTTACTTATAAGAAAGAAAAATCAGATTACAATCTTCGGAATATTTCAAAGGCTGTCTGTTTGCCAAAACCTCGTACCAATAACATGAAAAAGAGTTTCATGTATGATGGGGCATCTATATGGAACTCTTTGCCCACAGAAATTAGGGAGAGCAAGACCCTGCCATACTTTGAACATAAAATCGCTGCTCATACCTTAGAATAAATTTTATGTAAGTAAATGTGTAAATAATGACCCTTCTTAAAATAGCCTATAGCATCTGTTCTTTACTTAGTGTGCACTCCACTGACCTATATAATATAACTGTGAATGGTCTGTTTAAACTGTTATATGCATGTAGATCAGTGGTGCACACCCGTTATATTTTTTTACTATAGCATATAAATTTGTTCTTTACTTAGTATGCACTCCACTGACCTATATGTAACTGTGAATTTTAAAACGGTTATGTGTAGGTCAGTGGTGCATGCCCGTTACTTACTTTTTTACTATAGCATATAAATTATCTATTAACTTAGTGTGCACTCCACTGACCTACATATAACCATTGTATAACCGTTATACGCGAGTTGTCGGTTGTATAACTGTTATGTATGGGTCAGTGGTACACGCCCATCGTGGAAATCAGCTTTTGTTGACGTTGTAAGCGTGTTTAAATAAAGTTATCTATCTATCTATCTATCTATCTTTGAAGGGTAATTGGCAGCCATTTTGAAAGGTCATTTGTTGCCATAGAAACAACTGTTACCATTTATTTGGTTCCAGTATTTGATTGTCAGACTCAGTGTTTAACTATGCATAACACTTAGTTTTCTTCTTTTTCCGAATTGTTTATACACGTGTTTTGGACTCTCAAACTTGTATTTTCCATTTTTCAAGAAACTGCATGGAGCCACCTTAACGTAACAAGCCATGAAAAAACTAAAAGTCTAGGAAGCCACCTTAAGACCAGACATTTGCAAACAATAACTAATTGCAGAGGCGTAGGAAGCGGGGGGCCTGGGGGAAGTCAGGACAAGCGTTGCTAAATTTAATGATTGTATTAGTGCGACTATACAGAGGCTAGGAGAGCAGCTACTTACGGTAATCTACCTAAGGGGTTCATCTACACAACAACACGAGATTTCACAAACGGGTGTAGCGTGATTGCGTGAATAGCTTGAAGTGTTAGCCATCCTGCCACGCGACATGCGGGCTCTGGGGACAAGAATGGTTAGATCGGTTCCCAGATTGGTTTAATAATTTCTTCGTTTTTATGTTAAAATTTGAACTATGCTTGCTGTAGAATTAGACGAAAAAGTTTCCTCAAATTGTTGCAAATTGTGTTTCCGAGGTTCTACATTTCAAAATTTTCCGGGAGAGCACCCCGGAACCCCGCTAAAAATGCGGTCACTGATTATCTGCACGTCGACTTCAGCCCCCCCAACTTTGAATCCGTTCCTACGCCTCTGACTAATTGTACACTATGATGATCTTTATTAAATTTCCCCTGGGCCAAAAACCACAAGCTAATACTAGGCTGATACGGTATTGGAAAAAAATGAATACCGATACCGGAAAAAAATACCGATAATACCGATATATTGATATTTCATCGCAATAGAAACTTAATGTTATTTTTCCGCTAAACGACAAAAATGTCGCGGGTTTACACAAAAAAGTTCGCCTTTTTTCGTAGTGTAAATCTGGCTTTATTTCAGATAATACAACCTTTTCCGCAGCCAGAAAACCCGTGTTTTTCCGTTGCCGCAACGTCTACAGAAATAACATTATCCAATTAAGATAAAAATACTAACAATTACACGAGCCGGATGATTTGGCTCCGTGTTATTTGTTAATGGCCATATTTAAACATTTTTGTAATTATAGAAATAATTTTTTTGTCATAGTGTAGGTTTAAAGTAATATATATATATATATATATATATATATAGTTAATTTGTCTCATCTTAACTTCAAAGTGACAGGAAAATGCAAATATAATTATGCAGACGTACTCTGAACAAAAGAGCATAATGTATAGCATTAATAATGTATCCCATTCCCATCATGCATGTTTTTAGTAATGTTTACAACACGAGCGGCCGTGTTGTATTGAATATACAATCACTCGCCGAATAAACAACTTGTGAAATGAATGAATAGTAAAAATCCCTTTGGGATATTGAGATGCTAATTAGTTACAAGCACTAGTGGTTGTATGAGAAGAGTATACATCCACTAGTGGTTGTAACTAATTAGCATCATTGGTTTAGTTTGTATGGGGCTTAAAGGGGTATACATGTGACGTAATTTCTGAAATTGGATTGGCTGCAAAACTCATGAATTAGTAATGAATTTCACAATGATACATATAATCAAGAGCATTGTATAGACGTCACCAGAAACACTACTGTCACCTGCAATACCAAAACGCTCTGTTAGTTGTATGTTTTTGCCAACGCTGAAACTAGATATAACACTGACAACATGTTGAGGTAAGTTAACAAGACTCCTTTCACGTTCCTGGCTAAACTTCATGACATGTTGGTAACTATATATTTAACAAATTGCTGCCTAGAATGACAGGGTTTTCACCTTGACAAGTAAAATCGTCCAGCGTTGGCCGGCTCAGGCAAAAATGGGTTAATGCGACTTGTTAAGCCATTGTTTGTTTACACTCTTTACGTTTCTCTCTGACGAAGGGCCTTCGCTCGAAACGTTCGAATCCAATGTTCTCTGTTTCGGCAGTATATCTAACCTTACTATATTTCGATTGCCTAAGGTTACGTTCACACGAAGCCGTCATAATTTAACGACGCTTTGAAGGCGTTGACACGACACCGGAACCTTCTGGTGTATATCCAGTATTTCAATGCTGTGCACTGTTTAAATAGCCATATCTCGTCAAAAGTAAATGGAAACGAGAAGCAATTCAAAGAATATTATCCCCCATGGTGTATATTATATTCTAGGTTTACAATTTAGTCTTTCCGTTAGGAACTCACCTTATTGACTTCATCTTCTCCTATTTACACTGCTAGTCATTGTTGTAATAATGTTATAATTGTTCAAACAGCAGCACAAGTTCTTAGCAGAAGCCTTCCGAAGTCGAGAAGACAAATAAAGTTTTCCATCGCTGAAAAATACGTCAGCCGTTTGGCTAGCAGCCGAAAATTTAGGAACTGGGTACTAAAGCGGAGCGAAAAAGTGCCGGATCTTGTGTTCATACGACACCGCCAAGGGTTCCGTTTCATTTCGCTCCGTCTAGAAATCGTTTTCAAAACGCTCCGGTTAGAGCGCCGTTTTCACACAATTTCGATCCGGTGCCGTGTGAACGCAACGGCGTTTTGTGACTTTTTAGCGCCGTTTTCACACAATTTCGATCCGTTGCCGTGTGAACGCAACGGTTTTGTGACTTCTTAGCGCCGTTTTCAACTCGCTCCGGACTCGTGTGAACGGGGTCTCAACCATTAGTTGCTGCCTATGGTAAAATCTTCTGGCATTATACAGGGTGTATCAAAAAAAAGGCTACCCTTAGAAAATATAATTAACATTCTTTTCAAATAACCTATTGTATATTGACAGCCCTGTGGTCAGTTGAACCATTTTTAATCGAACTGATATGAATATAATTAACATTTTTATTTCAGTTATGCTCCTTCATACGTTTAGAAGTTATCGTAATTTCCCAGGTGTATACGACCATTTGTTTTTTACGCATCCGTGACTTCAGAGGTGTCCAGGGCTGTCAATATACAATAGGTTATTTGAAAAGAATGTTAATTATATTTTCTAAGGGTAGCCTTTTTTTTGATACACCCTGTAGATAGAGTCATGCAGATTAAAACAATAAAGAGGGTTCCCTCTTCGACCAAAATAGGGACCTTAAGCAAGTACAAACAATAGTATTTTTCAACCAAAACAAATCGTTAAATAATTTGCAGTCCCAAGAGTAATCCTAACACCGTCCTCGTTGTATATACAACGTAAACTGAAGCATTTTTACGTTTTCAAGACAACGTTGTGGTAAGGAACAGCAAAAGCTGTTAGTTTACTTAGGCGTTAATCTATCGTACGTCTAAAGGTCTTACAAAATACATACTCATTAAGCCGGTTTAACGGTTTTCCACCAGGCGACTTTTTTCGCGCGAAGCGACTTTTTCTTTTGTCTCATGACCTCTGAGCTGGAACTAATCAGAAATCTATTGAATTCGAACAAAAGAAAGTCGCTTCGCGCGAAAAAAAATCGCCTAGTGGAAAACCGGCTTAAAAGGCGGTTTTCCACTTTCCGACATTTGTCGACCGACTCGACATTTTTCTTTTGTCTTGGCTAATTAGTTCCACTCGCTTCGCGTGGCATTTTTCGCATGAAAGGTCTTCAAAGGCGGTTTTCCACTAGGCGCCAAATGTCGCGCGAAGCGACATTTTCTTTTGTCTCGCAAGCTCTTGAGTGGAACTAATTAGCCAAGACAAAAGAAAAATGTCGAGTCGGTCGACAAATGTCGCCTAGTGGAAAACCGCCTTTACAGCCGTAAACATGAAACGAAACGAATAAGCTCAAAAGTTAGGTAAACGGCAACATCTGAAGACGCGGACGATGAGTCAATCAAAATATCACTTTTACATCCTTCTTACCTTGTTTATATTTAACTGTAATCTTGCGTTCTATATACAGAATAGTTTTCTTTGGAATTTGTTTTTATACTTTATATTTTAAAAGTATCGGTTTCAGGTAATATGTATTTTTGTGTTATAAACTATGATAACTTTTAATGTTGCGATGACTTTTGTTTCATAGATCACCTGTTACAGTGATGGTGTTGCTACAATTGTGCTGTTACAAAGTGAATGCAAATTACTACGTTGAAAAAGACCAAGGCTTGCAAAACCAAGCTCTTGGTGGTGAACACATTTTCCTTTCCTCACTTCAAACAACTGGTGCTGGTGGCTGCTTTGCTCAGTGTATTACACAATGTCGTTGTATGACATTTCAAGTTTGCAACGAAACACAATGTCAATTATTATCTTCCAATCGGTTTATAACACCATCATCATTACGATCTAAGCTTGGCTGCACTTACTATGACATGTTGAAAAAGAAGACGCCACAGGTAAAATAATTCTACGTTAATAATTTATTGCATGAAATTTTCGCAACACTTGAAAAAAATTTCAAAAAATTGAAACAAAATTTAATGTATAAGAAATAATATGCATCGTAAAAACAGTCTGAATGTTTATTGACGGTTAATCTATTGGTCTTTATCAGCTAGCTGTTCAACTTTTCCGTATAAGTAATTAAAAAAGCTTTTATGCATGCGCCCTTGGAACGTTGACATAAGAGCATGCAGACGTCGGTGGGACTAGATTGAGGGAGAATGTATAGGAAAGTTAGGCTATAAGCACAGAATAGTAATACAACCAGAAGTCCAACTCAAGTGAAAACTTGTCCGCATTTCTTCAATGCGCATGCGCGATATTTTACGCCATCCTACGCGATCCTACGCAATGTCCTACGCCATCCTGGCAAGTTCCCCCGGCAGTTTTAACCTTCTTTTGAAGGTCCAAACTGCCGGGGGAACTTGCCAGGATGGCGTAGGATGGCGAGGAATCAAGATGCGCGAGGCGACATGCGCGAGGATATAAACTTCAAAGGTTCCGACGAGAGTTGGACTCAGGGACGTAGCCAGGATTTTGAAAGGGGGGGGGGGGGGGGGGAAATCAAAATAATTTTTTAGTGGGGTCCGGGGGCATGCTGCCCCGGGAAATTTTGAAATCGAAAGTCGCTGAAATGCCATTTCCTGGCTTTTGGAGGAAGATTTTACAGACTCTAAAGGTTAAAAAACGTCATATAAAATACTCAAAACACGCAAACGTCATATAGATACTCAAAATGCATACACTCAGTAGATTGAATACACTGTTCACAATTTATTTCCTGACACAATTCATAAAAATGTAACGCGAGTGAGTTATCCTACGCCAAACTACTCTACTTGGGTAAAAGCATTACACTAACGATTAAATTGTTCAATGGTTTTAACGGTCGTATTCGCCGAGTATCGATAAAAGAGCGGCAACTAACAAAATTTAAAAACCTGAAGCTGGGAATAAGACTTTTTCTTTGTGTTAGCTTTTTCTTTATTCTAATTTGTTTGTCCGGAGACGTGGAAACCAATCCTGGGCCTAATATTAAAAGCGTTGAAAGTAATCCTGGACCTAACTACATTATGAATACGACTAATTGTTTGAAAACTCATCCCAAGAAACTAAACATTCTACGAACTTTGTACCTCAATGCCCGCAGTCTTAAAGCAGTCGTGGAGTCACCCGATAACACTTCAAAAAGAATAAGTAAGTTGACCATATTTCAGAATCTTATTTACTCAGAGCAATATGACATCGTATGTGTTTGTGAGACATGGCTGAACGATTATATACTCGACAACGAAATTCTACCTGGCTACACCATTCATAGAAAGGATCGTAAGAATAATATGAGAGGCGGTGGAGTTCTCGTTGCGACAAGGAGTGAACTACGTTCAACTAGAAGATCTTACCTTGAAGGACCTCAAAGCG
>OZ036001.1:13647421-13664921 GCA_964035015.1 Corallium rubrum
ACTAAATGGCGTATGACATGTAATTTTGACACCGAAGGCCTCGTTTATCAAGATTACGTTTTTGGCTCTATTGCTGATGTCAATATCCTAAATTTTCTTTCTTGGAAATGTGTCAAAGTTGAATACATTAACATTCGCGGTCAAAGCTGTAAAGATTGCACAATTCGCGGAAGGCAAGCCTCTGAACGTAGGGCATTTCATTTCGATACAAATCACACGACTGGCCGAAGATGCGACTTTTACCCGACCGGAGTAGTTATTTGTGACAATAATACCAGAGCGGAGGACAGCTTTGGACATTATCGCTGTGTGAACCCAGCTCACCGCTGCACAGCAAAAGAAACGTCGACAACGCAGACATGGTTTGGAAGAGAATTCAAAGTGCCTGGCAGTTTATAAAAAATGTGACGTAATAGCCAGGAGTCAATCACCAATAGCAACGTTATGTTGAAATTGCCATTGTAGTATATATCCATAGGACAAGCTCAAATAGAAAGGTGGTTATGTAGAGTAGAGACACAATACAGTAAGGCCAGACTTTTTACTCGGGCTACTGTGGTAGGCCGTGTCTAGGTTTCGGCTTGGGTTTTTCCCCACCTCGCGCTCGCGATTTTGCATTTTGCACTTTTTACTTCCCTTACTATTGATACTTCCGGTGAGTTGTTAGCCGTGTGATGGAGTGAGGCCGTGAGGCATGTTATAAGCTTTTTTCTCCATTTGAATTTGGATTTGGACAAAAAGTTGAACAGCTTTGCCTTTTGATCGAGGTGTTCTTGCATGCACACTGTTGGTAGATTTCGAAATATAGACTGACTCACTTTGTAGTTTATAAACAGTGATCAAATGTGGCTGACAACTACTGACCTGTACTGTATATAACTAGACCGCTTGCCCTTGCCAAAAAAGTGTGGCTAATAGACCTTTTCACCAATAGCGGCCCCATCTTGAATTTGCAATGCATTATGGTCTATCCAGGGTAACAAGCTCCATTAAAAGGGCGATTGCGTAGTGTTGAGACACAATGCGGTAATTTTTTCTTTATAAATACTTTTGTGGCAACAATATCTAAATATAATAATTGTCATATTGGTTAAAGCAACGGACGTGTAAGGATAGATTCATGACAAATGTATCCTTATACGTACGAGAATTATTGCTTTTACCAATATGACAACGATCATATCTATGCATTGTTGCCATGAAAGTGTTTATAAAGAAAAAATTACCGCATTGTGTCTCAACACTGAGCAATCACCCTTTTAATTGCGCTTATTACCCGGATAGACCACAACGCGGCTATTGCTGAAAATTAAGGCGAATTTGAGTCCTTCTGCTTATAGGAGCGACCACTGACCAGTGTTTGGCACTGATCTGTCGGCGTTTTATGCGTATTTAAATAATAATTTTCAGAAACAGCACACCAGTATATAAAACAGTCTTTGTCTTTTCTCACCTTGATATGTACAGCACATTGTTGGTAATTTTAGATAGCGTAAGTAAATCATGCTTATGTAATTACTGCAATTTGAAATACATGTATGAATGTGAAATAAATATATTGCAGTTTGTTTTGTTTGTTTTCATGTTGTCTTGTTGCGAAAATGTCCTCCAAGTTCACTAGGAGTTAAGGTGGCCGTTTTCGTGTTCAAAAAATATATAAATGTGCCAAATTTTTATGCAAAAAATCAAGACTTTTTTACATGAAAACATTTTGTAAGCGTAAATATCTTAATTCTTTGAAAGTTTTCAAGGCGATAATGTAATATAAATAAGTTTTGTGGAAACACCAACATAAAATATTTCTTTGCTAAGCTTTCGGTCTGTTTAATTGATCAGTTGCGAAGTTTATAAATGACGCAAGCCAACAACTTGTTGCCATTGCTCTGATGAAGGCCTGAGTCAACAGGCCGAAAGCGTAGCAAAGAAATATTTTACGTACTGTATAATAAACTCGCAGTTCGTGTTTTATCAGATATAAAGATACGAGGCGAAGCCGAGTGTTTTTATATCTGATAAAACACGAACTGCGAGTTCATTATACGGCTTCAAAAACGAACCACTTGGTAAGTTGATTGGCGGAGTTAGTTTGAAAAATAACCTTGTCTAAGCCGAGAAAATCAAAGCTAAAGTTTATGTAAATCAGGAGAAATCTTTATCACATATAAAGATACGATACGGTCATGATTTTCTTTTGGGTTTTCCTCATGAATTATTAATGAGTTTTTGAAGTGGTGTTTCCACACAAAACGTATTTATATAATAAATATCTTGTTACCAAATTTTATTGATCTCGGGTCCCCTGAAATTTAGTAAATTGTATTCGTGAAATGAAACTACTTACTCCTCATTTTAGTTTTTTACGTCTGAATATTCAGTCGGCTGAAGGTTTGAAAATGAAGTCCAGAATATAAATATTGAGTCAGTGACCTACGAGTTGTTCGTATTAAAGGCATCACACCATTTTACCTGGAAAAGTACATCGCAACACCGACGATTTATATAACTAGTGTATCAAAAAAACACGCCGTTTAAATTCGACAATGGTGCCAACAGTCCCGTCTTTAATTTCAGTCAGTGGTCACTCCCATGAGCAGAAGGACTCAAATTTGCCATTTGACGCCACGTTCAAATGGCCACACTTTTCATCACTCAAAGATAATAGGAGTGAGCAGTCCAGTTATATACAGGTCAGTGCTGACAACTGTCTTGATCATAAATATGTTCACCAATGTGCAGTGGCGTGGTGGCAAGTTTCAGGCTGGGGTGGCCAGATTAGCTTTGGCGCCCCCCCCCCCCTTCAACCCCCCCCCCCCCCCCCAACACATTACTGTATTTGATAAATGATCACATTTTTTGTTTTAAAATAACTCAAGTAGCAATATATAATATTACAAGAAACAACCGGTTCTCTCAAAGGCGACGCCAATGCATGCGAACGCGAACGCACGCCGAAGTAGCGCTAAACATCTACCCCCGAAAAATTTTGAAATCTAGAGTCTCTGATATGCCATTTCCTGCATTTTGGAGTGAGATTTTACAGAATTCTGAAGATTATAAAACTTCATAGAAAACACAAAAGATTATAAATTTCAGATCTTTATATCCCACCATTGAAGACCTAGCTATACAAAGAAGTAGGTTTATTTTGTTAAGTTTTGGCGCCCTTGCTAGTTTTGGCGCCCCTTCTGCAACCCCAGCTGGGGGGGGGGGGGCTTGGCCCCCCCGGCTCCCCCTGCCACCACGCCACTGCCAATGTGAAGTATGCACCACATTCAGCTTTCGATCTGATCTTCCTCGGCCCACTTCCACCTTTTCTAGCGCGGTATAGAGCCTCTGCGGAGGCCGAGGAGCCTTCGATTCAGCCTTCTATTTTGTGATTGCCGCAATAACACTACAATCAGTAACTTCAGGGTGCGAATTAGCGCTCAAAAACAGCTTCGCAATTTTCTTTTGAAAAATTTCTTTTAGAACACACATTTTAGCCCCCCCCCCTGATAGTACGAATTTTTAAAACGTCACTAGATGAAGAAAGAAAACAAAAGGTCAAAACTGCAGGCAAAATTGCACATGTGCGGTAATTTGCATGCATAAATAACTTTGCCCGTGCGAGTGGCGGGTGCCACGGTGTTTAAACTGATCAACGGACATATGAACGCCTGACCTAACTTTTATATTCTCCTCACATCTGTGTTGCTTAATGTCTGTTGTAAGATATTATCTATTCTTTTGCTTTAATGTGTTACTTTTCTTAGTTGTAAACGTAAAAACTATACTACGCGAGTACGCTGTAAAAACTGTTACGCTTCGCTGAAAGACGTAAACATGCATGTATACCTTACGTTGTTTATGTTGTGAGACCTTATGTTGGTGTTGTGCGACCTTACAGTGTACGTTACATTGTGAGACATTACGTTACATTGTGAGACCTTACGTTACAGTGTGAGACCTTACGTTACGTTGTGAGACGTTACGTTACGTTATGAGACCTTACGTTACATTGTGAGACCTTACGTTACGTTGTGAGACCTTACGTTACAGTGTGAGACCTTACGTTACGTTGTGAGACCTTACGTTACATTGTGAGACCTTACGTTACATTGTGAGACCTTACGTTACAGTGTGAGACCTTACGTTACGGTGTGAGACCTTACGTTACATCCTAAGTCTGTACACCACACATATGTGGCGGAAGGTCTCACAGTACGTTACGTTGCGACACCCTACGTTACCTTGTGAGACCTTTCGTTACGTTGTGAGACCTTACGTTACGTTATGAGACCCTATGTTCCATTGTAAGACCTTACGTTACCTTGGGAGCCCTTACGTTACGTTGTGAGACCTTACGTTACATTGTGAGACATTACGTTACATTGTGAGACCTTACGTTACGTTGTGAGACATTACGTTACATTGTGAGACCTTACGTTACGTTGTGAGACCTTACGTTACGTTGTGAGACCTTACATTACATTGTGAGACCTTACGTTACGTTGTGAGACCTTACGTTACCTTGGGAGCCCTTACGTTACCTTGTGAGACCTTACGTTACGTTGTGAGACATTACGTTCCATTGTGAGACCTTACGTTACGTTGTGAGACATTACGTTCCATTGTGAGACCTTACGTTACGTTGTGAGACATTACGTTCCATTGTGAGACCTTACGTTACATTGTGAGACGTTACATTACCTTGCTTGATCTTACATGATAATACGAGATGACAGCCAAAACTCAAAAATACGGAGTAAATGAGCCATTCTTTGCATGTATCTGGCTTGTGGATTCGCGGAATATGCAGTATAAGAAGACCAAACAGCGTTCGTTAAAATGAGCTTCGCAATTTTCAGAAAAATTGCTTCGCAGATTTTCGAAATTTTTAAAATTGCTTCGCAATTCGTGATTTGCGAAGCGTTAATTCGGACTCTGAATTCTTTTAGCCAAGCACCTCCGCACTTCGCCAGTAGCCCGAGTAAATGCCTGACTCAGGCATCTTGTTTCAGTTGGTTTATGGGGGATTTAAAGTGGAAATATTCTTGGTAATTCTGGTATTCTTGGTATTCTGCCTTTGCAAAACATGTATGTATAGGGAAGCCATTTAAAGCTTGTTAAAAATAATCCCATTTGAAACCTAAAAACATATTTTGTATAGAATTTAATAATGAAATCTAAGTTTTGCTTTGAAATGTTAAATCAGTTTAGTCATCTTATTCATAAATTATAGAATTATCTTGAGGATTATCATTTGTTTTTATATCTGTTTGTTTTTATATTGGCTGTATATCAGGTGTGCTTATTTTAATCAGGGTTAGGTGGGTGGGTGGGTGTAGGTTTCAAAAAGTATTTAATAAAAGCGGATGAGGGGTTGTTGCATTCATGTACAGGTATTTCTAGTATTAAAGATACATTGTGCGAAGTTTCATTTCTGCAAGAAGGAGAAATGTTCCAGCTGCTTATTCCGACTATTATCATTACGTTAGTGCATAGTTAGTGGAGGGGGATGGTTTGGAAACTCGGTAAAAGTCATCGTTCCATGCTTTTGTTCAAATTTTTCTAATTTCACGGTCACTGAATTGAACGTATTCTATTTTCTGTATAATGAAGCAGTCAGCCAATAGCAACGTTCGGGTTTAATTAGTGCAGTCCTTCGTCGTCACGTGTTGTAAGTCCTTTGTTTGTTATAGTCCTTCGTCGTCATGTGTCCATAGAATTTCCTTTCTTCAACCAATTGCCTTCCTCCAACATGCACTATTGTGTTCATCAACATGACCATTGCATAATCTTCAAAGACAATGGAGCTTCCAAACCATCCCCCTCCACTATGGTTAGTGTAACCACGGTTAATAGGTGTAACATATGTAATTTGTCGAACGCTACGGCCAATGAACTGTTAAAAGTATATACTAGTATATTTTATTGATTTATGAACTATTATCATAATTTTATAGACCTGGAGCGAGGGGAATTCGATGAAATACTACCCCAAGGTATGATATATCCCGAGGGGTAATATTTCATCGAATTCCCCGAGCGAAAGGTCTATGAATGATATATTATATCAAAACTTAAATAATTATTGAGTCGGTTTTCTTTGTTCTTGCAAGGGTTGTATATAGCATACAACCCTATGAATACTAATTAGAAAAGAAATGAAGAAAAAAACTAGGAAAATCTTTGTCCAAGGTAGAAAAAATAGACAAAACTTTGTTGGAAAACCTCCTCAATAATCATTAAGTCGGATAAAACCCTCGAACGTCGGGATTTATGCTATATAAAGCCCTCGGACGCTTCGCGTCCTCGGGTCTTTATATAGCATAAATCCCTCGTTCTCGGGCTTTATCCTATACATATTAACCTTTCCAAAAAAAAGCTTAAATAATGTTAATAAAGTTCGCTTAGCTTAACTTTTGTCCGCTTTTCATTGACAGTCTGTTTCCATTCTGTTGTCGTCTCAAGGCTTCTAGATGCATTGGTTGTTGCTTTCTTTGTATTCCCTGAATCCTTATTTTCTTGTAACCTAACAATCTTCTTGTCAACATCTGAATGTTCAGGCGAAACGTTTTCTTGTCTCGCCAAACTCCGCCATTGTTGACAGCTTCGTGAATCGTGCGTGACATTCACGCGTGGTACACGAATACCCCGTGGCGGGCAATTCTACGATAAATTAACTGGTCACGTTGTAAAAATGAAGTTCTCTGACTGGACAATTTACAGTTGAGATATAATATTATAAGTTAAAATATGGCAACCGTTTCTAAGCTTATACAATATACACTTAATGTCTGCTCCCGAAGGAAACAGTTAGTTTTGTTTTCCAAGAGTCTTGATATTTCCCGAGACAACGGCAAAGTCGAGGGAAACATCGAGACTCTAGGGAAAACAAAACTAACTGTTTCCCGAGGGATCAGACATTAAGTGTTTTGTTAATATAGCTTGAGTTTCGCTGAATAATTTCGACGTTTATCAAGGGAAAGTACACAAAAGACAAACGCTAGGACTTACCAAAACATTTCGCCTGGCTCCGTAATTTCACTTTAGCCGAACAAATATGAGTCTCAGAACAAAAGAACAGCAATAAATTTCTCCAGTTAATCTTCACACATGCTTTGAAGACCTATAAATATTCTTTTTTTCGTACCAAACAAGCTTTTGTTTACAGGATGTCGTGAAGAGTTCGAAGTTCTAGCGGGCAACAATTGAAAACTTATTGACCGCGCAGGCAATAAGTTCTCAATTGTTGCCCGCTCGGTAGACATTGAAATTTAGCTAAGGTCATGTGATCACAAACCAACCAATGACAGTCATCGTTGCATCCAGTGAAACTCTAGCTATATTCACCGTGCAGGCCTTCACCATGCATTAATGAGGAAATTACTTGTTGAGACATGTTCACTCCAGTCCACTCGCGCGGTAGTGTCGCCAAGGTCATTATATTACTTATGTACCGGATACAACTACAAGAAACACTTTTTACACTATGTAACATTTTGTTTTGTTTTGTGTTGTGTTGTGTTGCGTTGCGTTGCGTTGCGTTGCGTTGCGTTGCGTTGCGTTGCGTTGCGTTGCGTTGCGTTGCGTTGCGTTGCGTTGCGTTGCGTTGCGTTGCGTTGCGTTGCGTTGCGTTGCGTTGCGTTGCGTTGCGTTGCGTTGCGTTGCGTTGCGTTGCGTTGCGTTGCGTTGCGTTGCGTTGCGTTGCGTTGCGTTGCGTTGCGTTGCGTTGCGTTGCGTTGCGTTGCGTTGCGTTGCGTTGCGTTGCGTTGCGTTGCGTTGCGTTGCGTTGCGTTGCGTTGCGTTGCGTTGCGTTGCGTTGCGTTGCCTTGCCTTGCCTTGCCTTGCCTTGCCTTGCCTTGCCTTGCCTTGTTTTGTTTTGTTTTGTTTTGTTTTGTTTTGTTTTGTTTTGTTTTGTTTTGTTTTGTTTTGTTTTGTTTTGTTTTGTTTTGTTTTGTTTTGTTTTGTTTTGTTTTGTTTTGTTTTGTTTTGTTTTGTTTTGTTTTGTTTTGTTTTGTTTTGTTTTGTTTTGTTTTGTTTTGTTTTGTTTTGTTTTGTTTTGTTTTGTTTTGTTTTGTTTTGTTTTGTTTTATTAAATTGAAAGTTTCTGTCTAATTTCTGTCTTCACCCCATTTCGTTTTTATCTTAAGTCAAGCGCTTTTATTTTTTTCCATGTACTCCAAATGAAAAGGGGTGTCATGATTTAATGATTTAATGATAGCTTCAGCCACTACATTAGAAATAAGCAGAGCTTGGGAGTTCGCCACAGGTAACCCCAATTACGGCGATCCCATTATCGAAACTTAATTACAAACACAAAGTTAATCTAATTAAACTGCTGATTACATGATTGAATAAAACATTTATGTGCTGGTTACTGTACAGCAGTTTGGAGAAGTGTCAAGAGGCCTAGCCTTTCTGCATTTGATGCAAACGGATTTCCAAGTACGAGGATCATCACAATTATAAACATTTAGCAAAGCATTTTTATAGTAAATTTTAAGACCTGATTTGAAAGCGCGTAAACTAGTGTCACCATGACGAAGTTTTTTAGTTATGATTTGTTTGTATAGTACTACAGCCTCATCCATTCTAAATACGTCATAATCTGCCGCGATTTTGAAACCACGTGCATGTTTTAGTATATCTAAGCACTTTCATTTTTCTAAAACGTGCTTGAACGCTAGTGGCCAAAATTATAATGAGTCGTTCAAAGGAAGACAGCAACAATAGGGAGTTTAAGTAAGCTAGGAGGAGAACGGCAATCTAAACTTTAGTATCTGGCAGAAACCACGAATTACTCATTTACCACCTTAAGATTACCAGAAATTTGGGTCATTTGTGCCGCTGCTCTCGGTCAGTGGCTATATTCGCTTAATAATATAATTATGTATTCTAGAATTTCTAATGAGTGTAATTCTACTGTATTCTAGTGTTTCTCATCATTCAGGTCATTGAGTTCTTTAGAATTCGCCTAAATCGTGCACGAAAAGGACTGTGAAATCAAGCAAGTTCAAACGCTTTTGGAAGTACTCTGCTAGAGACAAATGAGGACCTTTATGTGCTCTCGAAGTAGACTGACTCATGCCGAATGCAACGCGAGTCGGGCACTTCGCATCGCCCGTAATGTTGTTGGTCAATTTGGCCAATTTCTAGAACCTATTTGCAAAGATTACTGTTGAGAATCAACAATATTATGGTCGTTAATACGCACGCGCGCCACCGTCTTGTCCCGAATTTCTGGTAATGACGTAACAAGCCATGAAAAAACTAAAACTCCAGGGAGCCACCTTAAGACCAGACACTTGCAGACAATTGTGGGCCATAAACCACAAGTTAAAACTTTTAATTTTGGTAAAATGTTGGAACAGCCCAAGAAGAGTTTGTAATTATAGAAATAATTTGTTTGTCATAGTGTAGGTTTAAAATAATAATAATAATAATAATAATAATAATAATAATAATAATAATAATAATAATAATAATAATATATATATATATATATATATATATATATATATATATATATATATATATATATATATATATATACAGGGTGTATCAAAAAAAAGGCTACCCTTAGAAAATATAATTAACATTCTTTTCAAATAACCTATTGTATATTGACAGCCCTGGACACCTCTGAAGTCACGGATGCGTAAAAAACAAATGGTCGTATACACCTGGGAAATTACGATAACTTCTAAACGTATGAAGGAGCATAACTGAAATAAAAATGTTAATTATATTCATATCAGTTCGATTAAAAATGGTTCAACTGACCACAGGGCTGTCAATATACAATAGGTTATTTGAAAAGAATGTTAATTATATTTTCTAAGGGTAGCCTTTTTTTTGATACACCCTGTATATATATATATATATATATATATATATATATATATATATATATATATATATATATATATATAGTGAGTTTTGGTTCACGAAAATAGAGAGTGCTCAATACCATATAGATAGAGCAAAATATAAAGCATGAAGTATAGTTACCTTAAAGCATAGTCAATCGAGATATGGTCTGGATACTCAGCTAAAGTCTTTGGTCTATCTTTTTGTTCGCCTTTATGCATTTTTGTGCACGGTGCACGGTCACTGAACACATTGTATTTTAGTATAATGAACGAATTGTCCAATAGCGACGTTTCAGTTCAATCACTCAACCATGCTATTTAAATATTAATAAACCTAAAACAAAGGTTGTGCACGGTGTAAGGTACGGTTCAACATAAAATACAGCTCATTATAGGCGCTTTGAAGTTTCCCGAGTTTCCAGACCACATCTTGATTGACTATGCTTAAAGTCTTCGCGAAGACTTTAAGGTAACTATATATCATGCTTTATATATATATATATATATATATATATATATATATATATATATATATATATATATATATTTGTGAAATTCATTAATAATTCATGATTTTGCAGCCAATCCAATTTCAGAAATTACGTCACATGTATACCCCTGTAAACCCCATACAAACCACTAGTGCTTGTAACTAATTAGCATCTCAATATGATTATCCCAAAGGGATTTTTACTATTTATTCATTTCACAAGTTGTTTACAACACTCGCGTCCTTGTTGTATTGAATATACAATCACTCGCCTTCGGCTCGTGATTGTATAATTCAATACAACACGGCCGCTCGTGTTGTAAACATTATATATATATATAGGGTGAAGGAAAATTCGAGTGTAGAATATATACATTTTAAGTCCAAACCGGGAGCAGTTGCGAAAAATGCAACTACACAGGCCCTCCGGCAGGAATTGAACCCACGACCTTGCGATTCTAGTGCAATGCTCTGACCACTGAGCCACGGAGGCCGTTGCCGAGAGCTTGATCGCGAGTTCTGTATATATAATAAGGTGGTAATGCCAGGAGAGAATTGGGTATATTATAGATGATATTGGGCATTTCACTCGATTACATAGCATGTTCTAAGGATTTAGGGTGAAGGAAAATTCGAGTGTAGAATATATACATTTTAAGTCCAAACCGGGAGCAGTTGCGAAAAATGCAACTACAGGCCCTCCGGCAGGAATTGAACCCACGACCGGTTTGGACTTAAAATGTATATATTCTACACTCGAATTTTCCTTCACCCTAAATCCTTAGAACATGCTATGTAATCGAGTGAAATGCCCAATATCATCTATAATATACCCAATTCTCTCCTGGCATTACCACCTTATTATATATACAGAACTCGCGATCAAGCTCTCGGCAACGGCCTCCGTGGCTCAGTGGTCAGAGCATTGCACTAGAATCGCAAGGTCGTGGGTTCAATTCCTGCCGGAGGGCCTGTGTAGTTGCATTTTTCGCAACTGCTCCCGGTTTGGTCTTAAAATGTATATATTCTACACTCGAATTTTCCTTCACCCTAAATCCTTAGAACATGCTATGTAATCGAGTGAAATGCCCAATATCATCTATAATATATATATATATATATATATATATATATATATATATATATATATATATATATAAGCCCTTAACCGGCGAAACGTCTGAAATTAAGAATAAAATCTTTCTAAAATTTGCCTGAAGAAGTCTACATTTATTTAACTTATATATATTCCAGGCATGGCAACCAACATCCTTCCTTCATATATATATATATATATATATATATATATATATATATACATATATATATATATATATTTAACAATTATACCATGAGCTCGAGTCGTATATGAGCTCATAGCCAACGAGGCGCTTCGCCGAGTTGGCTATGAGTTCATATACGACGAGAGCGAATGGTATAATTGTTTTATAATATAGCAAAATATGTTATGATAATTAATGCAAAATTGTTGATTTATTGCAATAAATTATATTAATTAAATATCCGCCACGTATGAGCTTCCGTCATGCGTATTGTAGTTTATGTTTTCAAGTTTCTTGCTGAGTTGAAAACAGCTTCAGAATTTTCTCTCAGAGCCAAAAAATACGTTGAAAAGATTGAATGAAGAATAAAACAGCTTTGAAAAGTCAAAAGGTGGGTGATTTATTTCTTAATCTGTCGTGGTTGTGAATCTTTGGCTTTTTAAATGGACAAAGAAGCTAAAAATATAATTATAAATAGCGAAAATTACGCGTTGTTTTTCAATATTTCTAACCTGAAAGAATAACAGTTTTTATCCATCTGAATGATTTATTACTTCAAAAACCCACTTTGCTGAGTAATAATAATGGTTGTACTCATAAATATGTGTTGTTAGTTCAATTCTTTTGGATTTTAATTTGTCTGACAAAACATTATTGTCAACCTGACAATTCAAAACGGGTTTTGTAAACTCTTAAGACGATTTTTAAAGTGGATTTATCATCTTAACTTTGTAAATTGTGCATTTGTGTTATGTATTTTGTGTTAAATGTTAGTTTCCCCTTCTTAGCTCAAGTTTTTCTGAGCTATAAGTTGAAAAAACCAGCCAGTTTCATCTGCAATAGTTTAAGAAAACTACGCCGCCATTTTGTTTTTCACTACTCGCTGTATATGAGCTGATATACAGTTAGTAATGCAGCCAATCAGATTGCAAGATAGCTCATATATCATTAGTAGCTATATTATAAGTATATATATATATATATTCGCTTACCTCAAAAGTCTGCAACAGTCTGTTTCATCTAAAAAAGAAACTTCATCTGCCTGAAGATTCTTTTTTAGATGAAACAGACTGTTGCAGACTTTTGAGGTAAGCGAAAATCTATATATTTGCTCTAACTATATGTTATCGAGCACTCTGCGCGTTTCGTAGACCAAAACCCACACGTATATATATATATATATATATATAGTTAATTTGTCTCATCATAACTTCAAAGTGACAGGAAAATGAAAATATAAATGCAGACGTATACTCTGAACAAAAGAGCAAAATGTATAGCATTAATGATGTATCCCATGCATGTTTTTATAATACATATATATATATATATATAATCAAGAGCATTGCCATAGACGTCACCAGAAACACTACTGTCACCTGCAATACCAAAACACTCTGTTATAGTTGTATGTTTTTGCCAACGCTGAAACCGTAGATATAACACTGACAAGATGTTGAGGTAAGTTAAACTAAAACTCGTTTCGCCTTCCTGGCTAAACTTCATCAACTTTAAATCATGACATATTGGTAACTATATATTTAACAAATTGCTGCCTAGGATGTCTGAGGGTTTTCCCCTTGACAAGTAAAATCGTCCAGCGTTGGCCGGCTCAGGCAAAAATGGGTTAATCCGACTTGTTAAGCCATTAAGGCGGATTTCCATTCAACTTTTTTTGTCGAGCGAGCGACTTTTTGCGAAGCCGGTCCAGAGCCCATAAAGCCTGCATGGTTTCCATTCAGTGCTTTTTATCGCGCGATCGACATTTTGTGATTACTTTCTTTTGTCTTGTGGGCTCTCGACTGGATCCGTTCCACCCGAGGGCTCATGAGACAAAGGAAGCGATCGCAAATCGTCGATCGCGTGACAAAAAGCACTGAATGGAAATCCGCCTTAACTTGCTGCCTATGGGATGTCTGAAGGTGGATTTCCATTCAGTGCATTTTATCGCGCGATCGACTTTTTGCGTTCGCTTTCTTTTGAATTGTGGGTTGTCAAGCGGAACGCATTTCATTAGCCTTGGTTGAATACACACATTTCAAAAGAAAGCGATCGAGAAAAGTCGATCGCGCGACAAAATACACTGAATGGAAATCCAGCTTGAGGGTCCTCCCTTTGATGGGTAAAATCTTCTTCTGGCATTACAGATAGAGTCAGAATAAAACAATTACGAGGGTTCCCTCTTCGACAAAAATAGGGACAACGCGAACGTCACGACGGGGACCCAAGTACAATAGTATTTTTCAACCAAAACAAAGCGTTGAATAATTTGCAGCCCCAAGAGTAATCCCAACACCGTCCTCGTTGCACATACAACGCAAACTGAAGCGTTTTCACGTTTTCAAGACAACGTTGTGGCAAGGAACAGCAAAAGCTGTCAGTTTACTTAGGCGTTAATCTATCGTACGTCATGTTGCCGAAGCTATGGTTGCTTTTTAAAGGTCTTGCAAAATACATAAAGCATACAATATACATGTCCTGATCCATGGTTTCTTTTAAATTCAGTAACTTAATTGCCGTCGTCGTCCTAGCTGGCGTTGGATAGAGTGAGCCTAGTTTACACGGGCAATTTTTCTTTGGCAATTTTCAACTTGACAAGTTTTATTTGTCCGTGTGTATGAGGAAACATGGCAAGTTTTTCCTTGACAAGTCACCCTTTTGAAAAGCTAGCATGCCAGCTTTTCAACAAGGAGACTTGTCAAGGAAAAACTTGTCAAGGAAAAATTGTTCGTGTAAACTAGGTTTAAAACAATATAATGGCTGTTTTTAATTAGGCTGCTCAGGCAGGAATGGGCCTCAACCACTTGTTAAGCCATTAGTTGCTGCCTAGGAGTCGGGGATGACGGGCAAAATCCACTGACGTTAGACAGAATCAGGATAAAACAATAATTAAAGGAGTCGTTTTTTGTCTGGCTCGTGCAGGCAGGAACGGGGTTAATCACTTGTTAACCCATTCCTGCCTAGGATATCTGAGGGAGTTCTCTCTTCGACGAGTAAATCGTCTAGTGTTAGACAGAGTAAAACAAGAAAGGGACCGTTTCGGGCCTGCTCAGGCAGGAATGGGTTAAGGTGATGTAATACGGGCAACATTTTTCTTCAACTTGCAACGCAACATTGTTGCGTTGAAAGTTGAAATTAAAGCGTTGTTGCACGTATTACCAGCTCCCACCTTAAACATTGTCACGTAAAAATGATTTTGTTGCAAGTTGAAAAAAGTAGACTCCAGTTCTACTTGCTGCAACATGCTGACTCAACTTGCAACGAAATCATTGCTGCGTGACAATGTTTAAGGTGGGTGGTAATACGTGCAACAACGCTTTTCAACTTGCAACGCAACAATGTTGCAGCAATTTCTTGCTCGTATTACTTCATGCACCTTTAATCATTTGAAAATATATGAAAAATTATTTTGTGCCATCCAAGATTCGAGTTTAACTCTCTCCTATCCGAATTGGTCTTTAGTATTTTATTCTGGCTAACGCCAAACGATTTTATTCACCTTTGCATGGGAAGCCCTCGTACAGGAATGAGTTAAGGAAAACAAGAATGGTATAATTAAACCAAATTGCGTGTGATATGACTTTAATGAAAATTGCTTCTTATCGTGCACGCAATACTAAATAAAATTATTGAGAATTACGTCTTTTTTATTACTTAGCTGAACCTATTGTAGGGTCATCACGCCAAGCAGCCAGCTGTGAAGTTCGGCCTGAAAAGCACTAATGCGTTGTCGGCAGCACTGTGGCAGAGCATTACTTTTTAATGCATGCATGAGCTATGCAAGTTTTAGCGGGAAATTTTTTGAGCTGATCTGAACGAAAATTAAGGAAATTGACATTTTGGTTGAAACTTTTTGAACAATAATACGTCCTGGAACATTAGTGTTTCTTTTTATAAAAACTACTTATTTAAAAGTGCGGAAAATGAATGCTTAACAGCCGTAAACATGAAACGAAACGAACAAGCTCAAAAGTAAGGTAAACGACAACATCTGAAGACGCGGACGACGAGTCAATCAAAATATCACTTAACTTTGTATCACTTCTTTCTTAGTTTGTTTATATTTAACTATAATCTTGCGTTCTATATACCGAATAGTTTTCGTTGGAGTTTGTTTTGGCCTGGCCAAACGCTTTCAACATTTCATTCAACATCGTTCAACATTGTTGAATTCAACCAACATGTTGAAAGAGTTTGGCCATCTCTGCATGTTGAATGATGTTGAACGTTGTTGAATGGTGTTGAATGGTGTTGAACGAAATTTGAACATGTTCAAATTTTCGTTCAACACGCGTTCAACAATGTTGAACGATGTTGAATGAAATGTTGAAAGCGTTTGGCCAGGCCTTGATACTTTATATTTTAAAAGTATCGGTTTCAGGTAATATGTATTTTTGTGTTATAAACTATGACACCGTGTTGCGATAACTTTTGTTTCATAGATCACCTGTTACAGTGATGGTGTTGCTACAATTGTACTGTTATAAAGTGAATGCAGTATACTACGTTGAAAAAGACCAAGGCTTGCAAAACCAAGCTCTTGATGGTGAACACATTTTCCTTTCCTCACTTCAAACAACTGGTGCTGGTGGCTGCTTTGCTCAATGTATTACACGATGTCGTTGTATGACATTTCAAGTTTGCAACGAAACACAATGTCAATTATTATCTTCCAATCGGTTTATAACACCATCATCATTACGATCTAAGCTTGGCTGCACTTACTACGACATGTTGAAAAAGAAGCCGCCACAGGTAAAATAATTCTACCGATTAATAATTTATTACATAAAATTTTCGCAACACTTGAAAAATTTTTCCAAAAATTGAAAAAAACTAATGTATAAGAAATTATATTGTATATAATTTCTTATACATTAATTTTTTTTCAATTTTTGGAAAAATTTTACTTTGTTTCTAACAATGTATACTGACGGTTATTTTATTAGCTGACCAACTTCTCCGTAAGTAATTAAAAAAAGCTTTTATGCGCTTAAAGTGCTGTTTACATGGGCCGGGCTAGGATCTTACTGTGGTTTTAATTAAAACTCGCATAAACTAAATTTACAAAGAAGAAAATTGGTTTAGTTTAGATGTAAACAAATTTAAATGTTAATTCAAGTCTCCTTTTGCGACCGAGGAAAGAATTTCGTGACAGGAGTCAGCCCGGGTTAGCCAAGTGGTTCTCGGCTTAAAAAATAAATATGTTATGCCCACCCGTATATTTTTTTTTCAATTGGGAAAAACTTTGTATTAAGAAATGGCATTAGGAGCTATTAATAGATAGAACATGACAAAGCATAATGCGAAAATAAACATCTTGTGTTACAATTGCCCTTACTTAAAGTGCATATAAACCCAAATTTTTTATCATCTGAATACGTTCTACAAAGAGCAAACAGTTGTTCAGTGAAATGTTTTTTTGATTGGAGCTATTCTTCAATGCTTTTTAGCGATTCGCATTTCTAGTATGGTAATGAGATGACGTCTATTTAGGCATTTGGCTTTCTTTCTCGTTTTCGCAAGATAAACTACCTGAGAATTTCTGTGGAAAAACTCCGCCGCAATATGGAACATGTTGTTCAAACACACCATTAATAGAAGAATTGGGTCATGTCACTCCGGCAAATAAATATTGTATAGATAATGATGACAACTTTGGCGTCATCTCATTACCATTTTGAAAACTAAAATCTCTATTAAAGCAATAAAGGTTGCTTCAATCTAAAATATATATCGTTGTTCAACTATTTGCCAAAGGTAGAACGTATTTAGATGATAAAAAATTTGGGGTTATATGCACTTTAAGTTCTTGCGCGAGCGTGCAGCGAACATTTAATTCTTGCCTTCTATTTGTCATTGTTAACAGA
>OZ036001.1:13667421-13782421 GCA_964035015.1 Corallium rubrum
AGCCATGGTGTCAGTCACCAATAGCAACATTATGTTGAAATTGCCATTGTAGTATATATCCATAGGACAAGCTCAAATAGAAAGGTGGTTATGTAGAGTAGAGACACAATAGAGTAAGGCCAGACTTTTTACTCGGGCTATTGTGGTTCGGGTTTTTCCCCCTCGCGCTCGCGATTTTGCATTTTGCACTTTTTACTTCCCTTACTATTCATACTTCCGGTGAGTTGTTAGCCGTGTGCAACACGATCTCTTACCAAAATTATGTGTATATCTTAATTGTAAAATAGGGCTCGAATTAAGACATGGCCTTAATTTTAAAATAGGGCTACAATTAAGACATGGCCTTAATTTATCTGTCCCACAAGCGGGATGTTAAACTTGAACACATAAAGCTAAAAATCCTAGAGGGGTGTTGTGGATGGGGTTTGAAAGGCGGGTCATTTTTCCGGAGGGTTGTGACTAGGTTTAGGGTCCGGGGTTTTTTGGTTAGGTTTAGGGCTACCGGGGTGTTTAGGGTTAGGTTTAGGGTTACCGGGGGTTGTGGTTAGGGGTTGGGGTATGGGGGATGAGTTTTCATTTAAAATTAAGGATTATCCTTAATTCTAGGCAAGTTGAGAATTAAGGATAATCCTTAATTTTGGATGTGAGGTCGACCTGGTGATGGAGCGGCCGTAAGGTAGCCTAGTTTCTAGGCCTTCCTCGGTTGACACGTTTCGGAAGTGATCCGAACGGACCCGCTGGGGAAGGCCTAGCAACATTCGTAAACACTTTCACTTTACAGCTCAGTTGTTTAATTGAGGAGGAATTGTGATGTTATGACATCCTAAGTGTTTCCCGACACTTACTATTTCCATCTGCATAAAATAATACAAGCCTACTCACCTCTGATCGACGAAGGTTCACTGTCCTAGCTTCTTATCAGTAGCTTTCCTTCTGCAACCGCCAAAAGTTGAAAGTTAAAGAGTTAAATTTTCATTTCGAGCTCTAATTGGAATATATTCCATAAATTCCTTCTCTCGATCGCCAAGATCTTTGGTAAAATCTTCGCAGACATCCTTATGCTTTTTACTGTCGCTACGCTAGGTCCCAGTAACACTCGAAGGGACAGAACGATTCTTGGGATTCTCAACTCGCCTAGAATTAAGGATAATCCTTAATTTTAAATGAAAACTCATACCCCAACCCCTAACCACAACCCCCCGGTAACCCTAAACCTAACCAAAAAACCCCGGTAGCCCTAAACCTAACCAAAACCCCCCGGACCCTAAACCTAGTCACAACCCTCCGGAGAAATTACCCTCTAGGATTTTTAGCTTTATGTGTTCAAGTTTAACATCCCGCTTGTGGGACAGATAAATTAAGGCCATGTCTTAATTGTAGCCCTATTTTAAAATTAAGACCATGTCTTAATTCGCGCCCTATTTTACAATTAAGATATACACTTAATTTTCGTAAGAGATCGTGTTGTCTGGACAGGACCTTTTTGCGAATGTTGCTGGGCCTTCTCGTTTCCGGCCTCTCCCCAGTCTTCCCAAGAACCCAAACCGACTACGCGGCCAAGCACATGACGGAAACGAAAGGCCTAGAAACTAGGCTAGCCATGAGGCATGTTATAAGCTTTTTTCTCCATTTGAATTTGGATTTGGACAAAAAGTTGTACAGCTTTGCCTTTTGATCGAGGTGTTCTTGCACGCTGTTGGTAGATTTCGAAATATAGACTGAGTGACTTTGTAGTTTTAAACAGTGATCAGATGTGGCAGGCTGACAACTGTCTTGACACTGATCTAAATGATATACTCATTACTGTCTTGATCGTAAATATGTTCACCTCTGTGAAGTATGCACCGCATTCAGCTTTCGATCTGATCTTCCTCGGCCCACTCCCACCTTTGCTAGCGCGGTATAGTAGAGCCTCTGCGGAGGAGAGAGGCCTTCGATTCAGTATTCTATTTTGTGATTGCTGCAATAACACTACAGTCAGTATCTTTTACTGAAGCACCTCCGCACTTTGTCAGTAGCCAAGTAAATGCCTGACCCAGGCGTCTTGTTTTAATTGGTTTATGGGGGATTTAAAGTGTTTCTGCATAATATTAAAGATATATTGTGCGTTAACTTTCAACAGAGAAAAGTTCCAGCTGCTTATTCCGACTATTATCATTCAGAGTTGGACTGGCTTCGTATTGGGGGGGTGGGGGGTGTGCCATTTGGGAGAGGGGCGCTGCCAGGGTTAAACGGACAGTACGTACTGCGTGTGGGGCAAGGAACGCCGACAGCGCGACCAACATCCAGGGGGGTCCGGGAAATGGTCCCACGGAAAATGTTGAATTTTAGAGTCTCTAAAATAGCATTCCCTGCATTTTGAGGGGGGTTTGAAAGAGTTTTGAAGGATATAAAATGCCAAACAAAATATTCAAATATACTCATTTTATATAGGAATACACCATAACATGCAAGGCATACATCATGAGGACATGTCGTCATTCATGGACAAATCAACTCACATTGTGTGTACCATTAACTAGGTGACTACTTCATGTCGCGCTGTCAGCTGCGTGAAGCGTACTAAAATATTATTTAATCGCAATATACTATATTAACTGTACCATACTGATTAAAACGACTATAAATCCAAAATCGGGTTTTTAAATAGGAATTGCACTACATATCAAATATAATATTATACAACGGGAAAGAGGCGCAGTAACGGCATCCTAAGGGGGCGCATGTGCCATTGGCACAATGGCACATAGGGCCAGTCCGGCTCTGTTATCATTACGTTAGTGTAACCACGGTTAATAGGTGTAACATATGTAATTTGTCGAACGCTACGGTCGATGAACTGTTAAAAGTATATAAGTATAAGTTAAAATATGGCAACATTTTCTAAGTTTATATAACATGTACAATTCTTATACAACTATGCATTAATCAAGAAATTACTTTTTGAGACATGTTCACTCCAGTCCACTCGCGCGGTAGTTTCGCCTGCCTCCTCCGCAGGTCCGCGTTGCATCATGGACAGGTCACACTTTTGAGAGGGTCTGCCAGATCCTGTAAACAAAATGGAGACTGGTCCCATTATGCACAGCGAGACTAGGCCCGAGAGGCGATAGTTTTGAGAGGGCCTGCAAAATCTTTCCGGCCGCTGTTCGACAAACGTACGTCCAAGTTCTTTTAACAGTGTGACCCACCAGGAAATTCGGTCTAAACTTTCTTACAGATTATGACAATGAAGAAACCAATATGTTTTAGAATTGCCGACCTTCTGCCAATAATATTTTTAGCGACAAAAAGGAATTGAAGGAAAAAATATCTGGCGAACAAAAGCAAATTCGACGGTCAGGAAAGTACAGGTTTTTCTTATTGTTTTTTTTTTGGTTTATTTAGCTATCGAAAACTGTCAACTGAACAAGAGTTAATGAGATTTAATTTTGTTAAATTGTAGGCTATAGTGTAGCGTAATTCAAGTTTCAGTTGTTGTGGAAACCGAAAAAGTATAAACCCAAGAGTCTCAGGGTAGACTAAAGTGTATTTTCGTTGATTATTCCGGCCGAAAGTTGCCAAAGTTCAACCGTAATTGCTTTTTTCAACAATTCCTTCATTTTAAAGCTAGGATTCGTATGTTATAAGTCTTCAATGCCCTTCAAAATCTTCGGATATAGCCATGGCTATTATGAATGGGTAGTTAATTATGTAAATTTATTCCGTGCCAAGTTTTGCCAAATTTTTTACAGGATCTTGCGGGCCCTAAATTCGGCGTGTGTGACCTGTCCATGATGCAACGAGGGCCTGCGGAGGAGGCAGGCAGTTTCGCCAAGGTCATTATATAAGAATACATGTTGAATTTACTTATCTACCAGATACAACCAAAAGAAACACTTTTTATACTATGTAACATTGTGTTTTGTTTTGTTTTGTTTTGTTTTGTTTTGTTTTGTTTTGTTTTGTTTTGTTTTGTTTTGTTTTGTTTTGTTTTGTTTTGTTTTGTTTTGTTTTGTTTTGTTTTGTTTTGTTTTGTTTTGTTTTGTTTTGTTTTGTTTTGTTTTGTTTTGTTTTGTTTTGTTTTGTTTTGTTTTGTTTTGTTTTGTTTTGTTTTGTTTTGTTTTGTTTTGTTTTGTTTTGTTTTGTTTTGTTTTGTTTTGTTTTGTTTTGTTTTGTTTTGTTTTGTTTTGTTTTGTTTTGTTTTGTTTTGTTTTGTTTTGTTTTGTTTTGTTTTGTTTTGTTTTGTTTTGTTTTGTTTTGTTTTGTTTTGTTTTGTTTTGTTTTGTTTTGTTTTGTTTTGTTTTGTTTTGTTTTGTTTTGTTTTGTTTTGTTTTGTTTTGTTTTGTTTTGTTTTGTTTTGTTTTGTTTTGTTTTGTTTTGTTTTGTTTTGTTTTGTTTTGTTTTGTTTTGTTTTGTTTTGTTTTGTTTTGTTTTGTTTTGTTTTGTTTTGTTTTGTTTTGTTTTGTTTTGTTTTGTTTTGTTTTGTTTTGTTTTGTTTTGTTTTGTTTTGTTTTGTTTTGTTTTGTTTTGTTTTGTTTTGTTTTGTTTTGTTTTGTTTTGTTTTGTTTTGTTTTGTTTTGTTTTGTTTTGTTTTGTTTTGTTTTGTTTTGTTTTGTTTTGTTTTGTTTTGTTTTGTTTTGTTTTGTTTTATCTTAAGTCAAGCGGTGTCATATAGCACTATAGCCTTCACCCACTCTAAATACGTCATAATCTGCCGCGATTTTGAAACCACGTGCATGTTTTTATATAAAAACACTAAGCACGTGCACTTTCATTTTTCTAAAACGCGTTTGAACGCTGGTGGCCAAAATTATAATGAGTCGTTCAAAGGAAGACAGTATAACCAATCTAAACTTTAGTATCTACAGCAGAAACCACGAATTACTGATTTACGTAGTATTGAAACTTAAAGTATATTATTTGCCGACATCCAAAAGCTTTAGAGTTCTAAAAGGATTTTTACGTCGCATAGTTTGAAGTCAAACTCAACTAACAGGTTTTGCCGTTTCACGAGTTAACGTCGTCCTGAAGACGTTAAATGATCTGAATAACGTGTTTGCAGAACGGGGACGCCGGGACGGCGTTAGGATTACTGTTAGGACTAAAAATTATTCATCTTCTTTGTTGCGTGAGGAAAATTCTATTGTATTTAGGACACGTTCCGGCCTTGTATTTGCTTAAGCTTCCTAATGTTATCAGACAAGATTCAGGTGGAAGGCAAATTAAAATATTTCTTTCAGAATGCCAGGAAGAAATCAAGCCCATTTAACAATGACTGAATTTCCAGGTTATGACATTTTTTGGAAGAGACACTTGTTATATGTTTGCATGCAAATATAAGCGCGCAAATACTGGAGAAATTCTGACTTTTGAAATCAAATTTTTGTCGTTTTCATACACTTCGAGTCATAGGAATCCGATTCAAATATAAAATTTCTAATGGAACTTTAAGTAAATTTTTGTTTTAACTAAAAGCATTACGAAAAAAATTCGCAGAAATAAATCTGGCTCGTTAATTTTGGTTACCAGTGACAGTGAGTATTATAAACCAACGAATGGCGAAGTATTCGTGTAGAAAAAACAGTGTATTTGAATGTCTCCATGCATATACATACACCGTCTGAAGAGCGTTTTTGAAAAGCTCCATTTTTGGTCACCGAAGACGCCGGATTAGTGTAGATGAAAGCCCCTGAAGTGCCTATATAGAAAGCAAAAATTACGTTTGTCATATTTGAAAGACTTAAAATGACAGACTAACATATTTTGTAGTTTTTTCAGTTTCCTTGCTTCGTTGTTGAGATATATGTGCACAAATGCATAATGCTTATCGAAGAAATTATAATTGTTGCTATTATCAAACCAAATTAACTCAAAGGAAGCATGTGGATGTGTTCTCCCACCACACAAAACATGTAGAATTTTCAAGTGATTATATGTTGTACAATAGCAAAGATTTATAACCTTCTCAAAAAAATTATTAGCGAGGTTCAGATCACACGTCCACTGCCGCTACTGCTGGTGTAATGTCCTGTTGTCGTAGTTGGTTTTAATCCTAGTACCGTAGAACGCTTTCTTTTTGCACGAAGTTTGAGACCTGCGACCATGCCTGAAGGTAAAAACAATATTTGACATGCTTAATTATATTTATGGTATAGCGGTAGCGGTGTGGAAATTCTTAATGCTGCTGCCAGATTAATTCACCATTGTCCGAGATTCTCGCACATCACTCCAGTATTGATTGCTCATGGTTACCAGTGAAATATCGGGTGGAATTTAAAATTGCTTTGTTAGTCTACAAGGCTCTTGACAAGATGGCCCCTATCTATATCACTGAATTGCTTACCCCAAAACCATCAAGTGATCGTTGGACATTAAGATCGGACGATCAGGATCTGCTGCATATCCAGAAAACAAACTGTAAGACTTTAGGTGATCGGTCATTCGCACACGCTGCCCCACAACTGTGGAATTCCATACCTCTGAATGTTCGAAACTCTGATAACATTTCAGTTTTCAAGAGACGTTTGAAAACATTCCTTTTTAATAAGGCCTTTAACCTTTTTATAGTCAAAGACCACGTAGAATTTTATCATACTTATCGTACTTACATTCACTAGTTAGATTTTAATGACATTTGTTATAGTATATTATCTGATTGTTTCCATTGTACAGCGCTTTGAGTATCTAACATAAACTATATGCGCTCTATTTAAATGAATAAATTATTAAATTATTATTATTATTATCTAAAAAACCTCGCTATTATTATGCCCATGTGCAACGTTAAGAAAATATTGATAAACCACAAAAATATAAACAACCTGGAATATCTCAAAGACGAATCATCTCAGTTCATGTCAGCTGTTCATGTCAGCGCGAAACATCAGAACATCTCAGTGTATGTCAGCATGATCGCGTGCATGCATGCGTTATGCACATGCACTTGTATGACAATCTTTCACAATTTAAATGCAAAACTGATTGACGAGAAACTTCTTTCCTTTCTATTCCAGATCTAATGTTTAACAATAATGAATAATTAACAAGTAATTATACTTAGCAGGGATGTAGCCAGGATTTTGACAGGGGGAGCCGAAATTAAAATAAATTTTTAGGGGGTCTGGGGGCATGCTCCCCCAGGAAATTTTGAAATGGAGAGTCGCTGAAATGCCATTTCCTGGCTTTTGGAGGAAGATTTTACAGACTCTAAAGGTTAAAAAACGTCATATAAAATACTCAAAACACGCAAACGTCACATATATACTCAAAATGCACACTCGGTAGATTGAATACACTGTTTACAGTTTATTTCCTGACACAATTCATATTGCATCAGTTCTGTAGTTACATGTCTGTTGTTTTATATCAAAAGGGGGGACGGCTCCCCCGGCTTCCCCCTAGCTACGTCCCTGTACTTAAGTGGCACGGTCCTCTTCAAAACAACTTGTAAGTTGAAATTTTTAAGGAACTTTGAAGTTGTCCTCCAGAGCGGTATGTGCAAATAAAAGGTCTATTGCACTGGATATTTACCTTGTCGCAAAGCGGAATAATTCGAATTGGAATATAACGTTATATATTAAAAGACTGACGAATCAGGCTGACAGATTCAATTTTATAAAGCTCATTTTTTAAATTACTCAATTTTTATATTAACCTTTAGTGTTTCCACAAAGCTATCTCTAAATCTAAAAAAAAAATGACCATAAGAATACATCGTCATTTAACATTTTATACTAGACTTTACTGAGCTTAACTCAATTTCGTGAACTACAATTGTCACATTCATCAAGAAAATGATATAAATTAAAACTATGCAAATTTTACATCGAAAACGTACGAAAACTACAATTATACAGATTCTCACTTCCTTGTAAATAAAATTGTTTTATGTTGCCGTCGATGGTTTTACATGGTAATTTAGCGGTTTCTACGCAGTGCGACTTTAAGGCAGATAGCTGAAGCTTAAATGTACAATTTCCTTGTTTCTTTATGCAAATTTCCGATCTGTCTTTTTAAAACATCTCCTCTCGACATGCAAGTTAAGGATTATAAAGATCGTTCATTTTTGTAGAATGGATTTATTAGTTGGAAACCAATTGTGCCAAATCAAACACAGCTTAATTACAGGAATGCTAAATTTTACCGAACAACTCTAACAGTTTGTTTTAAATGTAATTCATTTTATTTTTTTGAGAACTGTAAGCATTACGTAATCTCTTTCGACCACCTTTTCTAAAAATAAAGTGTTTTAAGGCTTAAAGGACGCAAGTGTCAGTAGTATTCCATCCTTTTTAAGATTCCGTTAATGCAGTTAGTTTTACATGTCGGAACATTACAAACCATATCGAAATTGACAAAGATATAAATTTAAGTAATTGGTAAAAATAACTTCAGAATGTAATAATATATAAGAGTTCGGAATACGAGATTAAGTAGTATACTATAGCTGTGCGTTGAAACATCTATCTGTTAATACGAATTGATACTAATCACGTTGACTAATTGCATAAAGTTGAGAGAAATGCTATCCATAGCAATGAACAAAGATAAGAAATTAGAAGGGAGGAAGAAAAATAAAGTAAGTAGAACGTTTGGCTGCTGTTATAGTACTTGCATCTGCTTAGTTTGCATTTAAAGTGCCTATAATTCTAATAGGCTAAATACGATGTTACTGATACGAATTCAACGTCAAGTGTATAGTTGTAAATTAAATGTAAAGTGTAAATTAAAAATTTCACGGTTTACTTATTTTTTATCTGAGCTTTTATTAGCATAGTTATATTGAGGTTTGTATTATTGTATCAAAATAACAACAAGGATTACGCCATAGTAGGCATAATTTGCATACACAATGCTCTGTTGTAGGAGAAATGGCCATCAATCAATTTCTCTAGAGCTTACCGTAACGGTTGTAAATCTTTAGTCAATCAATCTTAAACGTTTCTAAAATGCGATCGCATTCCTCACTTATCAACACTCTATTGATCGCCATTTTGAACTTATGGGGTAGTTCATGACATAATCCCAATAATATATGCCTGCTGAAAATGTACGACTGGAAATCGAGCCTACAAGAAATATACCGAGCAAAGCGAAAAAGTGATAAACTGCTGAGTTTATGTAATAGTTAAAATATGAGCGGCCGATCTTTATGGGTATTTACAATGCGAGCCGAAGGCGACGCCATTGTAGATGCCCATGCATAAAGATCGGACGCGAATATTTTAACTTACTTATCAAATTGTAAGTGTAAATAATGAACACTTTGTTTAAAGTGTATACGAAACGAAAATTTAGCTTGTCTTATTTGAAAGAACTCTTAAAATAATGGGGAATATCAATTTACAGCTTTTTCATATTTTACTTAGTTCTAGAGACATTTAGACTTATGTGATATTCAAATGAGATAACTTATAGTTCGTTTTCTTCTAATTAACATATTCGAAAATCATGCATATTTTTAAGATTATTGATCAAAATCACTTGTAACTTGTCTTTCATGTTTAGGTGCATGAACTGTAGCAATACGCAAAGTTTCAAGTGATTTTGATCAATAATCTTAAAACTATTCACGATTTTCGAATATGTTAATTAGAAAAAAACGAACCATAACTTATCTCATTTGAATATCACATAAGTCTAAATATCTCAAGATCTAAGTAAAATATGAAAAAGCTGTAAATTGATATTCCCCATTATTTTAAGAGTTCTTTCAAATAAGACAAACTTAATTTTCGTTTCATATACACTTTAAGAGTCGTAGGAAAGGTTAAATAAGATCATTTTAACTCAGAAAAGCTGAATTTGAGCCAATAGTACCTATTAACTTTGATAAAACATTGATGTTTTATTAATCAATGTTTTATCCATATTTAAAGTGCTGATTAAACATTAATTTCTTTTGAATTTTCGTCATGAATTATTAATGAATTTGATAAAGTTTTGATAATGAAATACTGACGTTTCGAGCAGAGCCCTTAGTTCATCAGAGTATAAATAAATATACAGGGGGTGGACAAAAAAAAGTGGCCATCTTTGAAAGTATGGTTAATGTGCATTGTAAATGCGTCAAAATCTGCTCAAATATGATATCAAATTCTAATTTTATCCATTGATTTAAAAAATATATTAATTTTTCATGATTTTCAATCTTGCACCAAATGAAGTGAATCTTAGTTCGACTTATTCCAATTGGTCTTCAAAGTAATTAATGGAGTTTTAATACTATGAAAGTGTTATAACAGCAAAATAGTTTGATATTTTGTTGCCATTGCACTTGATTTCACTACAGCTTCACAGCGTGGCATGCTTTCAACGTTAACGTATTTTTTAAACCAATAACAAAATTAGAATTGGATATCATACTTGAACAGATATTGACGCATGCATTCTAAAACATATCACTTTACATATTTTTCTTTTCTCGAATAATAGTTATTCCACATTATCCGTATTTTAAATGATGGCCACTTTTTTTGTCCACTCCCTGTACTTTTTTTATTTGTTTTTTCTTTGTATAGATTTTAAATCATCTTTTGGTGCTGATCCTGGTAGTTCATTTATCGTGCAGCATCACAATTGCAAACAACAAGAAAGAATATTCATCTGCATTTAATTATCGTACCAAACGCTCAGCCATCAACGATTGTATTGTGGGACGTGTTGGTATTAATTCAACAAGCGGAACTATTCCGAATTGGCAATATTTTCCCGTGTGTAAAGACTCCTGTATTTCCGTGAATCGACGCATATCATATGCCGTCATAATAACCGAAAACAGAACTATTGGATGTTTAAAACCCAATTCAACAAACTTAAACAAATCAATGACGTTCTTAACAAACGGTAGAAATAAATATCCAGAAGGGCATTACTTGAACATTACGTGTAATAATGATAACCAAGCATTACCAGCTGAGGTAGATGTAATTTATAAGAAGGGCAATACTTTGGAAGCTAAAAAAGAAATAATAGTTTATGGTTGCGTGTAACTTTGTAGTCACCAAGTAATATAATAGACTATAGATACAAAAATTATAATAATATACATATATACATATATTATAATAATATAATAATATGAATAATATATAATAGACAATATATATACTGATTTCGTAAGAATAGGAAATATTTGCAAGCGAATAGAATTTTTATGTCTTCCATCGGTCCGGTTTATATTGTAATTGAGAATGTAAATAACGCAAACCTTATTAATGAGAACTAACATGACCTAAAGGCAAAGAGGTGGTCTGTCTTTACAAATGGTAAAGATCTAATTACAGCTACCTCCTATACGGCTTAAGCTGTTATATAGGTATCACATTCAAGAGTGCAGTCTCAGTAACCGCCGCTCTTCGCAAAGACAGGTATAGACGAACGATTTCAATTTGATTTTTAAACCTTCAAGTTGGTTTTGGTGTTCTTCGTCTTCAAGGTAAGAGTTGTTTTGAATTTTACGTTACTATGCTGTTCAGCGTTCTTTATTGTTTTACCAAGGCAAAGGTGTCTAGTCATGCGCTTATCTTTAGCTTTATGCTAATTTACATTCAGGCAAAAAACGTTTATAACTTGCCTACTGAACATGCTTTCTAGTATATTTGTGCGCATCTCTCCGTTTTACTTAAGTCCTTTGCCAACTATTCAGTACTGACTTTTTGCCCGTCACAAGCTACACAGAGAAGTTCGAAGTTGAGTTACATTATATTGCCTGTGTCGTTGTGCATAAATTATGATAACATATCTTTTGTGTGCGTATTGGACGTTTTGGCGCGATCTAGCGGGATTTTCCTTGCTGGTCACTGAATTAAATTCGTCACATAAAACGAATTCGAGTTTACGTCGACTAGTCGACGAAGCTAACTATGAATTAAATTCGTCTGAATGAAATGCAACGTATAAATCAGGCCTAATCCTTGGCTTAATACAGTTTACACTGATATGAAACTACTAATTAAGAGTCAAATATCTACATTTGGCTTGTACTCATCACGCTTTTCGGTTATCATTGTTCGCACCTCTCCGCTTCTGAAAATAATTGCTATTTTCGCCAAGTAAATAGTTATTTGCTCTATATGAAGTCACAAGCTACTGGAGTAAGTTCGTATGAGGCTATTATAGTATCGTCAAACTAAAGATCGCGACTAGCTGTATTTCCTCCATCCCCAGTTACCGTACGTAATTTTGGTGTTCGATTGCATACGTATGGGGCTACGAGATTGAACTCTTAAACGCCACAAAATATTCCTTCTTGTATAATACCACGCGGTAGCGGCATTAGGTTTGAATGTTTCATCCGAAGTGCATGTTGTTATAATAAACACATCCTTCCGACTTTTAGAACCGCGCCAGAATCGCCATCGACTCAGCGTGGGGTACTCACCTTTTGATAATTATCTCTGTTAATTCCCACAATTCTGCTTCTAGTGTTATGAAATATACTATCCGCCCGGCATTGCTCAGCCATTTGGTGTTGCAGGCGCATGGCGATTTGCAAGCGATGTAATTTTCAAGCTTATACCGCATGGTTAAACCTTGTGAGCTAATCTGTATTTTGCACGCAGTGTTTTTACATTTTTGGTATGTCCGGTTACTGATAGGAGTACTCGCCTGTGTGTCAGGGCGGCTTTTCAGTACTGCCACAGTTGATTGGTGTGCAGGATATTTGAGATAAATTAGATTACATCTTAACTCTTTCTTGTCCGAATGGGTCTTTAGTATTTTATTCTGGCTAACGCCGTCGATTTTATTCACCTCTGGGGAAGCCCCCAGACAGGAATGAGTTATAAACTATCTCTTTAACTCTTTCTTGTCCGAATTGGTCTTTAATAATTTATTCTGGCTAACGCCAGACGATTTTATTCACCTCTGGGGAAGCCCCCGGACAGGAATGAGTTAATATTCAAGAGGCTGCAACAGCGGCGACGTGACAGGTTGGCATTTCTGTGGATCATTGCCAGGCAGAAACTGGTAAGAATACAAGAGTGGCCCTCAAAACACTTTTCGATTTCAATTAGCCCTCTAGGGATCTCTATACGAAGGGCTCGACTGACTAGCCATATCACTATTAATTTTTGCTTATTAAAGGAAAAAAGCGGCCATATGGTATATTCTATACTACGGAAGTTTGAAGGTGCTTGTTTTCTCTCAATGCGGTAGGGCAAAAGCAATCTATGATCCAACTGTTTATTATACAATAACCGCTCTATCTGTTTTTCGCGTCATTTGAACTAATTTAGTTCTTAATAAATTCAATCTACATTTTTACAGGAATTTTAAGGTAGTCATACTCAGTTTTAAATATAGAAATTTTAATATTATATACTTTTGTCTCAGTAATAAACAGGGATTTAAGATCTAGTATACGTCAACTCAACGACGATGTCCTTTAAACAAAATAATTCCTTTTGTAAAACAAAGAGACTGAATAATTTTGAGTCCCAATGTCCCTAATTCGCCGTAGCCTGTTGTTCTCGTTCCTCACTTTACTGTATTGTGCGACATTGTTCCAGCACTGGCTGGCCTTTAACTTTATGACGTTGTCCTCAACTGAGGTTTACTTATTAACAGATTTTGGCCACCCAAGGGTCAAGGCTGGTGACGTTGCGACATTAACCTGTCCGCCATGCAAAATATAGTTCATATTCCTTCACGTTTCTCTCAATCTACTAAACGTTTTGCTTTACTATCATTATTACTACTCCACTACTACTACTATCATTCAGTTATTATTATTTGATTATTATTATTATTATTATTATTATTGTTATTGCTATTATCATTATTTCTGCAAATGTAACTACATATCTTTTGTCTTTGCCCATTCAATGAGGCATAATTGCTTGTTATTCATGAAGCTTACATGTTGTTATTCAGGCTTCATTGCATGTTTTGACTAAGGCTTTGTCCTCGCTTTGTTGTGATGACTTTGCTACCACTTTAAGAATTTTATTCTGGCTAACGCCACACGATTTTATTCAGCATATGGGAAGGTCTTGGGCTATAAGGGGTTGAACAACTATGTCGCGCTATCTCCTTGGCCCTGTGTAGTCCATGGCCACTTTACGAATTTTATTCTGGCTAACACCAGACGATTTTATTCAGCAGATGAGAAGGTATTGGGCTAGAGGGGTTAATTACGTAAAGCAATATTTGCTCTTGCATGCAATTCGAGGGTTCCTCCTCGCTCTTTCTGTATGACTTTGTTCTCAGAGCCGTGTTTATCGAGCTAATTGCTTCTACATGTTTTGTTGGGGCTTTGTCCTCACAATTTTGTTTTGTGGCATACAAGGGTTAGCGTTGACGCCGCAACACTAATGTTTGCCATGTAATAACAGTAATGTTTGCCATGCTTGACCTGCCACAACCGTTATTGGTTCTGTCCTAACTTTTGTTAGGTTCGTTCCTCACCTTAATTGGCTGAGGTATTGTTTTAACCTTTTGGTTAGGCAATTTTTCTCCATGTATTTGGAGTGTGTTCCTCATGTTATGTGAGGTTTTGTCCCAACTTCTGTTGGGTTGTCCTCACCTTAATTGGTTGAGGTATTGTTTTAACCTTTTGGTAAAACAATTTCTCCATGTATTGGAGTTTTTTCCTCATATGAGGTTTATTTATTAATAGATTTTGGCCATCCAAGGCTAGTGATGCGGCGACATTAAACTGTCTGCCATGCTTGTCCTTGCGAAAAACTCTATAATCACAGGTCCTCTATTTACAACAGCTATGCTTCTGGCAGCTGACAGAGTTAACCTGTATAAATAAAGATTATTGTTATCTTTCACGTTTTGCTAAATCTACTCAACGTTTTGGTTTACTCAACGTTTTGGTTTACTATAGATATTATTATTATCATTATTATTATTATTATTATTATTATTATTATTATTATTATTATTATTATTATTATTATTATTATTATTATTATTATTATTATTATTATTATTATTATTGGCGGATGTGTTTTAACCTTATGGTTAAGCGATTTGGCATCCATTTATTTAGAGTTGGTCCTCACTGGAGTTGCAGTATTCTCCCAACATGTGTTGGGTGATCTCATTAAATTTTGAATCCAGGGCTTGATCCTAAACATTTTATGGTGTTTATTCTCTTTACACTAATTACATATATGGCACCCTCATTTTTGTCTTCGCCTTTGAGGGTGTCAAGTGAATTTTCTGGTTGTGAACCATCTCATGCACATATGTGAATATCCTGTACCTTGGATTAGATTCTGCCGTTTTGTTTTCTTTTGCCTTACAGAATTCCGTACTCGTCCCACCCAGAGCTTGATTACCAATTTTTTCCGAGTGCCTAAATGGTGGATCTACACGGTTGAGTCAGCATTTGGGGGACCAGATTTCAAATATATACATAATCAAGTGTGTCACTGACGACGGAGGGACAAGCGGAACAACAAATATTACAAATATTCAGCAAACTTTGTCAACTTAGCCTTACATTTAGAATCTTATTTATAGCACTTAACAATTTTCAGGAACAGATGTAAGGACTCTATATAATTTTATTAATGCTTCGTGGGGAAGCTTGCTGGTTTTATCTTGTCCCCACTCAGGTTTTCCTGTCAACTGGCTTTTCCCAAAGGGTTTTTACCAGCAGCAGGTTTTTTCCTGGCTTCCCTGATTTACCAGCTTGTATAGACCACTTGCACTTATTTCTTGGGTGGATGTCAACTACAAACTATAGTATCTTCATTGATTAATTTCTCGGTTAAAGTCGAACTTTTATGTTGTCCTCCAGATACACCGTTTTTGACGTAAGGAGCAAGAGGTGTATATAAATACGTGTAATGGCATACTCATAACGATTTAGTAGTAAATTAGGAGACTGTCTAGCAAGGGCAGCAGTCTTTCCAAGGCCTTGTAACAATTAGCTTGACCAATTTTATTGAAAGTTTGCAGTTTGTGTTCACTGGAGAACGGGATTATCTAGCAAGGGCGGAAATCCTTTCACCTCCTTGAAACAAACCGAGCTAGGCTAAGCCAAGCCGACAGAGCTGTCTTATTGAAGTGTCACAGATCCGTTTAGGTTAGTATTTTAGAACGAGTAATTTTTGTTTGGCAACGATTGCAATCTTTCATGTTCGTTGACGCGTTCTTGTATGGCTGCATATTAGGTTACTGTGATTTCCTCAAAAAATTCATCGCATGAAGATATATTCATTAAGTGCAACGCGAATTGCGCTAACAACCTCATGTCTCCGTATCAGGAGAAATGCCTTACAAGGCTGATTAGAGCCAGAAATCTTGCTTACACTGTAGAGATATTTTGAAAGTTTTGTATCATAAGCGCTAGACGCTATTGCGATTACTGGACAATTTAGACAGCTTGTGTCCCGGCGTTTCTTATCAGCACTGCATTTGCCTGGGGTGGGGCGGTATCATTATTGCATAATGATCCTTTGGCGTTTTATTGCCCTCACCTTCACTGGGCTCAATCATCAGTTTGAATTATGGAAAATAATTATGTAATTTAATTATGACTTCTTAATAAACGCGGCTGTGGTCCAAGGGGACCATAGCCAATTTATCCCAATTGGTGTATTTCATTTTCCTTGTGGGTTGCCCAGTAAACAGAGCTCAGTCAATGCAGTGCTGATATTAATCAGAGAGAGACGGTGGAAGACATAAAGGAAATATTTGCAAGCGAATAGAATTTTTATGTCTTCCATCGGTCCGGTTTATATTGTAATTGAGAATGTAAATAACGCAAACCTTATTAATGAGAACTAACATGACCTAAAGGCAAAGAGGTGGTCTGTCTTTACAAATGGTAAAGATCTAATTACAGCTACCTCCTATACGGCTTAAGCTGTTATATAGGTATCACATTCAAGAGTGCAGTCTCAGTAACCGCCGCTCTTCGCAAAGACAGGTATAGACGAACGATTTCAATTTGCCCACCCACCTCCCCTTCAGCTGACCACCTTTCTGCTTTGTGATGTATTAGATTCTGTATTATTCTTTGCCTATCTGGCGTTTTATTGCCCTCACCTTCACTGGGCTCAATCATCAGTTTGAATTATGGAAAATAATTATGTAATTTAATTATGACTTCTTAATAAACGCGGCTGTGGTCCAAGGGGACCATAGCCAATTTATCCCAATTGGTGTATTTCATTTTCCTTGTGGGTTGCCCAGTAAACAGAGCTCAGTCAATGCAGTGCTGATATTAATCAGAGAGAGACGGTGGAAGACATAAATATATATATATATATATATATTATGTAACATTTACATTGCATTGTATGATTGTATGTAGGCATATTTTATTTTATTTTATTATAGTATTTAATTTAACAAATTCACTAACTAAATGAAATAAACAATTATATAAAGTATTCATACTTTATACATCACTTTAAAGTTGGCCCTAGACTGTAACAATTAGCTTCCTGAACCAGTTGCGCTTCTGTAACAGTGATGGATTTCCAGGGGGGTGTAGGGGGTGCGCACCCCACCTGGCTTTGGCCAAGGGGGGTGCAGGGGGAGGGGTGCCAATTGCCTTGTCAAATCCAAGTACTGTACATTAAAGGACGCATTCATTCAATGTCCGTGTAAACTTCATGCTATCATATGATTCATAGATATATGATTCATATATTAGCTATCATGTGATTCATAGGTATTAATAGGTATAAAAAAAATTCTGGCGGGCTTCACCCCCCTACCCAGCTGGGGGCTGTGTCCCCAGACCCCTGCCGTAGCTCCCTCAGCGGCACTCCACCCTGCCTCGGTCACACCCCACACCGCAGGCCTGATCTCACTAGCTTCGCTCGCTCAGCACCCCCCCCCCCCTCCCCCCTACCAGATCATCACTGTTCTGTAACCCCGTTTTTATCTCCCTACTTACTAGTTAAAACATTATTTCCATACAGAAATAAGAATACTTTGTCACAGAGTTGGTATAAAGTTGTTTACAGTGCTTGGGAAGTTACCAGATGACTCACAGGGCTGGTGAAATGCATATCTCGTGTTTCTAAACTTCGTTGTTAAGGTAACTTCGCGCATGCGCAACAGGAAAAGTGCTGGGTGTTTGCAGAGGTCTTTTTCTTGTAGAGCCCTCTGCCAGCAGGGAAACAGTGCAGTTTTAACCCTCAAGTTCCTGTTGCTATTTTTACCCTGGCTACGATGAGTAAAATTGATTAGCATTAAAGCAGAGTAAAGACTCGAGAGTTGGACACCACCCAGAAAGAGTTACGGAAATGCAGAAATACAGTGCAAATTTTTGAAGCCAATGGCAATGGGTCATTCCAGAAAAGATCCATACCTCCCCCCACGGAGGAAATTTGTGCCATCCGAGGAGGGGAGGGGGGTAAATCTACTTCTGATAATAGTAAAATGTACTAGGACGTCCAAAGGGGGGAGGGGGTCAACTTCACATTTCCTCCATGGGGGATGTGTGGATGTTTTCTGGAATGACCCAATGACCCAACCAAAAACAATATTTATAGGAATGTAAAGGTAAGAGCATGGTCTCCAGTGCAATTTGAAGAAAATCATACATTGAGAGAATTTTTTAAAGTAAAACACCAATACACCATCAAAATAGCACCATAGATAATGGAAGGAGAACTAGCTAGGAAACTTAAAAGGATGTTACAAAACCGGAAGCGATGTTTGCACAACTTGCTAACCTAACGGTTGGTCCCACATGATCCGACGATCAGCTATTGCTGAAATTAAACAAAAGTGCAGTAATATCACTTAAGTTCAGCATGTGGGACCACCCGTTAGGTGCATTGGCCGCTTTATATAAGTGTATAATTAGTTAATTACCATATCAAGTTGTGCAAACACGTTTCTGGTTTCGTAACATCGTTTTAAGTTTCCTAACCAGTTCCCCTCCCCTTATCTATGAGAAGACGAGTCAAAAAATCATGCTGTTATTTAAAAAACATGAGAAACATAAATTTTCTGTGTTTTTATAGAAACACGAGTGGACGTTTTAGGAGAACGATAAACTGCAGTGAAAAAAGCCATGCTATTATTTATCAATATTATAAATATATATACATGAAAAAATGATGTTCAAGTCAATTGTACTTACGACATTTCAGTACTCTTTCAACCCGTCCACTTCTCTTTAAAAACCCCTCGCTTCTTCTACCACTACTTGAAAAAGTTTACTCAATTTTGTCCCAGGCACTTTACTTAACAATATTAAAGACTTTTAAAGACGGTAATTAGCTTATTAAAATTTGAACAAAGTGTCCTTCACTACTCCGAATCATAGCCGCCATCTTTGTTTATTTTGTGCACGAAGAGCTATGACGAAGAGCCTGGGTACGAGGTTGCAAAATACCATCCGTAAAAATCCGCTGTAGAACGTGATTGGCTTTTTCCAGTTTTTATTGTTTTTGCTCATTAGCTTCAGAGATTTGCACTGTATTTTCTTTTTACTTCATATCTGCATTTCCTTAAAATTGAATTGCTCTCAGCCAGTCAACATTGGATCATTTTTTATGTATATTATTTATAATCCGCATACACATATAACATATGTAAATATTCCAACCAAGCACATATATCTACTGGTCTAATTATTGATTTTAACCAAAGCTCTGAAAGTTGCTACAGTCAACTCTCTCGAAGTGGTGGACACACTCAGGACCAAATTTTTTCTTATTTGCTGTAAATCCGAAAGACTCGACATCAATTTCCTGTATAGATAGATAGATAGAAAACTTTATTTAAACACGCTGACCCCGTCAACCGAAGCTGATTTCCACGAGGGGCGTGTGTGAAAGAAGTGTACAAGTATAGTATAAAAATTATTTACAAGATATAAGATATAGTATTAAGTAAGTTAGTAACGAAATTATCTAATAGTAATGTTCTAAAATTATCTACACTGTTAATTTCAAGGAGTCAGTCTAACTCCAAAAGGAGTTACTCTGAACCTAATTTAGGTTCAGAATAACTCCCCCCCCGGAGTCAAACTAACTCCCCGAAATCAACAGTGTAATAGTAATTATCTAATAGTAGTTATCTAATAGTAATGTATTTACAGGTACATCTATTTACATTTACTATCTATGTGAGTAGCGATTTTCTTTCGAAAGGAAGAAAGAGATTTGCTTTCCCTAATTTCTTTTGGAACCGAATTCCAGAGGTATGCCCCGTCGTAATGAAACTTTTTTTCATATTGTTAGTACGAGGTTTTGGTAAAGAAAGACTACTGGAAATGTCGCGAAGATTATAATTTGTCATCTCACCTTTATATGTGAAAAGATTAGTGAGTGACTCAGGACCCATTTTGTTTAATAATTTGTACATCATTTTTGCTTTAGCTTTCTTCCTTTCTGTTTTAAGTGTCTTCCAGCCCAGTGCTTGTAAAGCAACGGAATGATCTATGTCATTGCTCATATTCATAATAATTCGAGCAGCTCTATTTTGGAGTTTTTGGAGTCGTTTTGATTGTGTTTCACCAAACACATCCCATACTTCACAGCAGTAATCAAAGTATGGGCGAACAATAGCATTATAAACAGCAAGAAGTGTTTGCTTATTAGCAAATTCTTTTAAACGTCGAAGAGCCGAAATTCCTGCTGTTATTTTCTTGCAAATATTTTCAGTATTACTCTTCCAAGACAAATGCTGGTCAACTGTCACTCCAAGAGTTTTACATTCATAAACTTGTTTAACCGGTTTATTTTCAATCTCAATATTTGGTTGTAAACTTTTTATCATTTGTTTTGAACCAATTAACATAAATTCAGTCTTCGCTACATTTAGGCTAAGTTTGTTAGCAATTAACCATTTTCTAAGGTTTTCCAAATCAGAATTCACTGCAGCTTCAAGATGAGTTATAGAGTCTCCAGAAGCTGTTAGGTTTGTGTCGTCAGCAAACAATCGCGGTTTTGTTTCATACAGACATTGAGGTAAATCATTAATATATAATAGAAAGAATAGTGGCCCTAAAATAGATCCTTGTGGTACTCCACATTTAATCAATTTCTCTGATGAAGTAGATCCTTTTATTTGGCATTTTTGACTTCGATTTGAGAGATAAGATTTGAGAAATGATACAGCTTGTCCTTTTACCCCATAAAGCTCCAATTTCCTCAATAGAATTTGATGATCAACAGTATCAAATGCTTTTTTTAAGTCAATTAAGACTACTAGATTAAACATTTTCCTGTCTAAATTAACATACCAATCATTAGTACAGTCCAGTAATGCTGTAGCTGTAGAGTGAGATTTTCGAAACCCAAATTGACAATCACTTAGAATTCCAAATTTGGTTAGATAGTTATACAGTTGATCATACAGAATTCGTTCCATAATTTTGCTAATGGCCGGCAAAACTGAAATTGGTCTGTAATTTCCTGCCACATTTCGTTGACCATTTTTGTAAAGAGGCATTACTCTAGCCATTTTCCATTCATCAGGGAAAGAGGATAGAGCAACTGCCTGATTAAAAATATGTGTCAGTGAATCTGAGATGGCAGGTGCAGCTATTTTAATAATTTTACAAGAAATTTTATCAACGCTGTATGTTATTCTGACGGATGGTTTTTTCCGAACTTGTGCCCAGGTTTTTCACCTGCACAAAATAACAAAGATGGCGGCCAATTAATAGTGGAGGAGTGGACAATTCGTTCAAATTTGAAGCTAATATTCTTTAACATTGACAAGTAAAGTGCCTGCAAGAAGACTAGAAGATTCTTAGAGATTCTTTAAACTTTTTCGGGTAGTGGTGAAAGAAGAAAAGCGTTTTTAAACATCCAAATATACGAGGAATGGACGTGGGGTGAAAGGCAGAAAGGGCACTGTAAATGTCGTATAAAGTACAATTGACTTGAATATTTTTTATGTAAATTATTATTTTGCCCATGCAAAATTTTAAAACTAAACTAAATTAAACAACAAAATTTTCATTGGTTATTTGCTTTGTTGAACATCGGAGCTTATAAATACATTTTGAATTGAATTGAATTGAATTGAATTGAATTGAATTGAATTGAATTGAATTGAATTGAATTGAATTGAATTGAATTGAATTGAATTGAATTGAATTGAATTGAATTGAATTGAATTGAATTGAATGAATATTTGAATTGAATTGAATTGAATTGAATTGAATTGAATTGAATTGAATTGAATTGAATTGAATTGAATTGAATTGAATTGAATTGAATTGAATTGAATTGAATTGAATTGAATTGAATTGAATTGAATTGAATTGAATTGAATTGAATTGAATTGAATTGAATTGAATTGATTTGAATTGAATTGAATTGAACTTTGAATTTATTGAATTTATCACACGTTTACAAGCAAAACTTAAAATAATTAAATACAATGAAAGAAGGTGGCGAGAAAGGCTAAAATGAAACCATATTAAAAGGCTCATAAAACTTTTAGTCTTCCTCCTAAAAATGTAAATTAAACTAAATTGAAGTACATAAGCATAATATGGCGACAATAATTGAATGTATCACGATAATCGTAATTTAAATAATTTATGAATATAAACTTTTACTGAGACTTTCATTTATTTAGTAATACTTTAAGTTTGGACGTAAATAGTTTTAGCGAAACAGAGTCAATAATTTCAACAGCAAGTACACGAGTTAAAGAATTTTGGGCCTTGGTATCTTTTATTTGCAGCACCTCCCTGAAAATCATTTTGGTGAGCGGCGTTTTCCTGCAGAAATATTGTTATAATAATAATAATAATAATAATAATAATAATAATAATAATAATAATAATAATAATAATAATAATATCTATTCTTATTGAAAACTGACAAATATTTGTTCGACATAAAGAGATTTGGAAAGATCCAGCGTTTCTTGTTTTATAGCTATTAATTTGATTATTTAATACGAATAAATTACCATTTTTTTTAGGTAACAAATAACAATTTGTCTGTAAGAGAAAATAAATTGTCCTATTTGTAATGAACAAATATCATGGAATTTCATTATATTAAGCTCTTAAAAATTGGATCAGTATTCGCATCAAATTTACTTTTATTTAAAATTCTTATACTGTAATGCATTTTTGAAGCAAGACAATACGACGAAGGTTACTCGAATAGGTAGATTACATATACTTATAAGTAATAGCATAGAAAGAGGTGTCGTTTAATAGCGAATATACCTCTTTTTATGCTATACATGGATCGCGAATGTCGACTCCGCATCAGAATGACGCGTTCTGAGTCGGGATAAAACTTATTTCAATTTATAATATTTGGCTGAGGAATTCAGTACAATGAGTTCAGAAATGTAAATGAAAATGCAAATGAAAACTGCAGCTTTAGCCTGATGTTATAAAGTTAATTAAGTTTTATCTCGACTCAGAACGCGTCATTCTGATGCGCAGTCGACATTCGCGATCCATGTATTCCTTTGTAATATCATGTTTGCGGGAATTGCTTTTGTTTGCGGGAATTGCTTTTGTTTGCGGAATTGCTTTTGTTTGCGGGAATTGCTTTTGTTTGCGGGAATTTCTTTTGTCACCTCCGTTGACGTCAAACCAGGTATGATTAGTTCTAGTCAGACCTGGTAATTTGACATCAACGGAGGTAGGATTAGCAAAATTGAATATAGTGAGGTATATTCGCTGTGAGAACAAAAGAAGTCCCCGCAAACATGATATTATATATAGTAAATATATACGTAATACCCTTTTGAGTGCCCTTTTACCCCGTACGGAGCTTTGACGTTGTCCTCCGGATCAGCCATTTTGACGTACGTCATGTGCATAAGGTTTATTTCTCGAAAATCTTAAATAGCACTCATGTTTTAAATTTGTGCCATTTTGATGGTCTTTGAAAAACTTAGGGCCTGTTTATTTGATCCCGGTGTACCGGGATCTCGGCTTGTAGATAATTTACTGTTATTTTCGCAGTTGCGTTTATATGGAGATCGGGACGTCCCAGTGTACCGGGATCCCAGTTGAATCAACCGAGATCTCGGTACACCGGGACAGATTTTTTCCCATATAAACGCGACATCCCGGTACACCGGGATGAAGTTTACTGAACTACAATGCTTGTAACTTTGAATATTACGGTCAGAGTTTCGTCCAAACGATCAGGTGTAAAGACAAAACACTGAATAAAAGTGAAATAACTTCTAACATAGTAGAATTAGGGTGAGTTTTTGCTTTTTTGTCCATTCCCTTAAATTTCCGCGCTTTTTGACCCGGGATGAAATTCATCGCGGAGTCAACCGGGACGAGCACTTTGTTTACTCCATATAAACACGGGATGAAATTCATCCCAGGCAGCCAGGACATCCCGGTACACCAGGATCATATAAACTGGCCTTTAGTCGTGCTTGGTTTCACCACTATTACTATTGTAAAAGTTTCAACAAAACCAAGGAAAACATATTTCCAAATACAAAGCTGATAATGAGGTTAAGGTTCCTCCAACATGGCTGCCATGATGTCAAGTGCAAACCAAGAATATCGTTATGTCTCCCCCCTCCTCCCCCATCTCCCCCTAAACATTGTTGGTTTCCTATATAAACGGAAATGTTATTGAGAACAAATTGCTAAGGTTTTGTATAGTAGTACAACATTGTTTAGGGTGAGGGGGAGGGGGGGGGGGAGGGGGGTGTGTGTGAATGTATACGGGCTGAGAGGTCAAAAGATGTTAATATTGGCTTTGTTACAACAATTTTGTCAATGACTGTACCGAAGTTGTAGTCAACCTTTTTATGGATTGTCAGATGCTTTGAATTCTCTTCCCAACCATGTCTGTGTTGTCGATGTCTTCGATGCTGTGCAGCGATGAGCTGGGTTCACACAGCGATATTGTCCAAAGTTATCTTCCCATTTGTCATATTTTTCACAGAAAACTCTACCAGTGGGGTAAAGGTCGCAGTTTTGGTCATGTGTGTTATCTGTATCAAAAATGAAAAGGCCTTTGTGATAAACCTTGTTTTCCGAGAACTGTACATTCTTTGCATTCTTGCCCACGAATGTTAATGTATTCAACTTTGACACATTTCCAACCAATGAAATTTAGGATATCGACATCAGCAAGAGACCCATTAACGTAATCTTGATAAAGAAGGCCTTCGGTGTCAAAATTACATGTTATTCGCCATTTAGTGGAATCCTGACGGATGGATTTCATTCTGGACAAGGAAAGACGATACCTATCCCAGGAATTTGTGTCTTGCTTGACTGGCCAATCAATCAGGAAAGGCTTGTCTAATTTAGCCTGACGTTGCAACTGGTAGGACTGTATCAGTGTCCAAGCCATGGATGTATTGTGATCAAAATCACAGAAAGCTTTAAAAGTGTCCATGTTGGAATTTCGAATTTTGTAGAATCCAGATAGAACATTCTGTGCGCTCTTGTAGCCGCCACATGATGTTGGTACTTCACACTGGCAGCGGTTTCCATGGAAATCTCCAATGCACGAACATTTGAAACGAGTTGTGTTCCCCGTTGCAAATGTAGGTGTGCAAGTTCCACCATTCAAACATGGGTTGGACATTCGACAACAATTGATGTCATATTTGCATGCTTGTTCACGATTGTCCTGTGAATAAAGGAGCTAAAATGTGAATATTTCTAAATAAAAGATCGTTAAATAAACATCTTCAAATATAATGCATTTACTGTTCTTATAGTCTATTTTAAAATTTGTTAATGTTATCTTTGCAGGAGGTTGTTTTTCCCTTGGTTTGTCTTTTTTGTTTGTTTGTTTGTTTGTTTGTTTGTTTGTTTGTTTGTTTGTTTGTTTGTTTGTTTGTTTGTTTGTTTGTTTGTTTGTTTGTTTGTTTGTTTGTTTGTTTGTTTGTTTGTTTGTTTGTTTGTTTGTTTGTTTGTTTGTTTGTTTGTTTGTTTGTTTGTTTGTTTGTTTGTTTGTTTGTTTGTTTGTTTGTTTGTTTGTTTGTTTGTTTGTTTGTTTGTTTGTTTGTTTGTTTGTTTGTTTGTTTGTTTGTTTGTTTGTTTGTTTGTTTGTTTGTTTGTTTGTTTGTTTGTTTGTTTGTTTGTTTGTTTGTTTGTTTGTTTGTTTGTTTGTTTGTTTGTTTGTTTGTTTGTTTGTTTGTTTGTTTGTTTGTTTGTTTGTTTGTTTGTTTGTTTGTTTGTTTGTTTGTTTGTTTGTTTGTTTGTTTGTTTGTTTGTTTGTTTGTTTGTTTGTTTGTTTGTTTGTTTGTTTGTTTGTTTGTTTGTTTGTTTGTTTGTTTGTTTGTTTGTTTGTTTGTTTGTTTGTTTGTTTGTTTGTTTGTTTGTTTGTTTGTTTGTTGTTTGTTTGTTTGTTGGTTGTTGGTTGGTTGGTTGGTTGGTTGGTTGGTTCGTTTCGTTCGTTTCGTTCGTTTCGTTCGTTTCGTTCGTTTCGTTCGTTTCGTTCGTTTCGTTCGTTTCGTTCGTTTCGTTCGTTTCGTTCGTTTCGTTCGTTTCGTTCGTTTCGTTCGTTTCGTTCGTTTCGTTCGTTTCGTTCGTTTCGTTCGTTTCGTTCGTTTCGTTCGTTTCGTTCGTTTCGTTCGTTTCGTTCGTTTCGTTCGTTTCGTTCGTTTCGTTCGTTTCGTTCGTTTCGTTCGTTTCGTTCGTTTCGTTCGTTTCGTTCGTTTCGTTCGTTTCGTTCGTTTCGTTCGTTTCGTTCGTTTCGTTCGTTTCGTTCGTTTCGTTCGTTTCGTTCGTTTCGTTCGTTTCGTTCGTTTCGTTCGTTTCGTTCGTTTCGTTCGTTTCGTTCGTTTCATTCGTTTCATTCGTTTCGTTCGTTTCGTTCGTTTCATTCGTTTCGTTTCGTTTCGTTCGTTTCGTTCGTTTCATTCGTTTCATTCGTTTCGTTCGTTTCATTCGTTTCATTCGTTTCGTTTCGTTTCGTTTCGTTTCGTTTCGTTTCGTTTCGTTTCGTTTCGTTTCGTTTCGTTTCGTTCGTTTCGTTCGTTTCGTTCGTTTCGTTCGTTTCGTTCGTTTCGTTCGTTTCGTTCGTTTCGTTCGTTTCGTTCGTTTCGTTCGTTTCATTCGTTTCGTTCGTTTCGTTCGTTTCGTTCGTTTCGTTCGTTTCGTTCGTTTCGTTCGTTTTGTTTCGTTTCGTTTCGTTTCGTTCGTTCGTTCGTTCGTTTCGTTTCGTTTCGTTTCGTTTCGTTTCGTTCGTTCGTTCGTTCGTTCGTTCGTTCGTTCGTTCGTTCGTTCGTTCGTTCGTTCGTTCGTTCGTTCGTTCGTTCGTTCGTTCGTTCGTTCGTTCGTTCGTTCGTTCGTTTGTTTGTTTGTCTGTCTATACTGACAGAATTTGAAGGTTTTGTAGTGCATATCAGACAGCTATAGGTCTTTACTGTAAATTTTAAGAACTAATTTACATGTATGATTGTTAATAATATTTATATGAATACATGACAATCACGACTGTATCTATAGTGAAACGCTTATAGACATGTGGATTAGCGTCAAATTTTCACCGGATCGTTACAAGAGTGACAAAAGCAACAAACTTGGTCCAGATGTTCCTTATGGCCTACTGATAAAAGTTAGAGTAGGAGCCCAGCGAAATTGGGGCGTCTTTGTCCTAAATTAAGGGGTAAAGGAAATGGCTACCTTGATTGAAAGCCTGGTTACCAAGCCAGATATAAAAGTAAATAAAACAAATCTTTCGACCACGGGAATATATGATTTCATGGAAAATTTTCATAATGAATGGACTTTAATAGCAACGAGTCATTCTCTAGTGTCATATGCATAATTTCCTCTACCCAGCATGCACAGTGCCATTTACAAAGACTCACAATTACTTTTAACCAGTGAACAACCAACGAATCATTCCCCACCTTAGAAACATTCTGATTCTATTAGAGACAAAAACTGTTCCTACTCGCTATCTACTGCATTTGCATTTGCAGAGAGGTGTGCATTTCAGATGCGCTTTGAAACACTTGCACCTATCACAGCGTCCTCGGCACGAACACTTGATGAGCTCTCTGCAGGCTCTTGAGACTTCTGGGAGAAGCATCCACACTGGTGACCAAGTGCTTTCCACTTTCTTCCATCCGAATTGTTCAGGAGTTGGCACATCGGGCTGTGGCTGGTCACTGGTTGTCCAAATGCTCGCCTGGTAAACAGCTCTTAGAACGTGTTGAAGGAGCGCATCCTGGACGGAAAGAAGAAAACAATATTATTATAACTTATAATATATGAATTATGTATGATGTTTACTGTGTACATACCTGTGTCGGGGGTAGCCTTTCTATCGCCCTATTGTTCTTACAGAATATTTCCATCCGAGCTGCGTTGACAGAGGACAAAGGACTCAGCTTGTCATACATGATGACGATGAAACGCTCTATCTTCGCGAAGGTTTCAGACGCGACAATGACTGACTGGAAAGGTAGAGATGCTAAGGCGACAAAGGTGTTAGTTACTTCAGGGTACATCTCCCATGCCTTCCAGGCAGACTGCTTGCTCTTACCATAGAAGCAAGAGGTGGTGTCACAGCCAGTCAGTGCATGAAACACCGGTAGGGATTTTGACTTTGGTTCTCCAAGGCAAACACATATGGCATTGATGCTGAGGAAGTTGAAGTGACGGCCCATTCCAAAGGCGACCCAAATATCAGTTTCAGGATACTGATGCTGAATGTCATAGAACTTACCGATGAGGATGACTACAACATCACTGTCGACGGTTCTCACCACAACAGACTTTGCTTCATGGGACCTGAGGGCGTGTAATACATGAATTACGATTCGCGTGTCCGCCTCCTCGTGATTACATGGTGACATTGGAATACTTGGACCGATTGATATCACAGATGTACCTATAAGGCATAATACACAATTATCACAACTATTGCAATCACTTGATTTATTATAGGTAAGTTAGTTACCTGAAGTGATATAAATTGCTTTCCCGGCTGGCCATTTGTATGCTTTAACTTTGGCTGTCAAGAAGTCAAACAGCTCCGCCTTGTTTGCAAGGTCGCGTAGAAACTCCATCCATTTATGTGGCATCTTCGTTTGAGCAGAAACCTTTCTTCTCACTCCTTTGCCTCTCTTCTCTCTCGTAGCCTCTTTTAAGCTTTCGGGACGGTATGCGTCCCACACGATATCGGTTCTACCACTCTGTGATGCTTGATGCAGGATATGAGGGAGAAAAACCTCATCAGCGTATTGGTTAAAGGTGGAAACGCCGTTGATGGGGAGAGAATGCACAACTACTGCACCATCCAGGATTCTGCAATCAAACTCTTTGCCAGGCTCGGGCTGGTCGGCTGGCTGCAAAAACTTCAAGACATCTGACTTCGCACTTGGCAATCTGAGATTTCCACAATCTGAAATTGAGGGTGGAAACGACTGTACTTCGTGCGCAAAGAACTCTTCCATATCACTATCTCTATTCTGCATCGCAACGTACAACTGAGCGAAGAGAGCAACGTTGTTTTTCAGAGTTACAATTTGTTTCCCTTGTTTGGACAGGGTCCTTGTGCGTGGCTTTCCAAACAGTGGAAAGTTGTTTTTCTTGATGGTCTCATGGATTGACTTCGTGCGGTCGATTATTACATTTTGCATATAATTCTGGTATTGCTGCTTCCCAGTCGCTTCAAGATTGAGTAACGTCTCAGCTACTGCTTCCTTGGCACAGTCTCTACAGTCAAGAGTCAACAGCTCTGGAAAATCGTCCATGAAGGGGTTTCCCATCTTGATGATCACTTCAGAGAGACTGCTCACTTGCTTTTGAAACCTCACTTGAGCTGCTCTTCCAGTTTCATGGTTTAGATGATTCTGATGGTCATCTGGATCATCATTGCCAAGGTACTCTTCTTCAAATTGCCGCAACGTTCTAGAGAGTTCGGGACCAGAAAGCATCCATCGTATGAAAAAAGATGCAGAATATATCATTATTGAGATGGGAACAGCTTTTTAAAATAAATTATACAAGGAATTAGTTGCGTAAGAATTTCTAGGTTTAGAATAACAAAAAGCAATAGTATGCACCTTAACGCAGAAGGATTTTCGGTGAGTCCTACTGCACCACCGTCGCCTTTAACAAACTTGTTCTCTTGCTCATGCGCCTGGTCTAGAGGGATCGCTGAGAACTTTCTGTTTGTTTTTGAGAGCACCCAGTGTCCTTTTTCTTGAAACTCACTCTTGATTGCAGTTGGTAGGGACTTCATGTCCCTGACATGAATAGGTGCCCATCGAGCATAATTCACGTGATCCAGGGCAAAGAAAAGAGGGATCAGCTCGTCCAGAACTTCAACATATAATGTAAAGTTCCTTTCTCTACAGGCTCGTACAAACAAGAGTATGAGAGTCTCATATCGCATGATTATATCCCAATACTTGAAGGTGGGACTTCTTTGCCTCATGTTATTTTCCCACGACGCAAAGGTGCTGTCGTCGTCATGTTCAGCTTGATGGTGAAAGGCATCTTTCTTCAGTTTGTGAAGTACAAGAAGAGTTACCTGATGAGCATGTCTGCAAAAAAAATACGTTTTAACAGATGTAACTGAATAAAAAGTCTAGATTAACTAGCGCAAAGTTGTCACTATAGGGGAATATGATTATGTGAATTTACTGCATACCTTGTTCGCGTAAGATGGGACACTTTCAAAAAAGCGTCTGCAGTGCCAGATGAAGCAACATCTGCATCAGCAAGGGCTGTAGTCCATCCTGATTTTTCTAGCAAATCGCCGAGAGTATTCCATAATGCCATTTCCATGTGCAAACCGCCAAACATCACAACGTAATTGTTCTCACCGTGAGTTGTAGGATACCTCCACTGGACAAGTTTTGCCAAAGCAAATAAAGGCTGGTCGACTGCCATGACTGGTATTTGCCCAGGGTTAAGAAATGTTATGGATTGACGTAGCACGTCCATACCATGCTTAACCATAGCTGGCGTAGCGGCTTTTTCATAAAAAAGCAGCAGAAGAGAAGTGATTGCATGAGGTTCGTTGGAAGGAGGCTGCAGCAATGAGTGGTAAGCTGCCCATGTTATGGTGTCCTCAGCATCCACGGGGTCTTTGCTCAGTTTTGACATCGCATGTGTAACCCATCGATCTTCTTGTGTTATTGCATCGGTCAAGGTGGCTTGTACTGTGGTCATCTGACGTTCTGGTACTGATACGGTATTTGTCTTTAGCTCGGTAGGAGGTACAATGCAATATTCGTCTGGGAGAGCGTGCTGTTCAGTTCCAGTAGGTGGAATAGTTAGAGGTTCTCTTTCTTGACCCAGAACTTCCTTTGTCGGAAACTGAAATATACTTATCCCAGTTCCATGAAATGACGAGGCTGAAGTTGTTGAGCTCGGGTTATGGTCGATGTTGTCAAGGGCACCAACAGAGAATATGCCCTTTCTCAAACAAGCAGGCGTAACACATCCATCTTCCTTGAAACGCTCACTGACAGAGGTAGCCAGCCAATCCTCTATTTCTCTTATGCGGTCATAGGACACACTAATCCCCATCTGAAAAAGCTTGGTTACAAGTGTCTTACTTCTTGTCATTGCGTGAATGTTCAATCCAAGATACAATGGAAGAGGCGGCTCGCGCAATAAGGAGTGGCGTGTCTCGGAGGTCTTAGAACTGTAGGTTCTCTTCTTCGTGTTGAACATGATTGTTTGACATATGGTAAGACATGCCTGAGATTCATTTTTCTCTTGCTCTTTAAGGTTAAGTCCATTAAGTATCATAGCGACAAGTGACTTAAGACTAGAGGGTACCGAGTTTTGCTGGCACTCGATTTGGAAACAACCAGAGAAATTAAATCCTTTGTGAGCAAACAAATCATCTCTAACAATCGTTGCTGCTTTTGCTAGAACAGCAGCGTTATCGGAAAAGTCTCTCGTTTTAAGTGCTTCTTTAAGTATATTGCGCATTCCTTCCTTGAATACAAAAACACCATGTTCTTTCCGTCATGCTGCTCTTGAGCATCTTCTAAGTGTTCTAGGAGAGCTTTCTTTAACCTTGTTTTGTTCACCGTTTTAGTAACTCCTAAATCTTTAAGTCGACCTTCAAACAAGGCATGAAGCTCAGACAGTTTGAAAAACTGAGTTCCTTCTTCAACAGATTTCTCAATAAAATTAACTAACTCTATAAAAGCTCGACAGTCATTGATCTTTTCGTCATCTGTCTCAGAAATCTTGCTCTTTTTCGACAAGAAAGATCTATAGTTGTTCCTGAATGATGTAAGACAGGATAAGTGATACTTGGCTTCTATTGCTACAAGGTCTCCGCCAGAAATACGAGACAGTAACTCAAAATCTCCAACTTCTGACGCTATCTGACGAAGATTTCTATCGGCCTCAAGGGTGGTAAAATTGTGAAGCTTGTCGTTAGAGTCAGTGGTGCAGAAGATACAATTCCAGATACTGTCCGAGTTTTTTTACGTTTAGATGTCCCTTTTTTTACTTCTTCTGGTTCAGCTTCGGGTTCGTTTGCCCTTTTTCTTCGCTCTATAGCCTCTTTTGCTCTGATAACCTTAGATTTGGTGAATTTTAAATTGCACAACTTATGCCATGAAGCACGATTTTGTATTAGATCATCGACGATTGTATCTTCGTCAAGTTGAAGCTGACACGGCAGAGCATCAATTGAGCGCAGCTCCTTTACGTTGTTCAAAAATGTAGCATAGACATCACTACCATTGGCAAGATGCCGTGGGTCATTTAACGGACATTTTAAAGCATCGGCTTTAGTTTCCTGGCATATGATACAATTATCCCAGTTGAATGACATGGAAAAAAGATAGGCTGTCCGACTTTACTCTTTACTTATGGCTGACACAAAATTCATCTATAATTTAATCAAATTTTATCATTAAGTTTGGCAAATGTGGTTTGCTTACAAATAAGACTATTATTGTTATGATAAAATACCGTATCAACACGAAAGAAGAGTAAAATTGCTCTAAATACTTACAGTTCTTGCAAGTTTGCATGTTGGCAGCCATTTTGAAACTGACCATGGCCGAGCGAGGGCTGGGAGCGATACTTCAAACATCTATTTATTTGTACATAGGATACGTCCTAAAATCTATCGTTTGTACTTAAAACAATATATAATCAATAAATATAGCAAAATACACTTACAGTAAGTATCATTTACAATTTCCAGCTTAGTATTAAAAACATCATTTATATCACCACAGTTACCCCGATTCGTATATTTGGATAAACTTTTATTTATCATATAAAGAGTTCAAGGGGGAGTTAGCTTGGGCTCCTACTCAAATATTGATAAGGACGCTATAAAGTGCATTTGTGCCAATTTCGGTGCTTTTGTCACTTCTGTCACGATCATTTCGCTAATCCACATGACTATTAATACATAAGCATAAAATAAATATTTTTTATTTATTATTTACACCATCAAATCAAACAAATGCAAAGAAATTAGAAATACTCCCATTAATTATCTTTTTAATAGGCGAGTTTCGGGTGCTGCGAGCGCATCATTTTTCAAAAAAAATGGCAAGCTCCACTCAAAGTAAACATACTGTTTAAAATCAACAAAGTATAGATACAGTTTCTGGATGTTTAACACTGTTATTCTGCTGTTTTTGGCTCGCTAGCAAGTCTGTTTGCCATTGCTTACTTTGTGGGGAGGTCGCCAATTCCTTTGCAAAATGAAGCGCGCACAATACCCTGAAATTCGCCTATAAACCCCAAAATCTTGGAAATGATGTGACCAGCCAATACAAGAGCCATTTTTGCTGACCTTCCAGCGTGGACAAAATAACACCTTGAATACAAAATTGGCCTTACCCTAAAACCCAGTACTGTATATTCCTGTATCATAGCTATTGTATATATTAGGTTGGACAACACGCATGCACTGATTAATATAAATTATTGGATGAGGTTGAGCATGATATCAAGAATTATCGAGGCCGAGGTTTGTGTTATCTGCCGAAGCCGAAGGCTGAGGCGGATAACACAAACAGAGGCCTTGATAATTCTTGATATCATGCGATAACCGAATTCAAGAATTGTTTTATTATACAATTATAAATGTAGAAGCCTTTAGAAAGTTTTTTACAAAGTTAGGTAAAAATAGTAAATATTCATACCGTCTTCAGTTCGAGGTTCGGTAACTTTTTTCGCTTTCAAACACAATTTTCTCTTAATTTAAACACTGCTTTAAACTCTAACAGCTGTATGTGTAGCTCGCTTGTTTTTTCCTGGTGGTTTTAGCGTAAACAAAACGTGCCAAATCCGCTGGATTAATCCGCTTCTGATCTTCACTCCTAGTGACGGCCGCCATGTTTGTTTTGTTCAAACCGCTGGTCAGCGCGTAATAGCAAGACATCAAGAATTATCTGTAGGTTGTTAACCAATCACAATCGAGATTGTATCAGTATTGTATAATAATATCATATACCTGTGACATTTGCTTTTTCAACATGTCGTAGTAAATGCAGCCAAGCTTAGATCGTAATGATGATGGTGTTATAAACCGATTGGATGATAATAATTGACATTGTGTTTCGTTGCAAACTTGAAATGTCATACAACGACATCGTGTAAGACATTGAGCAAAGCAGCCACCAGCACCAGTTGTTTGAAGTGAGGAAAGGAAAATGTGTTCATCACCAAGAGCTTTGTCTCGCAAGCCTTGGTCTTTTTCAACGTAGTATTCTGCTTGAACTGTCGTCTCAAAATGGTGCAACTCAGCTAGCATAATCATCGTTAGCAACGATCTATATAAGAACAATAACTGCTTATTAAAATACTCATTAATAATTCATGAAGAAATTCAAAAGAAATGAATGTTTAAATAGGTGTTGTAAATCGGATACAGCATTGATTAATTACTAATTATCACAGAATAAATTCTAAGCAGAAGAGCCACTCGGGTCGGAACCTTTGAAGTTTTTGTCTCCGCGCATGTCGCATTACGCATGTTGCTCAGCCAGTAAACTGCATGTTCTGGCCAATAAGCACGCTGAACTGGCTGTCCTAGCCAGCAAACTGCATATTTTTGCATAAAAATACGAGGACACGTTGTACCGCCAAGTGGCCCTTCTGTATAGTCTTTATTCTGTGCTAATTATGACCCATTGGCTCAAATTGAGCTATTTCCTTGTTTAAATAATTTGTTTTGGCCTTTTCTACGACTGCTAAAGAAAGTATTCATGATATAAACTCATCGTAGTGTAGTAAGATTCGGCTCGCCATTGTAAATCCCATACAGTTCGGCCGCTCATATTGTATCTATAATACATAACCGAGAGTGTGGTCTTTAAGCCTGATTCTCATATGTCGCTGATGGTCGCCGATCGTCGGCGATTTGTGATTTAAATGCATATTAAAACGGGAAGTGCAGCAGCATGTTAAGGTGGCTCCACACAGTTTCTTGAAAAATGGAAAATACAAGTTTGAGAGTCCAAAACACGTGCATGAACAATTCCAAAAAAGAATAAAACTAAGTTATGCATAATTAAATAGTCTGACAATCAAAACCTGTTACCAAATAAATAGCAACAGTTGTTGCTATGGCAACAATGACGTTTCAAAATGGCTACCAAATAACCTTCAAACTAATTTAATTCGAAAAAGACTTTGGTGACCCCCAATTTTTTTTTCATTAAAACTTTTCTTAAAGTATGAGTAATCAATAGGCCGATTTTAAAAAAATTCTGTAGAAGGAATAATTTTTTTTTCGGAAAAATCATGTTTGTTAATTTTTAAAAAATTTCGTTCTACAGAATTTTTTTTAAATCGGCCTGTTGATTACTCATACTTCCAGGAAAGTTTTAATGAAAAAAAAATTGGGGGTCACCAAAGTTTTTCTCGAATTAAATTAGTTTGAAGGGTAATTGGCAGCCATTTTGAGATGTCATTGTTGCCATAGCAACAACTGTTGCTATTTATTTAGTAACAGTTTCTTATTGTCCGACTGTTTAACTATGCATAACATTTAGTTTTATTCTTTTTCCGAATTGTTTAATCACATGTTTTGGACTCTCAAACTTGTATTTTCCATTTTTCAAGAAACTGTATGGAGCCACCTTAAGTAACAAAGAACAATGCAGAAAAGCAGTGCTTTTATTCTTTTACTTAACATGCATCTAAATCATGGGTCGGCGACATATGAGAACCAGGCTTAAACGAGTGGGAGTGTCTTACCAGAGGTTATAAACACGAGAGGACAATGAAACTCACGAGACCGTTATAACCGAGTAATTTGTATTTTTCAGTGTTCTTGAGTGTTTGTAAAACATGAGAGAATATTGAAAATCACGGGGCTGCAAGCTCGACTGCATCTCGTGGGCCACGTGGGACGTCATCTGTGCATCTACAGTGCATGTGTATATAAAAAAAAAAGAACCCTTAGAAGATAAATTAGTATTCTGTTCAAACAACCTATTGTGAATAGTTTGAAAGCTCTAAACACCTCTGAGCCACGGATGCGTAAAAAACACGGTTTTACACACATGGGAAATTAAGATAACTTGAAGTGTATGCATGGTTGGAAAGTATTTAAAAGCTTTTTCTCTTCCTGTTTAACTTATGTGCTGACTAATTTATAACGTAGCGCTTTTAGGGCTTTCAAACTACTACAATAGGTTGTTTTGAAAGAATACTAATTCATTTTCTAAGGGTTTCGGTTTTTTTTTATACACACTGTATAACTGAACAGACAACGGCAAAATGGAATCTATTTGTTAAATAGCGTTCTAACGATATCTATTTTATTTTTGTAGCATAAATTCTGACGAATTTTGATAGCGCTTTACTGAAATGAGTTTGCAAACCTAAACGAAGTCCTTAAGGAATAAGAGGATATTGCTCGTGACATTGAACATGTATAGACCACTTTCATAAAGGCCTTCACTTTAAATATTCTTTTATGTGCATCTAAATTAGCCTTTCTGGCCTCGTTATGAAGCAAAGATTCTTTTGAATTACAAACACACAAACGAGGCCAGAAAGGCTTATTAAGATGCACATAAAAGAATATTCAAATTAATCGCTATTATGAAAGTGGTCTATAAGCAATCAGTTAAAAATTTGGCTTTTGTCAAAGAAAATGAAAAAAACCCAATAAAGGCTGTTTTCCAGTCATCGCAAAAACCACCTGGCAGCTGAGAACTAATTTCTGCGATGTGCACGCGGTCAATATCTCCTGAACCATTTGGTGTATTCCAACGAAACTTTTACAGGTGGATGGTATGCCTCGTTCAAGTATGTGTTACACTTATGTTGTCATGGCAACAAATTATAACGTCATTAATTGCAAAAACCCCGGATTTTTAGAATTTCCAAAATTATTTTTCTTATTGTAATTTTTAGCCATTTTGTTAACATAAAAAAGGTAGTATATCAAAAAAATAGTTTCTCTTTATTAAAAAGTGCTTACTTTTATTGCAACTATTATAAAAGAAAACATAAGAAAAATGGTCTGCTGAAATTTAGTGTTGGTAGGTGTTCACGACTACGCTGTAACTTTTTTTTGGTGTAATATATTTTCACCAAATTTTCCACACATAAAGCCCATACATATTTAGGAAAAGACATAAAATTTCAGAACCATACCTGTACTGGTTTAGGAGATATTAACTTTTGAAATCAGCGCGGGCACTTTCCGCCTCCACCCCCCCCCCCCCCCCTCCCCCAGTCTGGATAGGGTTCATTAAAGATCACAGGCAAAGAAGAATATAGGACTGATGTATCTAAATTTAAAGTAGGCTGTCTAACCAAAAAATAAACATTTGATAAAAGATATTCCCATTGACACAGTTTAGATGATGAACTCTTTCTAATTTTACTAATATTGGGCAACTTTTTAATGTGGTTATGAAAATTTTCTTACCCAATCAGTTTATAAGAAAAGTTGCTTTTTTACAACCTTTTAGAAACTTCAATTATCCAACCAAAACATTAGATATACAAGCTCTGTTTTATTTCATCACATTTTACTCTGATGAAGGGCTCCGTTCGAAATATTAGTATTTCTTCAGTTATAAAAACTATTCTCGACAGCTAGCGACCTTTTCACTTTGTTCTATCGGGAGCCGTTTACATGAGTTTCAATCCGGATTGAAAAGCGAAGTCAATCCGTGTTTACATGGGAATTGGGTTTCTGGATTGAAATCCGCTTGTCGCCTGAAATCCGTAAATATTAGAAAACACGCATGCATTGTTTGTTCTAGTCCTCTCTGTCACGTTTTTCATTCCGGAACCAGTGAAACTCGCACCGCGTTTACATGATTCCGGAACAAAATCAGTTTCAATCCGGAATGAGAAACGGAATGGATTGAACTCAATCCGGAATGAACTAAACTCAATCCGGATTCATGTAAGCAGATAAAGGGGTTTGTTCAGAAGCGGAATGAGTTCAATCCGGATTGAAACTCAATTCGGATTCATGTAAATGGTCCCTAAAACTTGTATAAGTAGCACTCTACTTTTTTACATTATTTCTTCGGCCCCAACCTCAGCCCAGTAGCGGCGGCACGGGGACACGTCCCCCCCCCCAGTTCTCTCCAAGGTCGATTGTCCAATTCGTCCAAATTCGAGGAGAAAAGTTGGGGGGGGGGGGGGGGGGGGGGGGGCGTGGTAGGTTTTTGACTGAGATTTGAAATCTGGCTCTTGGGAACTACTGGTATAAGTGCAGGCAACCTATCTAAATAAACTTTTGAATATAAGAATGAAGACAAGTAATAAAACACCTCAAAATTATTGTGATTTTATTTCTTTTTTAATATCAACGATTCGAAATAGAATGGCACTGTTAGATATCTCCCTTAATTTTTTGACAGTATCTAGTAATTGATATGAAATATCCCATACAAAGACCTGAAATGTGTAGTTTTTAGTGTTTTTTATGACGTTTCATAATTTTCAAAATTTTGTAAAATCTCCCCCAAAATGCAGGAAATGGCATTTCAGAGACTCTAGATTTCAAAATTTTCCGGGGGAGTATGCCCCGGGACCCCCCTAGTGCTCGCGCCTTCATTGCTCGAATTGTCCCCCACCCCCCCCCCCCCACCCCCACTTCTCGTACACTGCCGCCGCCACTGCCCCAGCCATATATAAGTAATAACCGGTACCAGTCCTAGATAAAGGATTTTTCTTCCTGGCAGCAAAATCCCAAAATAAATATTTCCTGCTAAACTAAATTAACGATTTCCTGCCTGATAGAATTTTTCAATTTTATAAGTTGTGATACCACCGGACTTGCAAGTTTGTATCTCAAAACCATAATTTATCTGAATGTGGTATCTATACATACTTTGAAATAGCGAACTTTTTCAATTGAATACTACGTAATACAAGTACTAGCGTCAGAAATCGAAATGCTGAAACAGTTGAATAAGATAAAAGCAGCTTGAATTCTTGCAAATGCACAATGACAGCTGCCAGCCTGCAACAGTAACACGATACTGAAATGATAAATATTTCATTGTTTTCTAGAACAAATCGTTGCGTCATTTGCGCAAGGATATACGAAACTTAGACAGGTTAAGGTCATGTAATAAACCTCCAAAACACTTTCGGGTTTGGCAAGCATATATAGAAAGATGAGTCATCGAATATGAAACTTGGCATTCGATCAAAAGTGATGCCCATCAAAATTGTGTGACCTTGACGCTTTTCGATTTTCTGAAGAATAGGAAATTTATCTTTAAACTTTGACTTGGATTAAAAAAAACTGACAAATATTTCCTGCAAGATACAAAAAATTTCCTGCGAACAACTTTTACAAAACATTTTCCAGCACTGACCGGTAGATGCATGATGAAAGCATATTTTTCATTGTTTTGGGAAATTTGCCATTGCGCACCAAATTTTGGGGCTATGAATCTCAAATTTTCAGTCGAGAAAGCCAAATGGTTTCTGATTATGAAAATTTAAATTTCGTGAGAATATATTTTAAACTTCCCTCGTCAATAACGAGTTCTCCACCATCGATGTTTTCACGGAATTGGCGCACAAAACTGATTTTTTAAATCTCGGGTTTTACTAGAATTTTTTCAAATTTTGTCACAGTATTAGTTTTCGTATGAACTATTCTGTGTTAGTCAATCGCCATATGGTTTTTCAATGTTTTCTCGTTAAAAGTGAATTTTGGTCTCTTTATCATTTTAGTCAACCCAAATCTGAAAAGAATGCCGTGTATCTAAATGACCACTAAAAAGTATAAAACAAGCGGACACGGTTTTGTGCGATTACTATTCAAGATTGAAGACGTGGTATGCAGGAAAATTTTCAGTTAAACGGTAAATCTATTTTTTTATTTTATCTGGAGTGTGTGTACATTCGTTAACTCGTTAAAAACAGGAAAAGTTTGAAATGAATACCATCAAATTTATATTTTCACGATCAGCAATTATTTGTCTTTCTTGACTGGAAATTTGAGATACATACCGCTAAAATTCGCATCGCACTAGTCAATCTCCCAAAACGTACCCACATCATCTGGTCAGTAACCTTAACTATTAGAACTTAATCGACTAACTGTGTAAATTGGACTTACCTCAACATCTTGACTTTACTGTATCTGTTAAAAATAGAGAAATCTGAAAAGAGTATAGAGAGAGTGCAAGAAAGTGAAAATGTAAGTAGATGGCAGAAAAGTAATGCATGCTCTTGATTGCTGTACATTAATTATGCGTGGCATGCATGCAGGTGTCATATGCTAAACCTTTTTGCAAATATCGTTTTTAACGTGGTTCCCTAGAGTTGTTTTTTTTTCATGGGTTGTTACGTTGTCATAGTCTATGGTTAATTATTCATAATTATTCTGGATACTGAACTGCAGAAGATGAACCACATGCACTTATGAAGTATTTGTTGAATCGTGCTAATATCTGATGTTACCTTCGTAATAATGGTGTTTGAATTATTTTGTCAAATTTTGACGGTTTTTGTCTATTTAGACGCATATCCGCAGTTTTCTTCGGTGAAAATTTCTAAAAATTGTCATCTGGTAAGTTTTTTCCACATATAGAACACTACAGCAAAATATTAGGGAAAGTTGTTGTGACAGATTTTAATTTCGCTATAAACTTAATGGATTAAAAAAAGTTCTGTCTTATGAAATTTTTTGGTTTTCCTATTGCTTTATGCACAAAATTTTAAAGAATTTTACCGAAGCAAATGCACGTGTGATATTTGAGCATTTGTATCGCTCGGCTGACGTGACGGAATATCAACTGGACAAAATTGCATTTGCCGACGATATACCCATCACCAGTCCCTTCTTAAAATTATCGTAGGGAGCCACGTTAAACATGTAACACCAAAGCCGTTCAGACAAAAAATCGATCCCACAAACCTTCAAAGAATCAACTGATTCTAAATCAATGAAATTCACTTTTTTATCGTCTTTTAATTAGGCCTGTGCTAAACGTCGCACAATAGACGAATTTATTTCAGACGAATTTAATTCGAATTAACTTCGGCGGAAGGAGCCACCTTAAAGATGTAACACCAAAGCCGTTCGGAGAAAAAATCGATCCCACAAACCTTAAAGAATCAAGTGATTCTAAATCAATGAAATTCACTTTTTTATCGTCTTTTAATTAGGCCTGTGCTAAACGTCGCACAATAGACGAATTTATTTCAGACGAATTTAATTCGAATTAACTTCGTCGGTAATGGGACGTAAATGCGACGTCGAGTAAACGTCGAATTTCAGTCGAATTTAATTGTTTTGACTTTTTTTCGTGGAGCCTGAAAACGACTTCTTGCAAAACATGGCACCGAATTGTCAGAGACAGAAGAGAAACATTTAATTCGCATTATCCGTCTGACTCAGACGAATTTAATTGTCGAGCTAAACGAATTTAAGTAATATTTGGCATTTCACTCGATTACATAGCATGTTCTAGGGATTTTAGGTGAAGGAAAATTCGAATGTAAAATATATACATTTGAAGACTGTAAAAATGTACATATTCTACACTCGAATTTTCCTTCACCCGAATTTTCCTTTACCTAAAATCTCTAGAACATACTATGTAATCGAGTGAAAGGCCCAATATTACTTATAATATACCCAATTCTCTCCTGGCATTACCACCTTAATATATATACAGAACTCGCGATCAAGCTCTCGGCAACGCCCTCCGTGGCTCAGTGGTCAGAGCATTAATTGCACTAGAATCGCAAGGTCGTGGGTTCAATTCCTGCCGAAAGGCCTGTGTAGTTGCATTTTTCGCAACTGGTCCCAGTTTGTATATGTTCTACACTCGAATTTTCCTTCACCTAAAATCCCTAGACGAATTTAATTGCCGAGACGAATTTAATTCGTGTGTGGAATCTAATCGAGTTATACGTCGCAGTTTCATCAAATAAAATTCAAACAATTAAATTCGTCTGAATTAAATTCGTCTATTGTGCGACGTTTAGTGCAGGCCTTAATTAGTCTGCTAATGCTTTTTGATATAAAAAAGGCATTGACAAACCCATTAGTGTGAGAATAAGCATCTGATCAAAGTAGTCTGAAAAATACGAAACCAAAGGAAAATTAAGCATTAATAGGTTGTTTTCTAAGGGTTCAGTTGTTTTTTTTATACACACTGTATAAGTGGATGACATTCTCTCCATTGGCACTTGCAAGAAGTCCGTGGATGAACACGTTTTGGGACTGAGATGATCCCACCCACCCCACCCACATCCAAGCAGAGTCGAATTTGCGGTTTCTCCTTCGCTCTCCGCTCAGGGTTCGTCCCGGCTGGAGTTGCTGTCCATATCTTATTAATGACAATACATTGGGAAGAATATTACACTATTGTAGTAGTTTGAAAGCCCTAAAAGCACTGCGTTATAAATTAATGAGCACATAAGTTAAACAGGAAGAGGAAAAGTTTTCAAATACTTTCACCATGCATACACTTCAAGTTATCTTAATTTCCCAGGTGTATAAGACCGTGTGTTTTACGTATCTGTGGGTTCAGCGAAGTGCTTAGGGCTTTCAAACTACTACAATAGGTTGTTTTCTAAGGGTTCAGGTTTTTTGATACACACTGTATATTAATGAATTCCCTAGGGCAAATTTCCATATTCAAATTGACTTTGAATAGTAATAATAGACGGATAAGAATAGGTTAGGCCCTAATGAGCTCTAGATATATTAATGAGTTAATTCATCCTTTGTCAGGGCTTTGTTTCATGCTGTTTAGTATGTCCCTTTTCCAGAGCATGCAAGTATATAATTATACTTGCATGCTCTGAAAAAGGGACATACTAAACAGCATGAAACAAAGCCCTGACAAAGGATGAATTAACTCACCTAATTAAAAAGAACTCACTGCATGCACAGTGAAAAGTCAAGCAATGCGAGTTTTTTTTATGAATGTATATTCTGACTTTCCTTGAGCAATGACTGGAAAAGAGCTTTATGCCATGATTTTAATGTTTCACCGTTTTCATCAGTCACCAAAACAGGCTTGAACTGAATTCCATTGTGCCACAGAACAATTGGCTCCGCTGAGCATTGCATGTAGGACAATAAAGCAGCTTTTTCGTTTAATGGCCAATCCAAGCCTGGCAGGCAAGGAGTGCAGTTCATTCATAAGAGATATTACTTTGTGTACTCAATTTAGTCAGTCAAACAGTATAAGCCTAGTCTGACTAGAAATTTGACTTACTACAACATATTTAGTGCAATCTAAAAAGTTGGAGCTGGTGGCGCGCCTTGTGGCAATATATACTCTCGACTAATGTACAATGATTAGGCGTCGGCGCGTCGCAGGTGGTGTGATGGGGATGGTATAGGCTCTGTTAATTACACAAAGCGGATTGTCGCTTGAATTGGCTCTAAAGGCTAGTTTCCACTCAGGAAAATCTTCCTCAGGACCGGAACGGACAGGAAAGTTTTCTTTGTCTCGTGAGCTCTCGGTCGAAACTAATGGATTTAACACAAAAGAAACTTTCCTGTCCGTTCCTGCGGACAATTTTCCTGAGTGGAAACTGGCCTTCAGGGTCTGTTTGTATGATCCCGGTTCATCCCGGGTCAAAAAGCGCGGGAATCTAAGGAAATGGACAAAAAAGCAAAAACTCACCCTAATTCTACTATGTTAGAAGTTATTTCACTATTATTCAGTGTTTTGTCTAGTTTAGACCTGGCCGTTTGGACGAAATTCTGACCGTAATATTAATTCAAAGTTACAAGCATTGTAGTTCAGTAAACTTCATCCCGCAACCTCGTCCCCAGGGCATTTTGCCTCCACGTTGGTACTGTAGGTCGGCGAAAATGGCCCTGGCATCGGCTGGTCGATTCTATAATCGGATTGGCCGGTTTAAAAACTTGATTAATTCAGATACAGTGTAATTTATTCATCAAAATATGAATTGCAATAAATCCACTCTGCGAAGTTCATCCAAAGAATTGTAACGATAGCTTTGGTTAAAGTCAGGAACAACATTAGATATATGTTTCTTCCCGACATTTAAATGTATCCTGGATAATCGTGGGGAGTATCATGACGAATAATGCTAGCCAGTTGCATTTATGATAAAGGTTCACATGAGTGATTCGGCAGAGCGTTAAATATTTATTATTTATTATTCATGTATACGTATTATACAAAAACGAAACACAAAGACCGCATAAATTTTCTTGCCAAAACACCCCAAAATTCTGGGTGTCACGTGACCAGCCGATGCCAGGGCCATTTTCGCCGACTCCCAACGTGGAGGCAAAATGCCCTGGGGACGAGGTTGCTTCATCCCGGTGTACTGGGATGTCGCGTTTATATGGGAAAAAATCCTTCCCGGTGTACCGAGATCTGATCCCGGTGTCTCAGGAAATTCGTCCCGCCGTAAAATCGCCCCCCTGGGGGCAATATTACTAGGAAATCCGCCCTCCCGGGGGACAAATTTCCTAGGAATATCGCCCCCCTTTAGGAATTTCGCCCTCCCCTTTAGTCGCAAAACATAAATTGACCAAATTGGCAAACATTGCCTTCAATACGTAGCAACAACACATGCCTTCTGGTAACCATTCGAGATAAAACTATTTCCACTGCGATTTCCAAAGCAATATTTAATTTTGTCACCGCGAAAAAACCCATTATTTTAAGAAGGGAGGCTACGTCTGAATAAGAAGCACATCTATCTGTTGTTGTTTTTGTTATTGTTGTTGTTGTTGTTGTTGTTGTTGTTGTTGTTGTTGTTGTTGTTGTTGTTGTTGTTGTTGTTGTTGTTGTTGTTGTTGTTGTTGTTGTTGTTGTTGTTGTTGTTGTTGTTGTTGTTGTTGTTGTTGTTGTTGTTGTTGTTGTTGTTGTTGTTGTTGTTGTTGTTGTTGTTGTTGTTGTTGTTGTTGTTGTTGTTATAAGGGGTTCCGTTAAAGTATCTGATAGCCTCTATGATGACATAACGGGATCAACAAAAGTCCAGCTGGCCCAGTGTTATCGCAATCTGCAAGTCGATATTCCACCTGTGCAGATCCAGACAGGATCAACCTACTGCGGGCTGTTCGCCATTGCTTTCGCCTACGAATTAGCGAGCGGGAACCAACTGCTACGCGAGGTCCGCTTCGACCAGAAGAAGATGAGGAGCCACCTTCTATCATGCTTCGAGAATGGCGAGCTGACTCATTTCCCGTACGCACGTCGTCCAATGGTTCAGCAAAGACACCACAACAGCGCCACAGTAGAGACCCTCTGCACATGCAACATTCCAGAAGAGTATATGGTTTCATGTGATCTTTGCGGACCTCAGAGGACTGACTATTTTTCAACAAATCTGCAAAGTTTTTCGGTCTGAAAATGCTTTTTTGTTTACTTTGAACTAATTTGAACTATTGAAGGAGTGTAAACTATTAGTGAAAATGAATACAGTAGAAAATTTACGAATTTTTGCCTGTGTTTACAAGAAGAAAGCTACATGCACAACGATAGAGCGAGGGAAATTTGGATTTTCCTCGCCCCGATGCGATTACCTATACAAATCGAGAGGGGGCCAATTTCCTAGAGGGGGCAAATATCCTAGGAAATTCGCCCCAAGATTCCTAGGAAATTCGCCCTCCCAGAAGGAGGGGGGGGGGGGGGAATTTCCTGGGGGGGGGGGATTTCCTGTGACACCGGTACACCGGGACGTCCCGGTCTCCATGTAAACGCAACAGCGAAAATAACAGTAAATTATCTACAAAACGTGTTTGTTTGTTTTTTGGCTGATCGTGCAAATTGTTGCGAGACAATTTGCAAGAGGGGTGTATAATGAGCTGTTTACAGCTTTTTCTTTTTCATATTTTTCATCATTCAATATCCAAGTGACAAACTTTCCATTTGTGTAATAAAGGATTCTGCTGGAATGGTAAATAAACACATGGTCGCCATGGAAAGCGACATTTTGCCCATTTGTGCGCGGCGGGAGGCCTGGCGGTTTTTGATTCGATTCGATTTGGCTGCCAATTTAGATTCCATGCTTTGCTATATTGTGTTGATAATAAACGAAACAAGTTTATCATGGAGAATTTTGTGTCGTGTTATTGCAATCCCTCGTCTCTGCTTACATTTACAAATTCTTAATAAACTTTGTATGCATGTTTGCTTTTAACTTAAAAAATATAAAATCCTATAACATTTTTAAAAAGCAAACTAAAAAAATTTCTTACAAATGCAACATAATTAATCAACTGCACAATGTAATATATGACACAGTTGACTTAGTATCTATTTTGTATTTAAATAGTTTTGTTTGTTCAAAGTCTAGCAACATAATATGCTTTAAATTGCAATTTGCGTTGCAAGATTTTAGTACAGTAGGTCATTATATATACAGTATGCTTCTTAATCTTCTTTAACTTTCTTTTCTCACTTCTCTATCAATTGTAAATATAGATAAAATTTCCTTTACTTTTCTATTTTAAATAACTATATGACTGTAATTAGAAAATACAGGTATAGATATAAAACATTGTTTAACTAGGGGTCTTAATTAAAAGTCTTTACAGATTTCTAGTATAGGCCCCTAGCCCTATACAATACTAAAAAAAATTTTAAAAAAAAGCATGAAAAATAAATAAATATGGGCAAATATAAAAAAAATATATAAAAAATTTACAAACTCTGCCATATGCAGTTTCGTACGACTCAGTATACTGAATACAGTAAGTTTGCTAGGCGAATTAAAACTTCGGTAGCAAACCTGGCTCATAGTCAATCGAGATATGGTCTGGAAACTCAGCTAAAGTCTTTGGTCTATCTTTTTGTTCGCCTTTATGCATTTTTGTGCACGGTGCACGGTCACTGAACACATTGTATTTTAGTATAATGAACGAATTGTCCAATAGCAACGTTTCAGTTCAATCACTCAACCGTGCTATTTAAATATTAATAAACCTAAAACAAAGGATGTGCACGGTGTAAGGCACGGTTCAACATAAAATCACAGCTCATTATAGGCGCTTTGAAGTTTGCCGAGTTTCCAGACCATATCTCGATTGACTATGCCTGGCTCAATGGTTCGAGACTCGCCCGTATCTTTAGCCGTGTCAGCTCAATGGCTATCCGTTCGTGACATTTTATTGATTTTTGACGTTATATTATAAATGCTAGTGAGTGCTTTTAGCAACAGAGAACCTGTTTCAGACAAATCGCTGACAAATGACACTTTTGCAACTGGTAATAATAATAGTATTACCAGTTGAAAAGTGTCATTTGTCAGCGATGCAGAACGCAGATTGTAGATTAGTGATTAAATTATCCGAAGGATGGAGGTTTAATCACTAATCAACCGAAAGACATTTAATCACTAATCAACCGAAATGCAATTGCCATGCTATCACTTTGTAATATTACGGTTTCCGAAGGAGAGTAAAACAAAAACGCTTTCGGCGGAGTCAACAACTTCAGAATGAATAAATTATTGAGTTGCGATTAATACTATTGGGAATTCGATAAGTGTTCACTTCATGTATTTGTTAGTTATTATATGCATAAGCGAACTTTGGCGTAAACATTAAGTGTGGTTAGTTACTAAACCGTACCTAATCTTTGTGCATCGGGTTATTGAGACCCGTTTACACGATGCCGGTACAATTTGAAAACGGAACAAAATCATGCCGTTTAGGCCTTGCATTTACACGATACCGGCACAAAAATAACATGAAATGTTATATGCTGTATTTGCATACCGGCATGATCTTGCTCCGTTTTCAAATTGTACAGGCATCGTGTAAACGGGGTCTAATAAGAGATTAAATGTCCCTGTGGGCGGGCTGTGGGAACAATGAAAACCGTGCGGCTACCCGCGGCGGATAATTATGATATAACGTCAATATATATCATGCATTGTCACAAATTGCCATATATGCCTTTGCATGCCCAACTGCATGCTTGCACTTACTACTTAATTGTGTTTTTTCGGACACTTTATTTATATCAAACCGATATTAAAGACACAATGTTGAGGTAAGTCTAATTTATAGCTAAACTAATTTTATATTCTGTTTCTAACTATAAATTGAGTATAATAATTAACACATGTGGATCTAGAATAGACCGCAAATATTGCTTGGTGAGTTTAGGTTCCGACCGTTTGTCTGTCTAAAGGCGGTTTTCCACTAGGCGACATTTGTCGACCGACTCGACATTTTTCTATTGTCTTGGCTAATTAGTTCCACTCGAGAGCTTGCGAGACAAAAGAAAACGTCGCTTCGCGCGACATTTTTCGCCTAGTGGAAAACCGCCTTAATGCTAGACTATTTTACTCTGTCTACAACCCTTGAAACGCTAGACTATTTTACTCTATCTAACACTAGACTATTTTACTCTGTCTAATGCTAGACTATTAGTTTACTCTGTCTAAACGCTAGACTATTTTACTCTGTCTAACGCTACACTATTTTACCCTGTCTAACACGAGACGATATATATTTCCCTCTGTCTAACACGAGACTATTTTACTGAACTGAATTGAATTGACTTGGATTGAAATAGATTGAATTGAAATTAAATTAAATTAAATGAATTGAATTGGATTAAAATCTATTTTGCACTTTAGGTTACAAATGATTAATAATAATTATATATAAAAAAGGTGCTATAAGTAAATTTTTGAGGCAACTTTATATCAGATTAATACGAAAAAAGAATATTAATGCTTTTTGGTTGTTCTGTAGATTTTTGCTGACACTGATCATGCTAGCTCAATTTCGTCATTTTGAGATGACGGTTCAAGCAGAATATTACGTTGAAAAAGACCAAGGCTTGCAAAACCAAGCTCTTGGTGGTGAACACATTTTCCTTTCCTCACTTCAAACAACTGGTGCTGGTGGCTGCTTTGCTCAATGTCTTACACGATGTCGTTGTATGACATTTCAAGTTTGCAACGAAACACAATGTCAATTATTATCTTCCAATCGGTTTATAACACCATCATCATTACGATCTAAGCTTGGCTGTACTTACTACGACATGTTGAAAAAGAAGACGCCACAGGTATATAATAATATTAAATCACTGATGTCCGACCTATAATTTGCGGTAGTCGTAATTATATAATACATTATAAATATATATATATATACACACATATACAGTGCTGTGAGTAACCTCGTTACAAGCAACTAGTTACATGTAATCGTTACTTTTTTTAGTAACTTTACCGGTAACTAGTTACGTTTTTCAGAAGGTAACTGTAATTGTAACTGTAACTGTAACTGTATACGTAACTGTAACTGTAACTGTAACTGTAACTGTAACTGTAACTGTAACTGTAACTGTAACTGTAACTGTAACTGTAACTAGTTACAAAAAGTAGGAATAAAAAATAACGATAACTTCCATTTACTCTCAACCTCGCCGAGAGTCGTCGTTCAACGTCGTATCCAGCCGCTGCAATGCATTCTAGACAATCTATATGCAAAGGCGATATTAATAACACGCATACACGTGCATTTATTCATTCATTCGTCGACATGAATGATTACACGTAGTATAGCGCATTAAGATTTTGAAAATTCTCTTCTGCTCCGAATTAACAATAGTTTTGTCTAATTCACATGCTTTCTCGAATAGCCGAACAAAATTAAGAATAGGTGTAAGTGTAACTTTGTAATTCATACAGGTTACAAAATTTTTAAAGTAACTTAACTTTTTGGCGAGAGGCAGCGCGCTCGGCTAACAGCACACGCCACCCTGCTCAAGACCTCGACGGGAGCTTTCAAATCATATTATCGTTCGACACTATTCAAGTACTTGGGTTTAGAAATTTGGGGTTAGGGTTGCTGGGTTAGAAACGGTAAAGGGGAGTTTTTACAACTTTTCCGTATTTTTCTTCGTTTTCGAGATATTTCGATTTGTTTGATATGTACTGAACGAGATGGTCTCTGTGTGGTGAACCTATACGGTTTCCTTTTTACTTTAATTTACCATTACCAGAAATTTGGGTCATTTGTGCCGCTGCTCTCGATCAGCGGCTATATTCGCCTAATAATATAATTATGTATTCTAGAATTTCTAATGAGTGTGATTCTACTGTATTCTAGTGTTTCTCATTATTCAGGTCATTGAGTTCTTTAGAATTCGCCTAAATCGTGCACGAAAAGGGCTGTGAAATCAAGCAAGTTCAAACGCTTTTGGAAGTACTATGCTAGAGATAAATGAGGACCTTTATGTGCTCCCGAAGTAGACTGACTCATGCCGAATGCAACGCGAGTCGGGCACTTCGCATCGCCCATAACGTTGTTGGTCAATTTGGCCAATTTCTAGAACCTGTTTGCAAAGATTACTATGGCTAACACTATGGATAGTGGCGCTTTCAGTGCAAAAATAAGACGAGCTAGGGAAGTACTTTGTCGTCGAAGTAAGCAAACGTTTTTTAGTTATAACTGTTCCTTAGTCCATGCTGAAGTCAAATGGAGTCGGGCAAAGAAGAAATATGTCACCGTTTAAGCAAAATTTGAATTATTATGTGCTCTCCTTATTATTTACTGTTGAGAATCTCCATTATTATGGGCCTTAATACGCACGCGTGCCACCATCTTGTCCCAAATTTCTGGTAATGCTTTACTAATTACTTTACTTTACTTTTACTCTACTCTATTCTACTCTACTCTACTCTAGTCTACTCTACTCTACTCTACTCTACTCTACTCTACTCTGCTCTGCTCTGCTCTGCTCTGCTCTGCTCTGCTCTGCTCTGCTCTGCTCTGCTCTGCTCTGCTCTGCTCTGCTCTGCTCTGCTCTGCTCTGCTCTGCTCTGCTCTACTCTACTCTACTCTACTTGCGTTGCGTTCGCGCTTCATCCCTAACTATTATTTTACAGTCATTTCACTTTTCACGTAAATGTTCGGAGGTTCGTTCCGAAGTTCACAAGTTCGTTGGGAAGTTCAAAGCTCATTTCACAAACGTCGTAACGAACTTTTGAACATTTTGGTGACAAGTGAGTTGCAAATGACTGTAGTTGTTTGTCTTTGTAAATATGTAACACTGTAGTTTTAGACAAAATCTTTTGTAAAAATTAGAGAACGTGTCTTAAAAAGTATGTTTTAAAATGTTCAAAATTTTGCTCAAATATGATGTCAGATCACAGGGAGCCCATCTTGGCAGCGCGTGGGCACCTGTGGCAGACTCGAAAGACGCGCGGGGGACTGTGGCAGGGGATTTAAAAAAAACTAAAAACGGTTACCGGAAGCGGGAAAAAAGGCGGAAAAAAGGGAAAAACGGGGGAAACGGGGGAGGGAGAGGAAAAAATATAAGGGATGAAACACCAAACGTTCAACGTGGAATGTGTTCCGCAAGTGGCCAGGACATCTCGTATCGTCGGGAGCCACCGTTGGAATGCTGAAACCGAATGAAACTCAGAGTCAGATGAATGTGCAATAAATCAATAATCCTGAGACTTCCCGCTTTATCCGAAAAGCTTATCGTAGGATTTCGTAGCTATCCGAAGTGTCAACGATGATGTAGTGTCCTAGCTACTTGCGGAACACATCTCCCGAAAATATGATTATGTAATTTAGCTGCAAAATCACGGCTAAAAGGTGAGATTTTGCCTCATTTTGATTATATTTTGATAAATGAGTCATTATCACAACTACTTCGCTCAATTGTCTTACAATTTTAATGCCTATAGGCGCTTAAAACGATGTTCAAAACAAGGAAGAATTCGTGTTTCATCCCTTTATTATTTTCCTAAACACACCACGATAGCGTGTGCCACAGGTGCCCACGCTCTGCCAAGATGGGCTCCCTGCGGTCAAATCGCGGGAAATGCCATTTCAGAGACTGAAATTTCAAAAAATTTCCGGGGGGGCATACTCCCGGACCCCTCTAATAATTTGGCACTCTTACTGCCCTCCTGACTAAAAAATCCTGCCTATGGCCTTGACTACTTTGATTTCACTGTTTACGGCTTAACTCTTTTATCCACAGGATATTCAAACACAAGCATGCAAACACGAAATCGATTGTTGTCGAATGTCCAACCCATGTTTGAATGGTGGAACTTGTACTGCTACGTTTGCAACAACCAACACAACCCGTTTCAAATGTTCGTGCAGGGAAGATTTCCATGGAAACCGCTGCCAACTCCAGGGAGTGCCCATGTCATGTCGAGGCTACAGCAGCACACATAAGGTTTCACCTGGAATCTATCAAATTCGAAATTCCAGCATGGACACTTTTAAAGCTTTCTGTGATTTCGACTACAATACATCCATGGCCTGGACACTGATACAGTCCTACCAATTACAACGTGAGTCTGAATTACACAAGCCTTTCCTCATAGATTGGCCAGTCAACCAAGACACGCCTTCCTGGGATGTCTATCGTCTTTCCTTGTCCAGAATGAAATCCATCCGTCAGGATTCCACTAAATGGCGAATAACATGCAATTTTGACACCGAAGGCCTTGTTTATCGAGATTACGTTCTTGCCTCTCTTGCTGATGTCGATATTATAAGTTTCTCTAACCGGCAATGTGTTAGAGTTCAATACATTAACATTCGTGGACAAAGCTGCAAGAAATGTTCAACTTTCGCAAAACAAGTTTTGGAAGAACGTATACCATTTCATTTCGACTCAAATCACACTTACGGCTCAAGATGCTACTTTTACCCGACCGGAGGGATTTTCTGTACTGGAAATCAACAATCTGAGGACGACTTTGGACACTATCGGTGCGTGAACCCAGCTCATCGTTGCACAGCATCAAACATGGCGACGACACAGATATGGCTCGGAAGCGAATTCAATGTCTCTGCCAATAATTAGTATAACCACAGGGGGTGTTTACATGAGACCGGCCTGAATTTTGCATTTCAGTTTTTGTTTACACGAGTTCGGCCTTGAAACTATATACGCTTGCTTTCGCTGTTATTCCAAGAATTGGGCCAATTGCCTTACAGCTCGTGACCGCCGTAGAATCATTATTTTATGTGGATTTGACACCAATCTATGTGCTTCAGTTCGGTCTAGCAGGCGACCTGGATTCATGAAAACGATCTACAGTAAAAACACTACAACCGCTGCCAAACGTTTGCGTATGCGTGAATTTGCCAGAGTAAACATTGCAAGAGAAGTGGGAACTAGCCGTGGCAACAACCACCAGACATGCAGTGAAGACTAAGTAAGACTAGACTATTCATTTGTGTTTTAAAAAAAGGGTAATGAAAATTACGAAGGGGTCATTTCAGAATATGTTACAATATTGACAAAGAAGCCATGCACAAATTACCAACCTTATCTCTTTGGTAGTATTAATTTTAATTGTGGGATTCTCGGACCATTTTAAATATTTCAGTGTTTTCCCGCTCTTTTTTGAGGCACTAGCTCGGATGTCGCGCAGGCGCAAAACGTTTGGCAGCGGTATTAGTCCGGCCCATTGAACTCTAAATAAACTGGAACGCTAACTCCATAAGAAAGGCCCTATGATTGGGTGAAGTCAAACTTCCGGCCGCTGGGGGTCGCCATTGCACGTCTGACGTCAACAGAACTGAGGGGCACGTACAATGAAAAACTGAAAATTCGCTGCAAAAAACAACCATTTTTTAGACCTAAAGTTTTTTTATAGATGATAACGAAGAAGATAGTATGTATTGGGCTTATTGGCCTTGTACCTGAACAATTTCTACACACGAAAATGGATTGAATGACGAAATATCTGCCGAACAAAAGCAAAATTCGAGTCCGAAACTCGTACGGAAAATGAAGGTTTCTCTTATTTTTCTTTGTTATTCCAAACGTTTGAAGGTTGTCTTGCCAAGAATTAGTAATAAGATAATGCTAAATTATAGCTTTAACTCGAGTTTCAGTTGTGGAAATGCTAAATCTGACATTTTTCGATACGAAGAGTAATTCTAGAGCTGTAATAACACACGGTAAAGTGCATTTTGTTGTTTTTTTCCTACTGAAAATTGAGAAATTTAAAACCCAACTGTTTTTATAAACAACCTCTTCATTTTAAACCTGGGTTTCATATGTATTTTCTTTATATTTGTCCAAACCAATGGCAATTTTGGTTGCGTATTGTTGACTTTCATTTGAGAGCTGATATTTTTACTGTTTTCCTTGTTTTTACTCGTCATGTCAGTGTTCACCTACTCTACGGTATATTGGGATTTGATTTAAGCCTGAAACTGGTTAACAAGTTCAGTTTTTGTTTGATTTCAAGCTGTTTTTGCAATCCAGTTCACCAAATTCAGCTTCATTTTCTCTCGGTTATACAGTAAAAGGGACTGGGATTGACGTGCATGGCGGCCCCCATGTCCGCCATTTTTGGCTTCATGATACGCCATCGAGTTATCGTTCCAGTTTACTTAGAGTTCAATGGTCCGGCCTGAGTTCGGGCCAACTTCGTTCTCAGGGCCTTTTCGAAATTGGCAGGGCGGGAAAAGGCCTTGGCATCGGCTGAACGACTTTTCTTCATGAAACATATTTATGCATAGTTAATTTTGGGCCAGTTATGATCAAATAGCTTGAACGGGACCTCCAACAGGACCAATGGAACCGCCATTACGACGAATCGCTATTACAACGAAATTGCTAATTTATTACACCCAGTATTTCTGGGTGCTGTGGCCAGTCGATGCCAGGGCCTTTTCCCGCCCTCCCAATTTGAAAAAGGCTCTGGGCACGAGGTTGAGTTCCGAGTGAGTTCGGACCAGTGAACTCCGATACAGACTGGAACGCTAACTCCATAAAGTAAAACAGGTTCTATGATTGGATGAAGCCAAAAATCTTTAAATGTAACGCTGAACGTTGGGCTGCATATGAAACTGAAGCTATTGAAAAATGCTATTTGGTATAGAAACTTCAGGAGTTTAGCTAAAGGGGAAATAATTAAAATATATAAAAACAACTGCCATTTTGTAACGTTTGGCAAACAAAATGGCAGTTGTTTTTCTATTTTATAAATATTTCCCTTTTAGCTAAAGCCTTGAAGTTTCTATACCAAATAGCATTTTTCAATAGCTTCAGTTTCATATACAGCCCAACGTTCGGCGTTAAGTATTTCAGCTCAAAACTCAGAAAAACTACAACAAGTTTCTTAGTGTTACTTTCCAACGAAATATTGCCGAACATTTACCACATTTTAAAAAGTTCAACACAACGAGGAAACTTATGCTATACATCAAATTGAAGCCAATGGTATTTCTAAAAACATACGTATAAAACAATGTATTTCAATCCATTGTTTTGGAGTAATTTCTTATCGTCCGAAACAAAACATATGGCAGGATAAAAATTAAGTAACTTGAAGCACGGGAGCTGCCTACAAAGGGACTGGCACTGGCTTCAAAATCCTCAACCCCCCCCCCCCCACCGAGTTATCTTTCCAGTCTTTTTAGAGTTCAATGGTTCGGACTGGCCTCATGTAAACACCCCCTTGGGTAATAGAAATTTTTTCAGGTTTATGGAAATTTGTGCACTTTCGCGGTTACTGAACATATTGTGTTTGCTGTTTAATGAAGCAATCATCCAATAGCAACATTTGTGTTCGATCGCTGAACCATACTGTTATATACAAATATATTTGGTAATGTTTTTGCACAATCTTAAAGATAGTATGATAGTTGGTAGCTGTTGGTACCAAAAAAGATGGCGACTTGTATATTTCACCACGATATTCTTCGCGTGCAGTAGATATTGTTTCTTAGGGAATGATTGGAAGATATGGTTTTAAAACGATCAATTTTGGTAGGAATGAAGTTCTTGCTTACTTAATGCATCTTAGCATGATAAACAATGTTTAGTTGTTATTTAAGCTGATTTGAGGTCGCAAAACATTGTGGTTAAACGTACCGCCGCCATCTTTTTCGGCCGGTATACCGTCAGTTCTAGAGGGTTGGAGGGATTTATGTGCATGTATAAACCCCTCATTACCTGTTAGTTTATATACACATAAAATATAAAACCCGCTAAAATTGCCACATATAATATCATGAACTATATAGTCAGATAAACACCTCCGTTTTCGGTATATATTTATCTCTTACTTAAAGTGCTTATATCACTTGTGGGGTTTTAACGTATTTGAATGAAGCAAAAACAGTTAGTTAATAAGTTATTTTGCCGTTTTTGATTTACTTTAATAGTTTCTGAGATATAAGGCTTTAAACATGCCAATTTCGTCTTTTCACCAAAAATTTCCGTCGTTCATTTAACACCTTGGGGACCTGGGACTCAGGAACGAGTCAATCCAAAACAACTACGTTTCGGTTTATTGATTCACAAAAACACATATATTTGACTGAAAAATCGAAATGTCGAGCTCACAGACACCCGTTTTCCAGTACGCACGAGAGTTCCAACTAAGAAAACAGTCGGCTTAGGTTCCTGAGTCCCAGGCCCCCAAGGTGTTAAAATGAACGACGGAAATTTTTGAGAAGTGTCATGTTCAGAAGCCAATATGTCAGGAACTATTTGACTAAATCAAAAACGGCAAAATAACTTATTAACTGATTTTTTTCGCTCTATTTAAATACGTTAAAACCCCACAAGTGATATAAGCACTTTAACGATGATTATATAGTACAACTTAATATACAGTATACAGTATACAGTATACAGTATACAGTATACAGTATACAGTATACAGTATACAGTATACAGTATACAGCATATAACTTATATACTTTATATAACATTACTTCAACCGAATTGTAAATCTATGAGGAAGTCACCAGGACATTGGCAACAAAAATTAAGTTTGTCTAATTTGAAAGAACTCGTAAAATTGTACTAGAAGATCTTTTACAATTTTTCCGTATCTTTCTTCGTTTTCAAGATATTTAAATTTGTTTAATATGTAAATGAGATGGTCTCTGACGTCAGGAGCACGGTACACGATTTTCACCCATAGAAAAATCAGTTATATCTCTAAATTTATTCCACAAAATCACTTGAAACTGTGCACATAAAAACGCCTTGTTATACTCAACATTTCATAACTGATGTTGCTTTGAGTAAAAATACTGCACCCTGCTCCTGACGTCAGAGCCCATCTCATTTACATATTAAACAAATTGAAATATCTTGCAAACGAAGAAAGACACGAAAAAGTTGTAAAAGAGTTCCTATTACAATTTCACGAGTTCTTTCATATTAAACAAACTTAATTTTTATTACCAATACCCTTTAAGCTACAACCTGTCTCGCATGATCTTGACCATTGCCCATTGTAGTTAAGGGGGTGAGTTTAAGGGGAGATGGTATAAGCTTAGTCATCAAATCTTGACCGTTTATTGTATTAAGGTATTAAGGTTAATAGAAATAGACTATAAAATTAGAGTTTGTCACTGTCTATAATATTGAATAACTTTTGTCAATATGCAGAAAATATCGTTTCGGAGGCTTAGAAAATCAAAAATTTTCCAGGGGGAGCATACCCCGAACCTCCTAGTTTCTGGCGTTTTCAGCGCTTCAAACACCACTCTCAACCGGACCATTTTAAATTGGTGGCTACGAGCATAGAGATCATATAAATACTAGAGGGGGTATTGGCGGGAAAATTTGGTAACGACATGGCAGCCGCCATTACCCATGATATTTCAGTCAATTGGTTGGCAAATGTACTAGACCCAGTCCTTTGCAAACCAACGCGCCTAATGTTTGCCTCCAAAAATATCCAACATGGTGGCGTTCAATTGGTTACCCGCGGTTGACTGAAATCAAGATAGGATGCCCCCTCTAGTATTTATATGATCTCTATGGCTACGAGTCTGAAAATATAAACTGATCAAAAAAGTCGAAAAAACGAAACTAGCACCCTGCCAAAAATGTTTCGAAAGTGCGCCCAATCTCGAACCCAGAGCCTTCGCCGGCACGCAAACGAAGGCTCTGGGATAATCCACGTCGGAAAGTGAAAAACCGGTAGCCGATTGAAAAGAGCATGCGCCGCCAGAAATAGACGTGATATCGAGATCTTGGCAAATTGAGGTAAGCGATGTGTTTTGGGTTGCACTGAATAAGTTATTACCAGAAACTAAACAGAGAAAGTCTGCAAATTAAAGATAAACTGTTTTACTATATGGAGAAGAGTATTTTACTAACAACTATTAAAAAAACACTCGTAGAATCCATATTTCACTACATCCGGGAACCGAGTCGCGTAACGCTCGCGAGTGACCTATCGACAAGTCAAAATTTACGCCTTTCGCCGTGAAGTTTCGAATGAAGTAAATTTGAGCCGATAACTTCTCTTAATTCAGTTTTTCACGTAAAATGACGTATTTGAAGAAGCTGTTGTATTTTTCATTTGTATTTTCTAAAAGTTTTAGGTCACGCAGTTGTAGTTTTTGCATTAAACCCAGTTTATCAACATCACTTCCACGCATAATTCCATTGTCCATATAACAAATAGAACATGCATTACACGGTTAATATCCCCGTGTAATATCCCCTTTATAGGCATCATTAATTTTGATATAGTATGGTTTATTAAATTAATAGCTTGCAATTCTGTGGAGTTATCAATCGTGTAGTTTTACTTGGCTTGCCGACACGCGTGACATCAGACTTGTATAATATTTTGTGAATAGATAAATGAGGTTATGCAATAACCAAGGTTAACAGCCAAGGAACGGCGCGCGGAGAATGGGGAGAATCAGCGTGAGAGTGTTTGATAACTAGAGGTGCATTGGCCAGCAAGGAGTCATTACGCCTTTAGTCAGCATACTGGCTATTTGAGGAAAACATTAACAGCGAACATATTGCATCCCACCATCCCACCTCTAATCAATCAATAAAGCAAATTGCAATTTCCACCGAAAGTATTTTCGGTGTGATAGGTGCAGACATGCAAAGGTGGTCAGGTCAAGGATGGTATTCGACACGTAGTGTGGGGACCTGAATCCAAGTAACAACAAATCGCAGCATATCCTGTAGTCATGTCTGCACCTAACCATCCACAAGGGTAAGTATAGTAACTGCAGATGTTAATAATGATACAGCTTCTGAGCTAATTCTCAGTATAGTTTGGTACGTTTATTGTCGGAGTTTTGTTAGTTACGATTTACACGAATTGCGATTGTTTTATGACAATAAACAGTATATAGAGTTGATTTAAGTTAGTCGTTAGCTAGCCAATCGAAATACTTCCCGATGTGGATTATCCCAGAGCCTTCGTTTGCGTGTCGGCGAAAGCTCTGGTTACGAGATTGTTGTTCGCCGGCCCAAAGTGGGTATCCAGCTTAATTAGGAGTTCCATGCACTCCATCGTAAAATCTGCTTATTCTCGTGCTAATGATTTTTTATCATTAGCACGAGAATAAGCAGAATTAAGGGAGAAAGGATATGACTAAATGAAAAGTAAATACTATTGATCTTTACACAAAATACTGTAATACGACATCCTCTATCAAACTGACTATTCCAAATTCGTGAGTTTGGTTTGCTGCCTGAGGTCTGAGTGGTACCGGTTTTATTCTAATTAATACCGCGTATATAATTACCAGATGTTAAGTTTAGTCTTAGTTTTGCGTATATTCCTGTTTTATTAAACTGATACACATATAGTTTCAGAAATTGCAGCTTGATGTTAGTAATAATTGTCAGTTGTTTGCTGTACAACCTGTGTTAGTTAGTAATACTCAGAAAAACTCTGAGCTCTAAGCGGGACTCGAACCCACAACCTTCTGAATGCTAGCCAGAGTTTTTCTGAGTATTACTAACTAACACAGCTTGTACAGCAAACAACTGACAATTATTACTAACATCAAGCTGCAATTTCTGAAACTAACTAACAGTGTTTAACTGGAAACTTACTGTTACAACGCGACTTGTAGACGAACAAGTACTTGTAACCGAGCGGTCAAGACTCGTTCCTGGAGGACTGGGCACAGTCTAAGATATAAGTACCTTAATTAACCTTGCTCCGCTATCTGAGTTCTAGTGGCTCAATGGTTAGAGCGTCTGGCTAGCATTCAGAAGGTTGTGGGTTCGAGTCCCGCTTAGAGCTCAGAGTTTTTCTGAGTATTACTAACTAACACAGCTTGTACAGCAAACAACTGACAATTATTGATACACATATACTTTTTTCGTATAGTACAAAATACCAGTTGAGTATTAGCTAGATTCTAAAGTGCCTATGACTAGTATGACATAAAAATTATCTTTTTTATTTGAAAAAAATATTTAAAATGACAAAGTAACATATTTTGCAGTTTTTTGTTTCCTTGCTTAGTTTTTGAGATATTTCAGGTTGTAGTTGATATGTAAATGTAACATGTTGTGACGAACATGTAGTCGAAGAAGGTATCTTTGCCATTATCAAATGAAAACACTAGAAATTCTACATGTTTGGTGTTGCAGAAGGAACACACCCACACTCTTCCTTTCATTTAAGTTTGGTTTGATAAAGACTGGGGGCTAATCATCCTTACTTGCAGCCAGCGGCTGAATTGCGAAGGACGCAGATCAACAAGGCCGTGTCGAGGCATATCAAAGGCGCTCCAAGCAGCCGCCATACGACACAGTTCAGACCACGGATCACAGCTAAGATGTTAGGTGTTGAATTTATGGAGGGAGGAAAACCGGAGAACCCGGCGAAAAACCTTCGAAGCACAGGAGAGATCAACTACAGCTCTACTCACATGAGTTCCAAGCCCGACAACAGGGTCCTTCTCAAGCGGCCACCCATCCAAATACTACCCCCGTTGAGAGGCAGCGCGCTAACAGCACGCGCCAGCTGTGCTACCCGGAAAGACAAACAGCAAAGATATATAAGTTTTTTCGATAACGGTCATTATGCACATGTATGTTACAACATGTGACATTTACATATCAAACAAACTGAATATCTCAAAAACGAAGCAAGGTAACCAAAAACTGCAAAAGATGTTACTTTGTCATTATGAGTGGGATTTGTTTTTTGTGTTTTTTTCAAATAAGACAAACTTAATTTTCATGTCATAAGGATTTTAAATTCAAACATTTTAATGGGATAAAGATATTTATAAGGTGTACGCTCAAAATCATAGCATCGTTTAGAAGGAGGTTTATTAACTATAAGAGAAGCTAGCGTTAGGATATATTAAAAAAAAGCGACAAAGGGGGATATTCCGAGTGAGCATTTGTACGGCTCATTTCTTAATAATTTGGATGAGTTGCAAGTAAAATTAATCCGCAAAACGGATGTTAATGAATCTATATATATAGGTTCATTCATTAACATACGCACAAAATGCTTCTCTTTCAGTAGTAACAAAAGTTTTGTTACTACTGAAAGAGAAGGATTTTGTGCGTACACCCTGAATAGTTTTATCACAAGGACCATATTTATAACTATATGTAGATCGTATATCAGACGCTGAAAAATCGCAAGACTAATTTGTCCTTGTTCCGACACGCTGGATCAATAAAGGATTGGTGTGGGGGGAAGTTGTGATCACTTATATATTAATGTGTTCAGACTTCGAAGAGGGGGAAAAACCCATTGTAAACTTGGCCAATATGATGACCATTTTATTAATGTGACAAATTAAATTTAGTGAGAGAAGCCCGCCTCGTTAAATATACAAATGACTAGTTCTCGCGTTGAAAAAATTGCAATTAACGGTGTCATTTGTTTCCAAGTCTCATTTACAACATCCTGAGAACAAAGATATATATATATATATATATATATATATATATATATATATATATATATATATATATATATATATATATATATATATAAAAAGTAAATTACCCATAATAAATTACGACTTTGACAAGCTGAAACTTATACAAAAATAAGTTTACTGCAATATAGCGATAAAATAAAAATATCATATATCATATGTAGAATTCTACATATGAATATACAATGAATATGCACTCATTCTCTCTATTGTACCACCTGCGAAAATAATTAACGTACGTTTGTTAAAAGAGCAATGTCGCAAATTGCCACCGATACCTCTGCACCTGCCAGCACTCGCTACTAGTTGTTTTGAGGTTGTTGTGTTCCCTTTTTTTTCAGATTACTACTTCAATTTGATAGCGAACAGTGAAGGCAAGATGATGAGGTAAGTCTACTAGTTTATAGGCTACTATACTGTTATATTAAAGCTCATGTTGTGGTCCTGACTAAATTGAGTAAATGATACATGCATGCAGGGTTTTTGTATAATAAACTGCAACGTTTGCTTGGTTGGTTTTTCACTCTGTTAGAACGATGAGGCATACGTTTCTGTGGCTTGAAACTATATTTAATTCCGTCAAATATAACCATTTTCCCGTCAAGTATATCATCATCATCATCCTGGTAACTCCTCACGGGAGGTCAGACCTTCTTGTCGCAGCTCTCCATTGTCTTCGATCTAAAACTAAACTTTCTTCGACGTTATATCTACTCAAATCTCCCTTCACACAGTCCATCCATCGTTTCCTTGGTCTACCCACGTGGTCGTTTTCCATCTTCTGTTCTTTCCGTTACCCATCGAGTGATGCGATGTGGCTCTCGTCTTCTGACATGTCCAAACCATTTCAGTCTCGCTTCCTCGATCTTCTCTCCCAGTCGTGGCACTTTCACTTCTTGTCTTATATCATCATTCCTTCTTCTCTCTCGTCTTGTGGTTCCGGCAATTACTCGCAGACGCGTCACCTCCGCAACCTCCAATCGCTTCACTTGAATTTCCTTCACCGGCCATGTCTCAGCACCATATAACATTGCTGGTCTGACCATAGTTCGATATACTTGGCTCTTCAAACTCATTGGTATCTTCCTATCGTACATAACTCCCAACACCTTATTCCATGCATTTCCTCCTCCTTGTAGTCTTGCCCGGATCTCTCTGTCTAATTCACCGTTCTCTTGCACCCAGCCACCCAGGTATATAAATTCTCTGACTTGCTTCAATCGTTCACCTTCCACATGGATGTTAAGTGTTGGCACATCTACCTTTCGCGTCACCACCATCATATCACTTCGGTCTTACTCTTACTCATCTTCATGCCATGCCGTTTCAACAAGTCGAATCGATTTTCCACTGCTCGTTGCAGGTTCTCCTCATTTGTTGCTCCTAGTCCAATGTCGTCAGCGTATAGGACAAGTATATCAATTTTCATAAATAACCCAGGCTGAAACAATATTCTTTTTTTGTGCGAAGTGAAAAGGTGCATGGTAAATTGCTGAAGATACTTTTGATAAGTTAGACGAAATACTAACGTTTTGAGGAGAACCTCCCTTCATCAGAGTAAAATGTGAAATTATATAAATAATAAATTGTTTTTATTCTGCTTAAAATATGATTGAATTCTATTTGTTCTGTTCTATTCTTTTCTTGTTTGCGTTTTATTTAATATATAATGCTTATATAGAACCGCGAGAAGGTTTCAGTTGAGTCTTTATTGAAGCGTCAACTATAAAAACGAGTTTATACGAGCAGTCACAAAAATTGAGCTTTGAGCCATTTAGGCAATTTAAAACTGGTACATGATGCAATTTTAACATGTACAAGCGCTCAAAATTTGAAATATACCATAATATGTCGTACGAAATATCTATTTTTATGTTTGAAGGTAAGTTTATTGTTACCGTGTTTTAATATGATTAAATAAAATAAATAGAAATAAATAGAAAATTCATCCCTGTACGCCAAATTACCCAGGGAAAATGTTTATTTGGGAAAATGTTTACCCGCCTTGCCGGCTTTGCCAGGGCAAGTTACCTGCCTGTCTCATATAATTAAACACTGCGGTGAGAAAAAACAGTGCTCGTTCTACCGACTGCATAGAATTAACTTACAATGCATGTGCCGAATACAGGGTGTCCCCCCAAAAAATACCCCCCATCCATTTATGAGGTGCACCTTCTTTAATTATGGTACAAGAAGTACATTTTTATATCACGCCGAAAGCCCATCCCTCCTTCCTTATTGTCTGAAATTTTCAGACCTAAGTAGTTATCTACTCGCTTCCTGTAGTCATTTAAAGAGGCAACATCAAAATTTGAACTTGTCCAAATTATGTATGCTATATACGTCAAGATTTGGAAATCTTCTCCCAAAGGCTTCCCTTATCCTTGTTGCATGGCTTCTTGTTTCATGCTAGGAAAGTACCAAAAATGCTCTTTCTTCGGGAGTGAATTGTTGTCCAACCATCTTAAGACGGATGAAGTAAAGTGCACTTCTGCCTACATGGCAAACATGTGCATGGAACTCTCATGAGCATTGTTGTATTACCCCAAGGAACCCCACATGATTCGACACCACACAACTCCAAACAATAGCATAGAAAATACCACACCATTGCTGGTAGCACCCCAACACCAGATGACAACACGGCATTGCTTCATTTGGAATCAGACTTTATTCCCCCTGTGGTCAGTTTTCACATGCATATGTATTCAAACTTGTATTCCGCACTCAAACAAAGCTGTGGTCAAAACGGGATGGGCGACATTCGTTTGGCATAGATTATTTGCATAATTTGGACAGGTTCAAATTTTGATGTTGCCTCTTTAAATGACTCCAGGAAGCGAGTAGATAACTATTTAGCTCTGAAAATTTCAGACAACAAAGAAGGAGCGATGTACTTTCGGCGTGATATAAAAATTTACTTCTTGTACCCAAATTAAAGAAGATGCACTACAAAAACGGATGGGGGGCATTTTTTTGGGAAACCCTGTATAACTTGGCTGGGTAACCTGTCTCCATATAAACAGCCCTCAAACTTTGTTACTGATACGAATATCTAGTTTGAACTGGATAAATTGGAGGCCATTGTTTTCGCCATTTTTCAAGCCAGCAAAAACATTAATATTTGTAGGGATAATTACTGTAGGACAGCAAACTCAAGTGGAGAATCAATAATGATATAGGTGCCACTCCGATTGACGAGCCATATCGAGTATAATTAGAGAAAAATTCTACTCGATCGCAGCTGCGATTCGAACCTGCGACCACATTAAACATTAAACATTAAACAATTTTATTTGCCACAAAATTAAAAAAATAGTACATATAAATGAATAGTAATATAAAAAAATGGCAAGGAAGCCCAATAGGAAACAGAAGCTTATAAAAAATTGGGCTACCTTATTACAGGGATAATACATAAAATAGTAAATTTAATGGAACAGAGAGTGGTATCAACAAATAGAGAAACATTAACAATATATAGAAGAAAAAGTCAAAAACAGTTCAGTCAAAAAAGTCAAATGAAAATAAAAAAATTGAGAATAAATATTGTTTTAACTTATCTTGAAATGAGAAATAAGAATAGGCCTCACGAATATCTGGGCTCAACATATTGAAGAATTTAGGACCTTGATAGTTCACTGAGAACTGTCTAATTTTAGTTCTACAAAAGGGAGTATATAATAATTTTGAACTTCGTGTGTTATAATGATGTACCTGATTGACCCGAATAAAAAAATCATTAAAACTATTGGGCAGTAAACCATTATGGTAAGAGTACATAAATTTACCTAAATTAAGTAAAAAAATATCATTGAATTTCAAGATTTTTAATTCCTTAAATATCGGGTCAGTATGCGCATCATATGCTTTCTTATTGATACACTCGCACTACACGTTTTTGTAACAAAATGATTCGTTTAAGATTAGAGGGGTATGTTGAGCCTCAGACATAGAAATAATATACCTAGAATGCGGGCTCCTATCTCCTGTCAGTCAAAAAATTGTCGCCACAAAATGGCGGATATATAAGGGCAAAAGGAACTCGCCCTAGGACTTTTTAACAGTTTTTTACACGGCCGCCGTTTGTGACCGGTGTGGAGTGGACGATGGATGTATTTTAGCACTGAATTTCTTTGTTTTTTGCGCCGGGAAATTTACTGGATTAGTGAATTTAAAGATAAAGGCATGTGAAGTGCAATATCCTTCGCCAAAACATTTCGAACATCATACCCTCCGGTCAACGGCTATATTCGCCCAATAATATAATTATGTTATAATTATGTATTCTAGAATTTCTAATGACTGTGATTCTACTGTATTCTAGTGTTTCTCATTATTCGGGTAATTGAGTTCTTTAGAATTTGCCTAAATTGTGCACGAAAAGGGCTGTGAAATCAAGCAAGTTCAAATGCTTTTGGAAGTACTATGCTAGAGAAAAGTGAGGACCTTTATGTGCTCTTGAAGTAGAGTGACTCATGCCGAATGCAACGTGAGTCGGGCACTTCGCATCGCCCGTAATGTTGTTGGTCAATTTGGCCAATTTCTAGAACCTGTTTGCAAAGATTATTATGGCTAACACTATGGATAGTGGCGCTTTCAGTGCAAAAATAAGACGAGCTAGGGAAGTACTTTGTCGTCGAAGTAAGCAAACGTTTTTTAGTTCATGTTCCTTAGTCCATGCTGAAGTCAAATGGAGTCGGGCAAAGAAGAAATATGTCACCGTTTAAGCAAAATTTGGATTATTATGTGCTCTCCTTATTATTTACTGTTGAGAATCTCCATTACTGTGGTCTTAATACGCACGCGCGCCACCATCTTGTCCCAAATTTCTGGTAATGTTTCATTCAACATCGTTCAACATTATTGAATTCAACATGTTGAAAGCATTTGGCCACCCCTGTTGAACGATGTTGAACGTTGTTGAATGGTGTTGAATGATGTTGAACGAAATTTGAACATGTTCAAATTTTCGTTCAACACGCGTTCAACATTTCTATTGTTCTAAAAATGTTGAAAGGTGTTGAACGCATTTGGCCACATTGCATTCAACTTTGTTGAACAGAGACATTCCGCATGCGGGATATTGTCACTGATCTCAAATAATATACTCATTATACTGGATAGAGCATCTATTGGTTCGCGCCTGGCAAAAATTGAAGTCGGAAGTGAGGCTGAAAATCTCGCGGCGGCCATATCCGGTGGGACCCACTTCGTAGTTATATCACTATTGCTGAAACATAGTTTTCGCTTCAAATGATCGGATTTTTAACGAAAACCAGCTAAATTTTACATTCTTAACAAGAAAATGTACCTGTCGCTATGGGAGAACTTAAAAGTGGCTGGGATCATGGAAAATCAGCCGAAATTTCACGATTTTACTGAACGAAAATCAGCACCGACCACCAGGCTACAGTTTGAAGAATTATTAAGGACTAAAGTAAGGAACAAATAACATCTTGTATTCACTTTAGCAGTTTGACAGTGACTTTATGACAAAGTAAAAATATTACCGTTTCTATATCCGTCTTTTTCAACGTATCTTGGATCAGACGATCTGAGGGTTTAATATACAAGATGTTTATTGGAAGTTTGTGAATTGTAGTTACTTTATGTAACAGGCAAATTTATAAGCATTTAACTCACTGTTTTACTATTATTGATGAAGTCCTGTTACTATAATATTGACGAAGATAATTCCTGTTCACCTAGCATTTATGGTGTGCATGTTCAATATTTGTATCTGTGATGAACTCATGGCTGACTATAAGGCTTGCTGGAGAGACTTGCCAAGGGTTTTCTATTTGACAAGTCAAATTGTCTGGTATTTGAAATAGTAGAATCATCTGAGACTGAAGTAAAATTATAGTAATGGGGCATGGTTTGGCCAGCTCTGATTTACATACAGAAATAATTATTTATTGGTTATAATCTACTATATTCTTTTATATTTTATATACTTCAGAGCTGACACTACTGTACTTTGTGTAGACTTATATTTGAAACAGATAATAAGTCATGAGCTTTTTTCTAAAATAAACAAAGCGAAGGATGATTCCAAACTATTATTTACTACAGAAGTGTTTTTATTTCAAGATATTTTTGAAAAATTTTCAATCTTTACTACATTTATCATACCTCAATTATTATCTTGCATCATACAAATTTTTAGGTTTCATGCCCATGCATCTATATGTCTTTTCCTTATTAGATCCACACACATCACTTGCTGATCTTGGCAGAAGACAAGATCAGTCATTAATTTTTTTTTGAGATGAGTGATCATACAGATGTTTATAAGATTTTACTTTAATTGAAGCTAGTGTAAGCTGCTCTGGATAGTACAAACAATTTTATTGAAATTAATTTAAGTTTTCTCTAATATAGTACAAAGGTAAAGCTGCAAAGGACTAAAATGTCCAAAAATTTTAAAATACTATCTAGCACCAGGAGTACTGGCACGATCTTCCCTCCAATGCCCCCAAATTATTGCTGGTTTAAAATGTGGTTTTATCCATACTTCCATACTGATAGTTTGCTACATCAAAATTTTGATCAAAGAAAACTTAACAAGCTAAATGACAACAACCAAGAATGTTCCATTTGTAAGTGCAGTTTTTATTTTGTTGATTTTGTTATATCAGTTTACAACATGGTTTTGAGACTCCTGGAAAAAATAAATCGTCATTTTTATTAATCCATTTGCACAATTGCACGTACAAATACAGTGTGGTATAACCTTATCAGTCATATGTAAACTGTCCTTCCTAGAGATCTAGTAAGGGTCACCCCTCATTAGTCAATGTTACTACAAAAGAAAACTGAACTAAACTAACTTTATTTATACTGGATACTGATAACTCTATCAGTCATATCTCAACTGTTCTTCCTCAGTGTTACTACAGGAGGAAACCGGAGTACCCAGAAGAAATCTCTTGGTGTTTTGTAAAGTCAAACTAGAAGCACTCCTCTAATGTACATCCAAGTTGAAATTTTAAGCCTAGTTTACATGGGCAATTTTTCTTTGGCAATTTTCAACTTGACAAGTTTTATTTGCCTGTGTGTATGAGGAAATATGACAAGTTGCATCAAGTAGGAGTTAAACCCAGATCACAGAGTAACATCCTTAGATCTACAGTAATCCTGGATGCATGTAACTGGAAAGACTTTTTTTTTTGCTTTCAGCAAAATAAATTAATCTGCTAAATGTACAATAAAACTACATTGATCGAGTAGGAATCAAACTTGGGTGTAACTTCTTAATGGCCAGTAAGATGCTCTAACCATAATAAACTACCACTAACTCAAAACGTTACACAGTATGTACATATTTTGTTTGAGACATACTGTAGACAAAATTGAATGTGTTGCTTAAACAAAAGTGGAATCAATAGTCGAATTGAAAATACTATCAAGGGACAAGGGCTTGGACAAAATACATACTGTACTGTAACCATAATAAAACCATCTGAACTGGTTGAACATTAGCCCAAATTCGACAAAACTAAGTATCGTTTAACTAAGTATCGTTTGTTACCTTTATAATATCACATTAGAAAGCAAATATACTTACTACAAGACAAGTCAAGCACATTCTATCATGGCCATGAATTCATTTACTATTAGTCAATAACCAAACCTGGTAGTGAGAGTGTCCAACTTAAAATATTAACTGGAAGACAATGAGCACAAGTGGTCAGACTCAACCATGTTTCACTGAATTATAACCACAAAAGAACTGAACAAACCGTTCTATTCAAGTTTGAATATTATCAACAGCGGGTAAGTTTATTAGTTTAAACAGACACAGTTATGACTTCTTGGGGTTTAATCGGCATGAAATAAATAAAAACTTAAACAAACACATCATCGTAAATCATCAAATAATACGTGTTACTAGAAAGAAACAAATACACAGGCAGTAGACATTTGTTTACCGAGTTTGCTACTTTGCTAGCTTTGAAGCAAATAAACAGGTAAGTGTATTTTGTAAAAAAAAGCACTTTCGAAACAAAAAAATAGTTCAAAACACTAAATTATTACTTAAAATAACATTACAAACCTCAATTCGGTGGTAACTCTTCGTAACATCCCAGAATTTGGCGAAAAACGCCGTTCAACTGCTTCGACTCCTATTTACGCCATATTGTATGGGACCCAAGTGGGTCCCACCGGAAATGGCCGCCGCTAATCTATTTCCGACTTCACAGCCAGGACCGGATGCTCTATCCAGTATAATGAGTATATTATTTGAGATCAGTGGATATTGTCGATTCCAGCCCGCGGTAGCCCGCGTTCAATTAATTGTCATTCATGAATGTTGAACGATGTTGAATTCATTTGGCCACTCGTGCTTTCAACATTATTCAACATCGTTCAACAATGTTGAATAATGTTGAATGCGATGTTGAAAGCGTTTGGCCAGGCCATAAAAGTCTCTCGATATTGAAGAAACTAGATTTCAGTTTTGGAATATCAAATATACATTTATCAAATCATTAAGAATTCATGAAGAACATTCAAAAGAAATGAATATTTAATCAATATCTTTAAATCGCATACAGATTCGTCCTGATTTACACAAACTTTTTCCTCAATTTACTCGCTTGCAGCTAGCTCGCCTTGTAAATCAGATACAGATCGCTGCTCATGCTTTATCTATTACATATACTGTAATATTATTTTATTTATTTTATTTTTTATTTTTATTTTATTTATTAAATTCTCCATACATACATAACTACATAATTACAAATAACATACATATAAGGTTACAAAGCGTAAACCATACATTAAAGAAAAAAAGTGGCAGGGACATCGCAACAGCACGTAGCCAATTAAAGTGTCACTGTGATGAAAAATCGTCAGTCTTTTTTTGATCTTATCATAAAGTACATTTACAATAAGGATAAACGGCGTTTGTGGTTTGTCAATATCTCATCTCGTTCAAGAGATATTCACGTTTTGGAAATATGCAAATTATATGGTTGATGACGTCATTTTCTCCAAACGAGAGAAATGAAAATCGTAAAATTAGGAATATCTCTAGAAATAAACAATAGAAAGTGCTCAAATTTTGCATGCCTATAGTATTAAATAAAATACGTTTTACTGTGGAACTTTAGTTGTTTTCGTGGAAACTACTGGTTCCTGGCCTCCCCCAATGATAAAATTAAATTTGCTTATTTATCAGCAATCAAGTAACGTTTACTCCAGCGAATAAAAGTGACGATTAGGGCATATGTATGCACTGTAATTCAAACGTTTAAATCTTTCTATTTTTAAACAATGAGGCAAAAATGATAATTCCCTTTTTAAGGTTTAGAGTAACCTGAGAGCATGCGCTTAACATGGCAATCACAAACGTTCCACAGAGATGTGCATGTTATTGGATACTATAAGCATACAAAGTTTAAGCGCGTTCTATTGTTTATTTCCAGAGATATTCCTTATTTTACGATTTTCATTTCGCTCGTTTGGAGAAAATGACGTCATCAGCTACAAATTTGCATATTTCCAAAACGTGAATATCTCTTGAACGAGATGAGATATTGACAAACCACAAACGCCATTCACCCTCATTTTAAATGTACTTTATGATAAGAACAAAAAAAGGACTGACGATTTTTTCATCATAGTGACACTTTAATGCATGCACAAATTGATTTATTTGCATATGCTAATATAGTGCCTTATAAAAAGGGTTTGTTGTATTAGGAGAGCCTCTTTTATAATAAACAAATTGAGAACATGACATGGTGTCAGGAGTAGGATCGATTAATAGTGAATAAACGAAGACTTGGTGATTGAGAAGAGAACCAGGCCAAGAATGGGGGATTCTGCAACTGATGTGCCCAGAATGGACTGGGAGGAATTAGGAGAGCCTCTTTTATAATAAACAAATTGAGAACATGACATATACCATCATTCGATGACCTGCTCCCAATTTGACCTAGCCTGCGTGGCAGCCAGGCGTTCTGTTTAGTCGGTAAAGCGTCGGACTCGAATCCTAGCAGCAGTCAATGAAGTAGAGTTTTTTTTCCTAAAAAAGGGTGAAAAAAGAATCGCAAATACGGCGGACAACAATGGCATTTCAGTTTTGGAATATCAAATATACATTTATCAAATCATTAAGAATTCATGAGAACATTCAAAAGAAATGAATATTTAATTAATATCTGTAAATCGCATACAGATTCGTCCTGATTTACACAAACTTTTTCCTCAATTTACTCGCTTGCAGCTAGCTCGCCTTGTAAATCAGATACAGATCAGTCGCTGCTCATGCTTTATCTATTACATATACCATCATTCGATGACCTGCTCCCAATTTGACCTTGTAGCTTAGTCAGTAAGGCGTCGGACTCCAATCCCAACCGCAGTTCAGTTAAGTAGAGTTTTTTTTCTAAAAAAGGGTGAAAAAAGAATCGCAATACGGCGGACAACAATGGCGGCGTACGAAAAATATTGCACATAGGAATTTCAACAAAGGAAAGTACAAGGCTTTTTTTCACGATATTGAAGAAACCAGATTTCAGTTTCGAAATACAAAATATAAATATCATCATTCCACGACCTGCTCTCAACTTGATCATGTAGCCCACTAAGCTCAGCAGCTCGGACTAGTAAACCGAAGATCGCGGGCTCGAATTCCAGCCATGGTCGAGTTTTTCTCACTGATCTCTAAATAATACTAGATTAAGAATCTAGTTTTTAAAACATGAAGCCGGAAGTCAGCCATTACTAAGGGACCAAGTGATGGTCTTTCTAGCGTATTCTGGCACCGATATAAACATTTTGTTGAATAAGATGCTGAATCTTTGAAAGAAAATATAGCTCAATATTCTTGCACAGACGACGTTTTAAGAAGACATAAAGACATTTTCAGCATGCTTGGTCCCTTAGTAATGACGGATTTCTTTTGCTTAGCTGGCTTCATTTTATGAACTGGTGGACTATAGGTCAGTGGCGGATTATCCAGTAGGCTGAGTAGGCTGAAGCCTACAGGCCCGGGCTTGCAAAACACCCGTAATTCCCAGACAATACATTTTTTATTAGAATTATATATTATTATTTTTATTTTTAATAAAGCAATGAGATGGTAGTATATAGACCTGATCGTTTGTTCAGTTATATTCCAACTCAATCTTTTAAAAACTAGAAATGAATGCTTCTAAATAGTTAGCTCCGACATAGAAACACGTAGTTTCCCACGGCACGAAGTATATATAGTAGGAAAGTATATTCATTACGTCAAGTAGCAGTATTCCCAGGAGGAGGGCGTGTCAGAAACAAGTGTATAAAAGAAGTCGTTTTCCAGATGAAGCATCTCGGTCAGTCAGTAGACAGCTCAAACTTGAACATTGAACTAGGAATCACAATGTTCTGATTTCCTATTTGCTGAGCGGGCAGTGAGCTGGTTATCTTGGTCCCGCCCAGATTCCCTGGCCACCTTGGTGGAAGGTTTTTTCTGGCCTCCCTGATACCAGCTATGGCGCCGATCGAGTGGCGCATTGACCAGGAATGAAGCGAATTAACACTAATTGTGAACTTTCAGCAATCCTCGATCATAGTCGAAAGAACATTTCTTATTACTCAATTCATAACAACGATTGTAAATACGCTACGGAATTATCGATATACATGTAGTTACAATAAAGAGCTGTCGTCTACTACACTGGACCACAGCAAGGTTTCTCCAACAGTTGTTGTCGTGCCGTCTATTGCGTCCAATAGCAATGAAATTATGATTATGGGAAGACCACGCGGCCTCAGAATGCAGGAAATGGCATTTGCGAGACACTAAATTTCCAAATTTTCCAAGAGACATGCCCCCGCACCCTTTTAGATGATTCTCGCGTCTTCTCTACTTGAATATTGTTACCGCAAAATTATCTCTGGATACGACACGTACGGATTTTTCATAGATCAGCGCACTATGAGGCCCGTGAATTGTATTTAGCGTACAGGACCGGAAGCTGGTAATCCACCACTGCTATAGGTTGCACTATCCACTCTTCTTTTGTGATCAGTGGTTTTTCTCTACTTTATGCCCGGTATGGTTCGTCACTCACAGTAGCACCTAATAGTATATCATTATTATTAATATTTGTTGCTCTGGTTTTCCTAGATCGTTGCTAACGATGATTATGCTAGCTGAGTTCCACCATTTTGAGACAACAGTTCAAGCAGAATATTACGTTGAAAAAGACCAAGGCTTGCGAGACAAAGCTCTGGATGGTGAACACATTTTCCTTTCCTCGCTTCAAACAACTGGTGCTGGTAGTTGCTTTGCTCAATGTATTACACGATGTCGTTGTATGACATTTCAAGTTTGCAACGAAACAGAATGTCAATTATTATCATCCAATCGGTTTATAACACCATCATCATTACGATCTAAGCTTGGCTGCATTTACTACGACATGTTGAAAAAGAAGCCACCAGAGACACAGGTATATATGTAATAATATTAAATCAGTGATATCCAGAGGCGCAACTAGAAAATTTCGAGGGCAGGGGTTGAACGCAAAAAAAGGGCAAAGTCGTCCAGTATTCTAAACAATTTGGGATACTAGATATCCTCGTTATGCCTCTTCAAGAACACTCAACAACCACAACAACAATCAGTGCCGTAACATGGCAATTAGTGACCGCATTTGTAGGGGGGTCCGGGGAGCTTTTTCATCTAATTCTACAGCGACTATAGTTGAAATTTTACTGTAAAAACGAAGAAATTATCAGGCCAAAATCCAGTTCTATCTCTATGATTGGTTCATTTTCGCCATGAGATTCGAAAGCTGAGTCCACAAATTCAGAAAAGCGGTTGTTTTTAGGAAACACTTGGTGTAGCATATTACAAACTGAGTACGAGATTGAAGCCAAACTAGAAGCTTCCGAGTCTCGCCAGATTTGCGGAGAATTGTATTGCGTACTACAATAAACGATTAATTATTTGTTTATCCAATGTCTGACCTAGTATTGGAGGTCTCACAAAAAGGGCAGGGGTTAAAAAGGGCAGGGGTTGCAACCCTTCAGTCAATTGGTTAGCAAATGTACCAGACCCAGTCCTTTGCTAACCAACGCGCCTAATGTTTGCCTCCCAAAAATCCAAGATGGCGGCGTTCAATTGGTTACCGCGGTTGACTGAAATTAAGATAGGATGCCCCCTTTAGTATTTATATGATCTCTATGGTTTTAAATATATAATTAGCTATTCTTTGGCTTTTTTGACCAAAAATTTTAGATCATATATATCGCTAAAAATCGACACGCACTAGTCAATTTCTTAAAATACACCCTCATCATCTCATAATGTAACTTTACCTGTGCCCACATTTTAGCTCTTATATTTCATTAACAGAATATTCAAGAACAAGCATGTAAACACGGGATCAATTTTTGTCGAATGTCCAACCCATGTTTGAACGGTGGAACTTGCACACCTACTTTCGCAACGGGGAACACAACACGTTTCAAATGTTCGTGCATTGGAGATTTCCATGGAAACCGCTGCCAGTACCTGAGTCATGAAGTCCGTACATCATGTAGAGGCTACAGCAACACACAGAATGTTTTATCTGGAATCTATGAAATTCGAAATTCCAGCATGGATACTTTTAAAGCTTTCTGTGATTTTGATCACAGTACATCCATGGCCTGGACACTGATACAGTCCTACCAGTTGCAACGAGTACGTGAATTGCACGAGCCTTTCTTTTTCGATTGGCCAGTCAACCAAGACACGCCTTCGTGGGATGTCTATCGTCTTTCCTTGTCCAGAATGAAATCCATCCGTCAGGATTCCACTAAATGGCGAATAACATGCAATTTTGACACCGAAGGCCTTGTTTATCGAGATTACGTTTATGGCTCTCTTGCTGATGTCGATATTATAAGTTACTCTGAGCGAAAGTGTACCAAAGTTGATTATATTAACATCCGTGGACAAAGCTGCAAGAAGTGTACCATTCACGGAAGGCAAGGCTTGCCACATACACCTTTCCATTTCGATGCGAATCACACGTACGGCCCAAGGTGCGACTTTTACCCGACTGGGGGAGTTTTCTGTGATGGAGGTCGACTGTCTGAGGATAACTTTGGACACTATCAATGTGTTAACTCAGTCCATCGCTGCACAGCGTCAAACATGGCGACAACCCAGACATGGCTTGGAAGAGAATTCAAAGCCTTTGGCAATCCATAAAAAATATGACTAGTACATAGTATGATTGATCACGCTGTACATATGTAACGAGGTGTATCAATATTATTGGGGGTTTTTGCTTCTTTTTCTTCTTCTTCTTCTTCTTCTTCTTCTTCTTCTTCTTCTTCTTCTTCTTCTTCTTCTTCTTCTTCTTCTTCCTCTTCCTCTTCTTCTTCTTCTTCTTCTTCTTCTTCTTCTTCTTCTTCTTCTTCTTCTTCTTCTTCTTCTTCTTCTTCTTCTTCTCCTTCTTCGAAGTTGTCGTCGTCGTCGTCGTCTTCTTCTTCTTCTTCTTCTTCTTCTTCTTCTTCTTCTTCTTCTTCTTCTTCTTCTTCTTCTTCTTCTTCTTCTTCTCCTTGTTGTTGTTGTTGTTGTTGTTGTTGTTGTTGTTGTTGTTGTTGTTGTTGTTGTTGTTGTTGTTGCTGTTGTTGTTGTTACTCAGCCAATCCCGATCGAGTATTTCAACGCTCTATATTCCATAGTGTTTTGATTCATCAAGATTAGACATACTAGTGAGTTATATATAGAGTCCACTGCAAAGATCTTTTGTTTTCTTTTGTCATAGCACAGTGAACTCCCTATATAGAGTCACTAATGAATTCAATAGAGTCACTACTGTAGTCTATATAGAGTAAATTCTCCGGTAAACGTGCTAGACGCAAAACGAAATTGAAACTCCTTCGTGCTTGCAACCATTCTCTAAGACAGTTAGCGAGGGTTGAAAATGAACCAACCTCTTATGTACACCTTACATGAAGTACTTAATTCACTTACCGTACGTTAACATCGCAGGCTCAGCATGTTTGTTTTGGCAAATGGCGATAATATGGAAGTGTGTGTTGATTCAGTTCAGTCGGCGATAAATGCTGAAAAAGGAGGTGAATATTTACACAAACGAACGTTTTGTTAGTAATGTACTTTACCTAAATGTTTAGTGTAATGATTTCGGTTAGAAAAGACAATATCAGAGTACAAGTTAGAATACTGCACAACCGTAAATGTACAAATGTAAACATGTATAATTTTTTATTTATACCTGTATCAATATTTGTGAACTTGTATTTATATTTATTATTGGTTAGTGAATTATACATATATGATATATGGTAAAACATTCTACATTGTATATGATCTCAAAAGCACAAGACTTAAAATACACTTCAAATAAACGACAAATTTTTTAAAAGTAAACATGTTTCGGCAACACTTATGCCATCTTCAGTACTAAGCAGTTATATAAATACTGTTTGTAAATATTTTAATCCATTACTGCTTAGTACTGAAGATGGCATAAGTGTTGCCGAAACATGTTTACTTTTAAAAAATTTGTCGTTTATTTGAAGTGTATTTTACATTGTGTAAAGTTATTTTTGGGTAAGTTTCAGCTTTCACTTATAATTCACTTTCACTTATATTTACATAGGTAATTTACTTTATATATATATATATATATATATATATATATATATATATATATAGTATAAATACACAGGTGATTATAAAAAAATGTGCAAACTCATTGGTCAAGCTACTTCAGACTAATTCTCGATAATCACCTACAGCGTTTATTCAAAATGGCTGCCAGCAAATTTGTCAATGCAATAGTCGAGGAAATTAATTTCAAAGAAAATGTTGTTCCTGAAAGTACAAAAATGTGTTTTTATACTATTCACCATTGAGTGATGGTGACACAGTGACCATGATTAAGATGCTTAGAAAGTAAAAAGTGCTGGTGAAACTTACCAGGATGGTGTAGAATGGCAATGTTTGACATGCGTGAGGTAACATGTGCGCAGACGCAAACATCAAAGATGCTGACACTGCATTGGACTTTGCTTGGTTCTGTATTCTGTGGTATCGGGCCCCAATTACACTGGCACTGTAAAATTTGAAATGCTAACTTGGTAACTATTCAATTTAGGTGCTAAACGTATTGAATTGTGCAGCAATTTACTTGAAGGTGGCACTACCCCAAGTATTGGTAGGTGTTCAATTTATAGGAAGATATTTGTATAGGTAATAGCATGGTTTTGAGTGCAATTTGGAAAAAACATACACGAGTGAGATTTTCAAAGACTATCAAAATTGCACAAGTCCAAAGGGCGACACGAGTGCTATTTGAGGTCTTTGAAAAACTCACGAGGGCATGTTTCTCCAAATTCCACGAAAAACCATGCTATTACAGTACTTATTAATAATATATATACATGAAAAAATGTCCAAGTCAACTGTACTTACATTTACGTACAATTCCCTTTCAGCAGTGTCCACTTGTATCATAGGTGTACAATATGGGGTGGGGGGGGGGGGGGGAGGAGTTTGAGGGGCTTTAGCCCCCAGAGAAATCTCAATGGAGGGGCTGAAACCCCCTAGAAATTTTGCAGCAACTGACTCATCAATCACCATTCACAAATTATAGGTTACTCGTTAGGCTAAAGTAACCGTTACAGCCTCATTCCTGTCAGCCAAAATCACCCATATACAGTGGTAAGTCAACCCAGTAAACACAACATCGAAAAATTGTTGAAATGTGTTGTATTTTAGCTAGTTTTTATGACATTTCATGACCTTCAATGTTCTTAAAAATCACCCCTCAGAATGCAGGAAATGGCATTTCCAAGACTCTAAATTTCAAAAATTTGCGGGGGGCATGTCCCTGGAACCCCCTAGAAGAGTCCCTTTTTGTAAACGCTCCACACGAGAAAATTCTTAGAAAGGCCCTGTTCAGGACCAGCCCCGCTAGACGAAAACAAAACTCTACGCCTATGACTCGTATATTTGGTTGCTTAAAACGCTTTGCTTACCACTTCTCGAGAAAGTTTACTAAAAGCAGTAAGAATCTTTTAGTTTTCTTGCAGGTACTTCACTTGACAACAATAAGGAATAGTTAGCTTCAAATTTTAACGAATTGTTCTTCTCCGTTTCAAATCTAGGCCGCCATATTTGTTTATGCAGAAAGAGCCTGGGCACGAGGTTGGAAAATGCCACTCTTCAGTTTTTATTTTTGATTGGCTTTTGAAACTGCACTGCTCTTAGCCAATCAAAATTGAGAAATCTTTTCATGTATATTATTAACAGAAGAACAAACGTGGGTTGAGAATTGAGAGGGCCGTAGGCAGGATTTTTTAGTCAGGGGGGCAGTAAGAGTGACCAATATGTAGGGGGTCCAGGGGTATGCTCCCCCGGAAAATTTTTGAAATTTGAGTCTCTGAAATGGCATTTTCCGCGATCTGATATCATATTTGAGCACTGAAATTTTAAACATTTTAAAACATATTTTTAAGACACGTTCTCTCATTTTTACAAAAGATTTTGTCTAAAACTACAGTATTACATATTTACAAAGACAACTACAGTCATTTGCAACTCACTTGTCACTTTTCACCAAAATGTTCAGAAGTGCGTTACGAACTTCGCAATTAAGTTCGCTGGGAAGCGCGAACGCAACGCGAAAACTCATTGTCAGAGTTACTGTATGATATTAAACGACTAGTTAGTTCTTTATTCTGTGACTCTGGGAACAAATGTGATGTTCTTGCGCAATTATGAACTATATAACTGTCTGAATACCAATAAAAAATAATAATCAACATTATATTTTGTCATTTTATTTTTATCATATTTTGCATTTTCTCGGGGGGGGGGGGGGGGGGGGGACAGTTGCCCCTGCTGCTCCCCCACCATCTACGGCCCTGAGAATTGACCGTACCTCGTTGGCGACAAAATTTTTCATGATTCCCGAAGGTGCGAGTTCAAATCCCGTTCGAGTCAGCCGAATTTTTCGGTTGACTTTAGCAGTGTAAGAAAATCATGAAAATGTTCCCATAAAAATATAGGTCATGGTAAAACGAAGGTTTTTAAATATAAACTCATTTCCAAGAGGTAAATCACTCCCAAAAATCTCGTGCACCTTTAAAAATCAAGAAATCTCAAAAAATCCCCACAAATCTCAAAAATATGAGAAAATTCCAAAAAATTCTAAAAAAAATTCTGAAAAGTCTCAGAAAAATTCATAAAGATCTCAAAAAAATCCAAAAATAATCCCAAAAATCTCACGCTTTTTGGGCAAAAATCTCACGCTTTTTGGGAAGTGCACGTGATTCGTCCCTCGCTTATTTCAGCAACAATCAAAATAAGCTAAAACTGTAGGGAACCTATTAAATAACTTGTCTAACCTTTTTTCCAATTTTTCTTTTAATTTAGGTTTGTTAAAAGCAGTCAAGGCGCATGTCTCTCTTCCAGTATTTGTTATGATTAGACCGAGGGGTGGAGATTTTCTTTATACAGCTCTAGAGTTCGATGTCATGCTCGAGGATACGAAACAGCTTATCCGTGCAGGCGCTGACGGAATCGTTTATGGTATTCTTACGAAGTAATTGTTTGGCTTCTTACACACGTACACGCGTAAAAATCCCACAAGTTGTTACAGCATTGTTGCCTGAACAATGCTGTAAAAACTTGCAACAATGCTGTAACAACTTGTTGATATATGTGAACAACATTGATAAATGAACAACATTGTTCATCATTGTTTCAGCAAGTTGTTACAGCTTGATGAAACACCAACCGTTCCTTGTTCACGCATGTTGTAACAACCGAAGAACGTGTTGATACATCAGCCATGTTCACCACTGTTGTAATATTGTTGTTCATCGTTGTTATTTCGTCATGCTGTTACAACATGTTGTACCATGTGCGAACTACGTTGTTGTCTATAAAAAATGTGCTGTTGGAACAACTTGTTCATGACTGTTGATTTATCCATGAACAAGTTGTTCGAACCATAAGTGAACAACTTGTTCACGGCGAGCAGAAGGGCCGCCAAAAATATTCGTAGCTTTGCTTATCATTTCTTTTTTTTTTTTTAGAAATGGCGAAGTTGATGTTTCACGCTGTCAAAAATTATTAGGTACTGTGTTGTTTTTGTATTTTTCGTCGAATATAAAATAGCTTAGTGTATACTAAGTAATAGATAAATCCCGAGAACGAGGGATTTATGCTATATAAAGACCCAAGGACGCGAAGCGTCCGAGGGCTTTATATCGCATAAATCCCAACGTTTGAGGGATTTATCTGACTTAATTTATTATTGAGGAGGTTTTCCAACAAAGTTGGGGGTTTTTTTCTACCTTGGACAAAGATTTTCCTAGTTTTTTCCTTCATTTCTTATCTAATTAGTATTCAAGGGCTTTATGCGATATAAAGCCCTCGAAAGAACAAAGAAAACCGACTCAATAATAAATTAATTCTTGATAACCACCAGGTGATTATCATATAATTATAGAGAGCAGGCAGCGTTTACTCAAAGTGGCCGCCAACCAATTTGCAGTCAATGCAATACCAAAAAATGTAAAGTGCAAACCATATCCAGGAAAAAGAATCCGATAGTCTGGCCTTATTCCATGAATGGCAATCGCCTTAGTAATTGTGACGCGTCTCGAGACTTGGGAATATGGATAGCTTCTGATCTTGGATGGAAAAAACAAGTGCTCGCTCAGTGTGTTAAAGCAAATCAATTTCTGGGATATGTTAAAAGATCAACTTTAGAAATTAAAAGTGTTTCAGCTCGTCGATCGTTGTACCTCGCTTTAGTAAGATCTCATATTGGATATGGAACGCAAGTATGGGCGCCACAAACCATTTTGCTCATAAAGCGATTGGAGAGAGTACAACGACGAGCAACTAAGTTTATTCTCAACTTACCATATCGCTGCATGCGCTACTACCTATCCCGAAAGATTAATTGAAATTAACTTGCTTCCAATTTGTTACTGGTATGAATTCTTGGACCTGGTCCTGCTTTACAAGGTAGTAGATGGCTTAGTTGACATTGCTCCTGAAGTGTTACCAAAAGCCAAATTACATAGTAGATCAACACGGTCTTCTGCTCTAGCTGATGAAATAGTTTTTCAACAACATTTTTGTCGAACAAAAACTCATCAGACTTCGTTTTTTATTAGAGTTACCGGAATTTGGAACATCTTACCCAGTAACCTTCGCAAAAAATCAATTTCCTTACCTCCCTTTAAAGCTAATTTATGGAAATATTATGCTACTGCTCTATCTAATTGTTACGATCCTGAAAACTCTCGGACATGGAAAACGGTGTGTTTACACTGTAACATAGCTCGTAGTCTGCATGCTCCTATTATTTGTTGTTTTTAATTATTCTTTGATTACTCAGGTCCACAGTAATTGGCGTTTTGCTGTTGTGGTTACCCTGCCACGATTTTCTCTTTATATTTTGTAATTTTTTGTTTTGGCGAAGTTAATAAATTAAATTAAATTGGACGAGGAAATTAACAATTTTGAAGAAAATGTTGTTCCTAAAAGTACGAAATTGTGTATTTATATGATTATTCGCCTCAGGCTCAGTGAATATCGGTGAATGATAACCTCGACTTCGTCTCGGTTATATTTAACAATTATTCACCGAAGTGGAGGTGAATAGTGCTGGCCAGATATTCGCCGAGCCACGAAGCTGCTAGGTGAATGTCTACACTATTCACCAACACTGAGGTGAATAATTGTTTTAGCATATACCTCACAAATGAAATAACAAGTTTAACATTCTTATATTTTTCGGTATTTTCATATTACAAGCGCCGGGCCGCTAGCAACTTGGCGTACTCGATAGTTGTCGACAAAACAGTTTTTACAACTTTTGAATATATTAATGGCTAGAAAATTGTAAAGAAACATACCTGTGGACACTCTTCTACTTAATTTTGTTGACTTTTCTTGTTATTCTACAACATCAACCTTGTTTATCAATAAAATTTCTTGCTTTGGTAAACAAAGCAAAACTGGCCGCCATTTTGTTTTGCCCGCAGGTGAATAGTGCAGGATATCCCGATTCCCCGAGCTAGAACCTAGAGGAACCAATCAGATTGCGCGAAAAGCACTTCACCTGCGAGGTATTAGGTATATGTATATGCAGATCAGTGGGTGACTGGGTGTATGCCGTGGGTATATGCTAAAGTAGGATATTATAACAATGGTGATTGGTTTTATTGTTTGTCTGTCTGCATTGATTTTTTGAATGTTTTTTCCTCTTTCTCAATAGATGTGATTATGCCAATTCCTGTGACCTTTCACCGCGGTAGGAAATTGTTAATTTATTTCGTGTTTAATTTAATTTAATGTAATTCCTTTGTTTAAATATAATTGCAATAAATTTTCTCAGCATTTGATATGGTTCGTGATCAAAGAGCAGCTTTGGAGACGATTATAAACTTGGGTTTTCAGCGAGTGCTTACAAGTGGTGGTAAACAAAATGTATCGGAGGGGATATCTTGTTTAAAAGAACTTGTGAATCAGGTGTGTGGTAACTCGTATTTATTTCTCGTCAAGAGCGTCATTGTCATCACCGCCGTCATTTTCATCGTTGTCATCGTTGTCAATATTTTATCGTCGTAGTCATCAGCATCGTTGTCGCCATCGTCATCGTCATCATCGTGATGGTCGTCATCTTCATTGTCGCCGTCGTTATTGTCATCATCTTCGTCTTTGTGATCGTCATTGTCTTTGTCGTTGTCATCTTGATCGCGTCGTCGTTGTTGCTGTCGTCGTCACCATCATCGTCGTCACCATCGTCATCACCATCGTCATCATGATGATCATTATCATCATCATAATAGTCATCATCACCATTATTACTATTACTATCATCGTCATTATCATTTACTGGAAAATATGTATGCAAACTATTATGTGGATCTAACATGAAGTATACCCTTTACAGTACTAGTGCCTGAGCTGAATGGCTATAGCAAAGAAAGGAAAAACTCGAGCATTTATTTATTTATTTATTTATTTATTTAATCATTTATTTATTTATACATTTGTTTATTTAACTCCGCAAATAGACTGCGAGCCGTCCCTCTATTTTCTTCGTTTGCGGCCCCAATCTTCGGAGCACAAACTGGCGAAGAAAATAGAGGGACGGCTCGCAGTCTGGCCCCGCAAAAGGCCCTGAGGTTGATTTATACATTTATTTATGTATACATTTATTTATTTATTTATTCATTTATACATTTATTTGTTTATTTATCTGTATTTACTTAATTACTTTTCCAAGGCTGGAAAAAGGATTCTTATCGTACCTGGTGAGTTTCATCTTTAATTTAATAAGTCAAATCAAACACTCCATCTCGTGTTTGATATACTCCTTGAAGAGCACTGACACACAATGGACGAGTTTCAGGGTGTTGCGGGTGCATCATTTTTCAAACAATCTGGCAAACTCCACTCAAAGTAAACATACTGTTTAAAATAAACAAGGTGTAGATACAGTTTCTGGATGTTTATCACTGTTATTCTGCTGTTGTTGGCTCGTTAGCACGTCTGTTTGCCATTGCTTACTTTGTGGGGAGCCCGCCAAGAGCCCACCAATTTCTTTGCAAAATGATGCACGCGCAATACCCTGAAATTCGCCTATTATAAGTACAGTCAACTCTCGCCTTGCGGACACCCCGCTACTTCATGTGGTCCCAAACAAACGTTTTTATTGTTTTACTCTCGTTACAACGGACACTCTCATGACAACGGATCACGCGCACACCTTGGACATATTAAACGTATTGAATGACATATTTATACTCTTCTGTTTGTCATCATTTCTGTCGACAAAAATGACAAAGAAAAGACATTTTACGTTCATATTACAGTAATTTTTGGTTTGTAATTTGACTTGTATTGTATAATTATGTATCACAGTAAATGTTAACTGGACATTTTAAAAGAAAAGAGCAGTAGTAATACATTAGTCACATTTTACAACCTGAAATCGGGTCATTCTCATCGCATCCCGCTATTGCAGACTCTCGCTATTACGGGCACCAAGTGACTGTCCCCACGGTGTCCGCTATAACGAGAGTTGACTGTATATTTCATTATCCTTTTGCTTGTTCCTCCAGGTTGTGGTGTCAATGAAGAGAACTTGGAAGAAGTTCTTCGCGTGACTGGAGCAAAGGAGTTCCACGGTTCAGCTAGATCCTATGTCAGTTCTCAAATGGAGTATTACAATAACAGTGTTTCTATGGGAGGCGGTGGGCAAGAATACGGACAAATGACTGCAAACTTAGAAAGAATTCAATGCCTAGTGAGAATAGCGACTGAGTATGGGATCTAGCGATCATTCAAGATTTAAACTCGGTTCTTGATTGGCTAAAGTTCAAACAGCATTACCATTCGTTAATCAAAACAAGTCACGTGTGACCGTAATAGACCTTTTCACCAATAGCGGCGCCATCTTGAATTCGCAATGCATTATGGTCTATCCAGGGTAGCAAGCTCCATTGAAAGCGCGATTGCGTAGTGTTGAGGCACAATGCAGTATTTTTTTCTTTATAAATACTTTCGTGGCAACAATGTCTAGATATGGTCATTGTCATAGTGGTAAAAGCAATAATTCTCGTACGTATAAGGATACATTTGTCATGAATCTATCCTTACGTTACACGTCCGAGAATTGTTGCTTTTACCAATATGACAATTATTATATTTAGATATTGTTGCCACGAAAGTATTTATAAAGAAAAACTACCGCATTGTGTCTCAACAACGCAATCCCCCTTTTAATGGAGCTTGCTACCCTGGATAGACCATAATGCATTGCGAATTCAAGATGGCGCCGCTATGGGTGAAAAGGTCTATTAAGCAAAATAAAAGTTAAAAGGGATGACTCAAAGGGATCCGCTCATTCCTTTCGCGGCTTTTCCAAAGTATGTCGTCAAATATGTTTTTCCAAAAAGCTAGGGGGATAAACCAGATTTCTGATTAGGGTTAGGGTTTTTGCCGAATATCGGATACTATGTGATATAATGTATAGTCAGTCGAGATAAGAGCTGAACTGTGGATTGTGCAACACTGTACCTTGCCATAGAACAATAGCTGAGTATTGTAAAACAATCGCTGCCCGTGGTCGAGATATGGGTCTGAAACCAGTCTACTATAGGCGAAAGTTTTGTTCTATCTGTTCTATTCTGTTATTCTTTTGTTCACGTTTATGTGCAATCTCGTACCCAGAGCCTGCGATCCTTTTGGTCAGTGTTTATGTGTTTTTGGTACAACAGTGGCGTAGCTTGCCTCAGACGGTTTGTACTCAACGGTGCATGTAACGGTGTGTATGAAACGGGAATTAAGTCTGTCTTATATGAAAAAACCCCCAAAACACTTAAAACGACAGAAGTAACATATTTTGTAGTTTTTCGTTTCCTTGCTTGAGATATTTCAGTTTGTTTGATATTCAAATTAAACATTTTGACGTCACACGTGCATGACTTATCGGAGATCATATATCTTCGCTATTATCAAACATGTTTGGTGTTATGGGACTGGGAGGTAAAAATAGATCGCCAATTGACGTTATTGGAGGATTGGTGCCAAGCCACAGGGGGTATGCCACCCCATGATCAGAGGTAACCATGGCAACCCCGCCACAGCCCACCTCCAGGCACCAGTCACACTGTCAAAGCAGTGGAAATATATATACTTACTTTGCGTTCTATCAGGAGTGGGTGGGTGGGTCACTAAACAGCGTGCACAAAACCAGTCAAGCTCAGACCACGCTGACAAGACTTTGATGAGCGCTGAGATAATCCCCATATATTATAAATGAGTGACCACTGACCAAATATCTAATAATGGATAGCGCACACAAAACCAGTCAAGCTCAGACCACGCTGACAAGACTTTGGCGCGCGCAAGTCAAGCTCAGACCACGCTGACAAGACTTTGGCGCGCGCAAGTCAAGCTCAGACCACGCTGACAAGACTTTGATGAGCGCAAGTCAAGCTCAGACCACGCTCACAAGACTTTGATGAGCGCAAGTCAAGCTCAGACCACGCTGACAAGACTTTGGCGCGCGCAAAACCAGTCAAACTCAGACCAATCCCCACATATTATCATGAGTGACCGCTGACTAGCATTGTGTCCTTTTTTACCTTCCCAAATTACATTTAGTAACATATCACACGCACACGCTTCCTTCGAATTAAGTTTGGTTTGCTAATAACAAATATAACTTCTCAAATTCATTATAATAATTCATGAACCAAAAACAAAGGAAATTAAATCAGTACCGAGACGAAGGTTTTCATATCGGAGGAAGAAATTCATAAATTAAGCCAACTTTCGCCTCGATTTTCTCTTAAAATTCTGATTTGTTTGAGAAGTTATATCATACACTCGGAAGAGTGTTTCATCAGGATTCTCGCACATCATTAGATATTCATAGCATTTCGGCCAATACGGTTGCTTGATTTACGTCACATGTACTTACCTAGAAACCCAGTCCAAACCAGACACCAATTAATTCAAGTGCGAGAACAATACATATGTTAATTTAAAATTTCAATATTGTATTTAGAAATGTTTTCTAAATACAGTAAACTGTATTTAGAAAACATTTCTAAATACAGTACGCTGTAGTTAGAAATCATTTCCCAATACAATTTTCTGTCGCTATAGAAACCAGTTCCAAATACAACAGATTTTTTTACCCAACAGCGCTTCACAATATAAGCGACTACATGCGATACATATATTTAATACAAGTAAAATAGACTGACAAGAAACCAAACTTACGTTGGTGCAATTTAAGTTATTCGACGACAGACAGAAACCTACGAAAAGCACTAAAACAGTGATGTTGCTTGCAGACTGATTGAAGTAATGAAGTTTAAACATCCATCTACCTTTCATAATATTATGAAGTACATATAAAAGTATACAAAGACTGTCACCTCACGCTTTGTTTTCCCCAGTATATCGACCATTAACATCTTCTGTCTTCTTTAGTTTGTAAAGTTCTACATTATTCCAATTGTCACCTATATTTTCTCTGCTCAATATCAGTCCTGGCTAAATTGATCCTGCTGTTCAACATAATCTAATGTATGTTATCCAACATCTTGCGAACCAAAACTCCTGGCTGTTTTAAAACAAAATTTCCCCTTGTCTCTGCAAGTGTTTGACGACTAGTCTGTTGTGATTGTCCTCATTGCAATGAATATCTAATGATGTGTGAGAAGCTATTTCAAATCCTCGTTAGTGTTCTAGACTTGGTTGCCAAATCCCATGTGCCGTTAACAATAGCTCGGCTGCGCCTCGCTATTGTTAACGGCACATAGGATTTAGAAACCACGTCTGGAACAGTAACTCGGATTTGAAATATTACTTCCAAACACCTCGAAATTTGTTCAAAAACCTCGGCTTCGCCTCGGTTTTCAACAAAAGTCTCGGTGTTTGATATATAACCTCGTGTATGATATATAACGTCACATATGATATTTACATATCAACTTAGCAAGGATACGAACAATTGCAAAAGACGTTACTTTGTCATTTTATAGGGCATTGGCGTTAAGTTTGTCTAATTTAAAAGAACTCGTAAAATTGTAATAGAAGATCTTTTACAACTTTTTTGTATCTTTCTTCGTTTTCAAGATATTCCAGTTTGTTTGATATGTAAATTAGATGGCCTCTGACGTCAGGAGCAGGGTACAGTATTTTCACACCTAGCAAAATCAGTTATATCTCTAAGTTGGTTTAACGAAATTACTTGAAACTGTGCACATAAAAACGCCTTGTGACACTGAACATTTTATGTTGAGCAATCATGGACTGGTGTAAGTGATTTTGTAACGTATGAAAATACTGTACCCTGCTCCTGACGTCAGAGATCATCTAATTTACATATCAAACAAACTGAAATATTTAAAAAACGAAGGAAGATTCAAATAAGTTGTAAAAGATCTTCTATTACGATTTTACGAGTTCATTCAAATTTGATAAACTTCATTTTTATGGTGTATATGAAATGAAAATTAAGTTTGTCTAATTTGAAAGAACTCTTGATATTGTAAAGTAACATCTTCTACAGTTTTTCCATATCTTACTTCATTCTTGAGATATTACTATTTGTTTGATATGTAAATGATCACGCTGCATACGTCACATTGTATAATGAGTTGTTGGAAAATTAGGAATATTGTTGAAGTTATCAAACAAAGTCACACGAAACTGGGCATGTAGGTGTATTTGTCTCATGACTTTAAACAAACACAGGTTCAAGCGATTTAACAGATTAATATCAATGATATGCACGATTTCTCAGTAACTCCTTATACAATGTGACGTATGCAGTGTGATCATTTACATATCAAACAAATAGTAAGATCTCAAGAACGAAGTATTAAGATATGGAAAAACTGTAGAAGATGTTACTTTACAATATCAAGAGTTCTTCCAAATTAAACAAACTTAATTTTCATTTCATATACACTTTAAGTGTTCTTTCAGATAAAACAGACTTAATTTTCACGTCACAGGCACTTTAAATAAGTCACGACCGCATTTGGAGTGTTTTCCTGCTTTATAGTACATTCACTGTACGTCGCTGGGAATCACCATAGCAAGAAGGCAAGACCTCATTTGTGGTGTATGTTAGGGTTCTCCACTATATCAGGGATCGTCAGTATCCGCAAATATATCAACTCGTTCGTTTTTTCCTTTCCCGGAATTTTCATTTGGAGTAGTTTTTTCGGAATCGACAAGATCGGCTGCGTTGTATCTTTCTTGCGCTTTTCTCCAGACGGCAGATTTTGGATTTTGTGAAATCATATCTATCGATTCCAATCCACCATAACCAAGTCCACTGCCAGTTTTACGCACTGTCGCAATCACCTTAGAGGGAAACGGATCGAATGTGATCATATTGTTATATATATATACAAATCAAGTTTTTCAACTCGTAATTTTTTGTAAGTGTATGAAAACAATAAATATTTTGATTTTAAAAGTGAAGTGGGGTGGATTGCAGTGAAGTGAAGTGAAGTGAAGTGAAGTGAAGTGAAGTGAAGTGAAGTGAAGTGAAGTGAAGTGAAGTGAAGTAAAGTGGAGTGAAGTAAAGTGGAGTGAAGTAAAGTGAAGTGGAGTAAAGTAAAGTAAAGTAAAGTGAAGTAGAGTGAAATGGAGTGAACTGACGTAGAGTGAAGTAAAGTGAAGTAGAATGAAGTAGCGTGAAGTGAAGTGGAGTGGATTGCAGTGAAGTGAAGTAAAGTGAAGTGGAGTGGATTGCAGTGAAGTGAAGTGAAGCGAAGTGAAGTGAAGTGGAGTGGATTGCAGTGAAGTGAAGCGAAGTGAAGTGGAGTGAAGTAAAGTGAAGTAGAATGAAGTAGAATGAAGTAGCGTGAAGTGAAGTGAAGTGAAGTGAAGTGAAGTGAAGTGACGTGAAGTGAAGTGAAGTGAAGTGAAGTGAAGTAAAGTGAAGTAGAATGAAGTAGAATGAAGTAGCGTGAAGTGAAGTGAAGTGAAGTGAAGTGAAGTGAAGTGAAGTGAAGTAGATTGCAGTGAAGTGAAGTGAAGTGAAGTAAAGTGAAGTGAAATTGAGTGAAGCGAAATTAATTGAAGTAAAGTTGTCTGTTGGTAGAGATAGGGAAAATGAACAGCGGCAACATTTTCTAATAGTTCACAATGTGACTGGTGATTAATATCTAGCGTTTAATCTTGAAGCCGAGACACCAAGTGAAGTAGCCGTTTGGCGCGATTTGCTGTGAATAGACCACATGGATCTAAACCCATTCTCCGGATCAATGTTGACCAAAAGGAACAAAATCGTGCGATCAGTATACAGACAGTACACTACACTTACACTACACTACACTACACTACACTACACTGCACTGCACTGCACTGCACTGCACTGCACTGCACTGCACTGCACTGCACTGCACTGCCCGGCCCGGCCCGGCCCGGCACGGCCCGGCACGGCACGGCACGGCACGGCACGGCACGGCACGGCACTCACTGCACTACACTGCGCGGCACTGCACGGCACTGCACGGCACGGCACGGCACTACATTCACTGCACTGCACTACGTCTGGTGTTTGGCCTATTCGTAATTTATGTGTAGCACTTACTGGTTCGGTCCTTCCGCTTTTTGTCTTTCCCAGTCCTTCTCCGGCTGCCCATCCCATCTTTTCGAGCATTAGTCGTCCCTTGTTTTCGCTTTCAATAGGCCTTCAGAAACAAAATAACAGAATTCTGATTTATTTGACTGTCTACACACTCTACAGTCTCACACCTCCCCCCCCCCCCAACACACACTCCACGAAATTCATGGCAACGTGCCCGTATGAGGGTCATTCAGTATAAGTTCATCCCTACAACACCGCAATGCAACAGGTCATTTGCACGATGACGTGACATGGCGTTGGGTGACTACAACTACACGCGTAAAAATCTCGCAAGTTGTTACAGCATTGTTGCCTGAACAATGCTGTAACAACTTGCAACAATGCTGTGACAACTTGTTGACATATGTGAACAACATTGATAAATGAACAACATTGTTCATCATTGTTTCAACAAGTTGTTACAGCTTGATGAAACAACAACCGTTGTTCACGCATGTTGTAACAACCGAAGAACGTGTTGATACATCAACCATGTTCACCATTGTTGTAACATTGTTGTTCATCGTTGTTATTTCGTCATGCTGTTACAACATGTTGTATCATGTGCGAACAACGTTGTTGGCTATAAAAATGTGCTGTTGGAACAACTTGTTCATGGCTGTTGATTTATCCGTGAACAAGTTGCTCGAACCATAAGTGAACAACTTCTTGACAACTTGTTCACGGCGAGCAGCACAACATTGTTCACGGCGAGCAGCACAACATTGTTCACGCCTGTTGACAACCGTGAACAAGTTGTGCGTTTTTACTATACCAGAATGCTTTGCCAGTATTCTAGCGTTTCGGCTAAAAGGGATCACTCAAAAGGACTCGTCCAGTCCTTGCGCGGCTTTTCCAAAATATGTCGTCATATTTGTTTTTTCCCCCAAATTTGCCGTCAAGTTTCAGCGACTCTGAAGATTTTAGCAATCTTTTAGATACCCTAAAACACAACATAAACCTTAACCCTAATCAGAAATCTGGTTTACCCTGAAAAACATATTTGACGACATATTTTGGAAAAGCCGCGAAAGGACTGGACGGGTCTCTTTGAGTCATCCCTTTTAGCCGAAACCCTAGAATACTGGCAAAGCATTCTGGTACACGCATAAAAAGGCACAACTTGTTCACGGTTGTCAACAGGCGTGAACAATGTTGTGCTGCTCGCCGTGAACAATGTTGTGCTGCTCGCCGTGAACAAGTTGTCAACAAGTTGTTCACTTATGGTTGAACACCTTGTTCACGGATAAATCAACAGTCATGAACAAGTTGTTCCAACAGCACATTTTTATAGCCAACAACGTTGTTCGCACATGATACAACATGTTGTAACAGCATGACGAAATAACAACGATGAACAACAATGTTACAACAATGGCGAATATGGTTGATGTATCAACACGTTCTTCGGTTGTTACAACATGCGTGAACAACGGTTGTTGTTTCATCAAGCAGTAACAACTTGTTGAAACAATGATGAACAATGTTGTTCATTTATCAATGTTGTTCACATATGTCAACAAGTTGTTACAGCATTGTTGCAAGTTGTTACAGCATTGTTCAGGCAACAATGCTGTAACAACATGCGTGATTTCTACGCGTGTAGTTGTAGTCACCCAACGCCATCTCGCGTCATCGTGTAAGCGGTCTATTGGTATAACCTAATAACCAAATGATCTTACTTGAAAACTGAGGACGGAGCATCATTAATCTTACTGCTGGGAACATCACTGCCAACTTTTTTTCTCCTAAAGACCGGAAATAAAAGAGAAGAAATGATGAATATCACTGTAATAATAATTACAATTGAAAGGGGTCACTGTGCAACCTTATAACCACAGCCCAATCCAGTGTCTCACCTGACATGAGCTCTGTCCTTGTATTTCTTCCCTACGTTGGATGCAATTTCGGAGTTCACCTCATGATCACTATTCTAATTCGCAAACAAAATACTACAGACAATTAATAACGTATAAACCTTTCATAAGCCAGTAATAAAGACGTAGTGACCGACATAGGTTTGTAATGAACGACAACACGCACTCTGATTGGCTATTGAGTCAAACAAGCGTGCCATTATAACTCCATAACGGCACGGCACACGAGATACTTCGCGACGATTTTGTCGTTTTTGATGAATTTTATGTGGATTTAATCATCAACGAAAGTCAAAAATTACTTGGATATATGTCTAATCGCGTAATTAACACAGCAGAATGTTTTCAGTGCAAGTTTAAGTGCACTTTCATCGCATTTTATTGGGTTTATTGACAATTTAAAGTCATTATTTTATAAAAGAAATAAAAAACTTAGTCGCTGTGCGATTATCGAGTTATAATGCACTCGAGAAGCTAGTAAAACACTCGGCTATCGCCTCGTGCTTTACACGCATCTCTCGTGCACTATAACTCGATAATCGCACGCGACACGTTTTTTATTTCTTAAGTAATATTTTTGCCTTTTACCGTTTACGTAAAAATCCCCAAATACCTGCACCTACCTGAAGCATGTAGCGTTTCTTGAGTCTCTTTAATTCTTTTTTCCTTAGGACGTTCGCGTCTTTATCATGCACAGTTGTTACGACTCTCGTGATCTGTACTGAGAAGGTAAGAACAATATAAAACTAATAAGATGAATAATTAAGTCTATAGACAGCATATGTATTCTATATTTATCAATTATAGACTTTGGAGCAAGGGGTACATGTATTCCACTAAAATTACCCAAAACATAATCTTTCAAGAAAAACAACTAATATATATATATATATATATATATATATATATATATATATATATATATATATATATATATATATATATATATATATATATATATATATATATATATATATATATATATATATATATATATATATATATATATATATATATATATATATATATATATGTATATATATATATATATATATATATATATATATATATATATATATATATATATCGCAGGTGAATAGTGCTTTTCACGCAATTTGACTGCATGGTTTCAAAACATGGGGCATGGGGCAAAACAAAATGGCGGCCAGTTTCGTTTTGTTTACGGAAGCAAGGAGATTTTGTTGATAAACAAGGCTGATGTAGTAGAATAACGAGATAAGTCAACAAAATTAAGTAGAAGAGTGTCCACAGGTATGTTTCTTTACAATTTTCTAGTTATCAAGTTATTCAAAAGTTGTAAAAACTGTTTTGTCGACAAATATCGAGTACGCCAAGTTGCAAGCGGCCGTGTCTTGTTGCTTTCGTATGAAAATAACGGAAAATATAAGAATGTTAAACTTATATTTATATATGTTAGGTATGCTAAAACAATTCTTCACCTCAGTGTCGGTGAATAGTGTGGATATCCAGCACTATTCACCTCCACTTCGGTGAATAATTGTTAAATATATATACTATATACTATATATATATATATATTACTATATTACTATATATACTGGCCCCTGAACATGAAAAATAACAGACTCACTCTCATCTTCCACTTCTTTGGCTTTCAGTTGGGCTTGCACCTGACCTGGCTCACATTCATCGCAGGTCTCGTTCCCAGGGTGAATATGTAACAGAAGAGTAGTCCCGCCAAGCTTCAGTTGTTCGCCGTGGGCCAGTTGACGAGGTTCACTCGTAACTTTGCTCTATCAAAATGGAAAACAAGGTCACAAGAAGAATTATGAAGGTATATAGGTAGGTATGCTACAAAGATGTCGAAGCCCGCGTCCCAATAAAAAATCAAATACTAGTGGTTCAATACATTTGTGAGACATTCATTCAATCGCATGAAGGAGAAATGAGAAAAATCGCACCAAAAAGCGCCTGTGTAAACGGGCCTTAAAAAAGCAAATGTCCACTCAAAACGAGAGTAAAAAGATCGAAAAATTATTTGTCTTCTACCCAAGAAAGAGAACCTGAATGGGCCAGTGGACCCCCGCCGCACGACCACCCCGTTAATACGACCACGTCGTTTACGACCACTGGAACGAGATTGCCAGTGACTGAATCTATATCTTTGGCGTTAAACGCAATGGGAGATATCACCATGGAAATTAATGAAGAAAGTAGGACAGACCGGGTACAAAGAGCAACGTTTTCTTTTATTTTGTGCATTGGAAGTTCCCGTTTCCATCATTGAAGGCAGTACATTTAGAAGAACTATTATATGTTTTGCTTGTTGATGAGAATTGTTTTCTTGTGACTGGGAATCGGGTATTTGAGCAGATTTAGGTTGCGCACTGCGGCAAATCGAAGGCACAACATTTGCGTTCGACATCGTTGTTATCGTAGTTGTGCGCACTATTGGACGTGGTTTCTATTAGATAGTAAATTACAACTTTAGCTCTTCCGAAATATTGTCTTTTACAGCTTACTATCACAAATGCGAACAACTTGGCCACAAAACTAAACTCAAAATGGCAGACGTTGTAATCTAACACTGGGCCAGTGTCCTACCATAGGTAGCCCAAGCACAATGTGAGATTCTATTTTATAATTGATTTATTTTATATGACATAGAAATGCATACTGTTTAATAGCATGTAACTGTTCATATCCTCTTTCATAAGATCAATATGTATTTATATGACTTGTTCATTGACCATAAAATTGAGCAGTGTTTTAATAATATAAATAAATATACATTTAAATCTACATTACCCCCTGCTGTGTTCACCTCGCTTAATCGTTGGATAAACATTGTTATATTACTATTTTTACCGTAAGATATACGGGAAAATCAAATTTACTGTTCAGACTAACTGCTTAGTACTTAATATACCACGTAAGAGGGAAAATTCACACATATATTTAAAGTCGTCTAGTGGTAAGTATATGTGTGAATTTTCCCTCTTACATGGTATATTAAGTAAGCAGTTAAGTAAGTATTAAGTCTGAACAGTAAATTTGATTTTCCTGTATATTTTACGGTAAAAATAGTAATATAACAATGTTTATCCAACGGTTAAGCGAGGTGAACACAGCAGGGGGTTATGTAGATTTAAATGTATATTTATTTATATTATTAAAACACTGCTCAATTTTATGGTCAATGAACAAGTCATATAGATACATATTGATCTTATGAAAGAGGATATGAACAGTTACATGCTATTAAACAGTATGCATTTCTATGCCATATAAAATAAATCAATTATAAAATAGAATCACACATTGTGCTTGGGCTACCTATGGTCCTACTTCTTCAATTAAGTCGATATCACTATGGCAATATGGAGTTAAATTACCGTATTGTCATAGTGATATCTCCCGTTGCGTTTAACGCCAAAGATATGGATTGCGAACGACGCAGATCAATTAATTAACATGGCCGTGTCGAGTGCGACACAGTTCAGATTACGGATCACAGCTAAGATGTTAGGTGCTGATTTTATGGAAGGGAGGAAAACCGATCCCGGAAAACTCGGTGAAAAACCCTCGAAGCACAGGGGAGATCAACTACAACTCTACTCACATGAGTTCGAAGCTCGACAACGGGGTCATTCCCAAGCCGTCACCCATCCAAGTACTTGGTGTGTGGTTTCGCGCTAACAGCACACACCACCCGTGCTCCCTAGTTTAAAACTCCCCCCCCCCCCCCCCGATATTACGACCACACCATTACTACATATCAATCGAGATATGGTCTGAAAAGTCTCTGGAAAGTCTTTGGTCTATCTTTTTGTTCGCCTTTATGCATTTTTGTGCACGGTCACTGAACACATTGTATTTTAGTATAATGAGCGAATTGTGCAATAGCAACGTTTCAGTTCAATCACTTAACCGTGCTATTTAAATATTAATAAATCTAAAACAAAGGATGTGCACGGTGTAAGTTACGGTTCAACATAAAATCCCAGCTCATTATAGGCGCTTTGAAATTTGCCGAGTTTCCAGACCATATTTCGATTGACCATGGATTACGACCACATTTTTTTGGCCCGACAGATTAGGACGTCCTGGGTCATCGTGCTTATTAAACTTTATGATTACAATTTGTGTATACATACACATACACGTACAATAAACTGTTAAAATCCTAAAGTCAAGCCAACTAACGTGTGCAGCTTACCTCACTCAGCCTTGTTCCGTTCACAAATGTACCATTTTGGCTTCCAAGATCGGTGAGAAAATATTGATGGCTATCGTTATCGTAATGAATTTTAGCGTGCTCCTAAAGCAAGTAAACACTGCAATTATGCATTCAAAAACTCATTAATAATTCATGAGGAAAACACAAGGGAAAATCATGACCGTGATAGAGACACGCTCACGATTTTGGATGAACTTTTTCTCCGATTTTGCGGCTCAAACCCCGTTTACACGTTGCCGGTGCAATTTGAGAACGGAACAAAATCATGCCGGTATGTAAATACAGGCCAAAAAGTCTTGCGTTTACACGGTGCCGGTATAATTTTATGACGGATTAGCATGTGACTATTCTCTTCCAATGAGAATTGAGAAGACTTTGTGAATACTGCTGACCTAATACTGTGGTCGTATATATCGTGATAACCGTCATCAAACTGTTACGGCACGCGGGCGTTTACACGATACCGGTTAGTGTTCCGTTTTCATTTCAAGCCGTCAAGGAACCCGTCTTCATTTTGTGCCGTTTTGATGTCATTTTTGTGCCGGTATCGTGTAAACGCAAGGCCTAAACGGCATGATTTTGTTCCGTTTTCAAATTGTACCGGCATCGTGTAAACGGGGTCTCAGACAACTTCAATCTTCAAAATTAATTTCTATATGAGCTTATTACATGGATACGTGTTTTAAGTGCTCATGTTTTAAATAGTACATACACATGTACATATAAACAAAAAAATATTTCACAGACGCTTATTTAGGTACAGTACCTTGCTCACTTCAACATCAGAAATACGTAAAATGTTCCCACTTCCTTCCGCACTATACGATTTAAGAAATAGAATAACGTAAACTTTTTAAAATAACGTGAATTGGTCTTTATATGGCTGACGCCGTACAAGTTTGTTCACCTTTTGAAATGTTTAATTTGCATATCAAACAAACTGAAATATCTCAAGAACGAAGCAAGGAAACGAAAAACTTCAAAAGATGTTACTCTTTCAAAAAGTTATAAGCATTCAGTTGTTCTTCAGCGCGTATATGTGAAAATTTTTCTCTACAGCAATGATTCGACTTCATTCTTCTTCTGCTGAAGGACAACTGAATGTTTATAACTTACGGTGGCTTGGGTCAAGTCGACTTCGTCCTGGAAAAAGATACCTAACTCTTCGTTTAGGTGGATTAGATACCCCCAATGACCTACAGTAATGTGTGCGATATTTGATATATGGATATTTCTGAGTGCCTCAACCGGGAGTCCACACAGACCAGTTGGTACTTCGTTTGCTTTGTTTTTGGTGACTGCTTTTCGTCTTTCTTTGCGAAAATGTTTTCCCGCGCTTTTTCTCGAGCTCCATTGAAAAATGGAGCACGCTCGACAACCAATCAGAAACGTTGTTCCATAGGCGGATTTACTGGGGGGTGCAGGGGGGTGCGCACCCCCTGCAGTCCCCAGCACCCCCTTGAGAAAGTCAGCACCGGCAGAGAAAGAATTATTGATCACTTTCTGTGATGAATGATTGGCAATTGAATAGCGGCGCCATCTTGAATTCGCAATGCATTATGGTCTATCCAAGGTAGCAAGCTCCATTAAAAGGGCGATTGCGTAGTGTTGAGACACAATGCGGTAATTTTTTCTTGATAAACACTTTCATGGCAACAATGTCTAGATATGATCGTTGTCATATTGGTAAAAGCAATAATTCTCGTACGTATAAGGATACATTTGTCATGAATCTATCCTTACATGTCCGAGAATTGTTGCTTTTACCAATATGACAATTATATTTAGATATTGTTGCCACGAAAGTATTTATAAAGAAAATATTACCGCATTGTGTCTCAACACTACGCAATCGCCCTTTTAATGGAGCTTGCTACCCTGGATAGACCATAATGCATTGCGAATTCAAGACGGTGCTGCTATTGGTGAAAAGGTCTATTGGACTGACGTTCAACACGAGCTGACCCGAACTCAGGACTCGGTCAATAATATAAAGGATGAGGACATATTCACTCATTCAAAAGAGATATCAGTAAAGATAGGAAATCCCTTAGCTCTCAGAAACACCATGCCTATCCACAACACCAGAGCTGGAGCAGCCACGACCGGTGATGATCAGGAACTTCTGCTCAAAGAATTGATAAGAAAACTCAACACAGAGCTGAAGAAAAAACTCAACGATGAGTTCAATGTCAGATTCGACTCCAAGAACATAGAAGTCCTTAGACCCATGATATATCACTATACTCTAGCTCTGCCCAAGCAATCACTATCTCTCGGCCACACCCTTCCCCCCCCCCCCCCCCCCCTCATTTCACTTCAATGGCACGTACATGCCCTATTCTTCATCATTTCTTCCATTCTACCACATACCGTCCAAATGTTATACCCATGCAGGTGATAATGTTCAAACTACCGACGGGAATCTTGTCTGACTGCATGACAATAGCTCGAATACAAGGCGGAAATTCCTCTTCTTTGTCGCTCTTATCATCTGTGAAAGAACCAAAAGTAAGTCGACATTCAAGAAATACAAAACCAGTCAGTTAACCGGTGCAGTCCTGACGCGGGCATTATGGTGTCCTTGCAAGTTAACCGTGTACTGCAGCTAGATCTCAGGCAGTTTTATATTCTTATATATAGCTTTATACTATATCTCGTTCGTTCGTTCGTTCGTTCGTTCGTTCGTTCGTTCGTTCGTTCGTTCGTTCGTTCGTTCGTTCGTTCGTTCGTTCGTTCGTTCGTTCGTTCGTTCGTTCGTTCGTTCGTTCGTTCGTTCGTTCGTTCGTTCGTTCGTTCGTTCGTTCGTCTGTAGTTAGCTCAATAGTTCGTTTGTTTAGTTCGTAGTTAGCTCATTAGTTCGTTTGTTTAGTTTGTTTAGTTCGTAGTTAGCTGGTAGTTAGCTCATTAGTTCGTTTGTTTGTTTGTTTGTTTGTTTGTTTGTTTGTTTGTTTGTTCGTTCGTTCGTTCGTTCGTTCGTTCGTTCGTTCGTTCGTTCGTTCGTTCGTTCGTTCGTTCGTTCGTTCGTTCGTTCGTTCGTTCGTTCGTTCGTTCGTTCGTTCGTTCGTTCGTTCGCTCGTTCGTTCGTTCATGCGGAATCAATATATATAGCAAGTGCCGTTTTTAACGTCTTTTTGACGGCAAATAGGGCACCGTCCTTTAGCACTCTGCCTGGAATTAGCTTAGAGATTTCTAGACAACGTTAACCTTAACCTCTCCTAAGCTGGCTGAAGGGTGTTCTTCGACAAGAAACATTGTCTAGCGTTGGACACTGAAAGTAAAATAATACAAGAACTGTCTTTTTGCCAGCTCCGACACCATCTTTGAATTTATTAAATTTGAATTTATTAAATTCGCCACTTAACGTGTGGCAGGAGAGAGGAACAGAATTTTCGTCCCAATTGACACCAAACTCCTATGTGTAGACAACTAAGACCTACGTGTTGATTTTACGGAGGGAGGAAAACCGGAGAACCCGGCGAAAAACCCTCGGAGCACAGGAGAGACCAACTAAACTCTACTCACATAAGTCTCAAGCTGGCGGAGTACGGGGTATTCCGAAACGGTCACCCATCCAAGTACTAACCCCGTCCAACCGGGCTTAACTATTAACAGCACACGCCACCCGACACCAACGTCAATAACAAACCTTCATTTTCTTCTTTAACGTCATTGTCCTCCTCGTCCAGGTCAATTATCTCACCATCTTCGCTCCCAGTCTCCACAACCTCGACCTTCGTAATGTTTCCTTTATCCACCTTCGCAGTACTCTTATCACCCCTTTTATCCCCTTTGACCCCCTCTTCGTCACTGTCATCGACCGCAGGTTCGGCAACACTAACCGCGACTTGTGAGTAGAAATGATACGTGCCGTTGTCATGGTCGTAAGTGTAATATATTCCTTTCTGGTAATCATAATACAGACGCGTATTCTAAAAAGATTTCAACAAAACATTAAAAATTCATGAGGAAAACACAAAGGAAATCAGTACCATGTCCGTGGTTTTATATTCGATAAAGAAACCTCCTGATTTACATAAACTTTACCTTTGATTTTCTCGGCTTAGACAACATTGTTTTTCAAACTTACTACGCCAATGAACTTTCTAAATGGGTCGTTTTTGAAGCTATTTAAAACATTTGCAGTACATGTTTAAATCTGATATTTAAAACACTGCATGCTGCTCATGTTTTAAATATTACTTGAAACTATGGTGACACTTACAGGATCGTAATAGTATCCAGTATTATAGTCATAGTACAGTCCTGTTGTCTCGTCGTAGACAAATCCATTACTCGTAGTTGCCTGCTGTGCAGCATCACGAATGGAAGAAGCTATATCCTGCAATGGCAAGAATGATATACATGTACCAATAAGGTATGGTGTGGCGCTGTGTGGAGTGGAGTGGTGTGGTTGCGGTTGTGTGGTGGAGTGGGTGAAATGTGGTTTGGTATGACATGGTATGGTGTATGGTATGGTATATGGTATGGTATATGGAATGGTGTATGGTATATGGTGCACTGGTATACAGTATGGTATATGGTATATTGTATGGTATATGATATGGTACATAAATGGTATATGGTATGGTACATGTTATGGTATATGGTATGGTATATGGTATGGTATATGGTATGGTATATGGTACAGTATATGGATGGTACATGGTATGGTGTACGGTATATGGTATGGTACATGTTATGGTATATGGTATGGTATACGGTATGGTATATGATATATGATATGGTATGGTATGGTATATGGTATGGTACATGGTATGGTATATGGTATGGTATATGGTATGGTATGGTGTATGGTATGGTATATGGTATGGTACATATGGTATATGGTATGGTACATGTGGCATATGGTATGGTATATGGTATGGTATATGGTATGGTACATACAGTATGGTATATGGTGTGGTATGGTATGGTGTATGATATGGTATATGGTATGGTATATGGTATGGTATATGGTATGGTATATGGTATGGTACATGGTATGGTGTATGGTATGGTGTATGGTATGGTATATGGTATGGTATATGGAATGGTGTATGGTATGGTACATATGGTATATGGTGGTATATGGTATGGTATATGGAATGGTATATGGTACATGGTACATGGTACATGGTATGACCTCTAAAATCTCTTGAAAGTGCTAAATATCATTTGTGGGGTTTTAACATATTTAAAAAAGTTAGTTAACCCTTTAACGGGCAAGTTTCTGCGAGAGGTACCCAGTTGACAAGTAAAATCATCTGGTGTTAGCCAGAGTAAAATATATAAGTGGGGACAAAAATGTCCAATGGTCTGTTAAAGGGTTAATAAGTTATTTTGCTGTTTTTTATGTAGTTTAATAGTTTCTAAGATATAGGCCTTTAAACATGCCAATTTGGCCCAAAAATTTCCATCATTCATTTTTAAGCACGGGGGCCTGGAACTCAGGAACCTAAGACAATCGTCTTCTTAGTTGGAATCATTAATGTGCCTACTGGAAAATGGGTGTGAGCTCAACATTTCGATTCTTCAGTCAAATGTGTTTCTGTGAATCAATAAGCCTGAGTCCCAGGCCCCCAAGGTGTTAAAATGAATGACAGAAATTTTTGAAAATTGGCATGTTCAGAAGCCATGCAATATGTCGGGAACTATTTGACTAAACCAAAAATGGCAAAATAACTTATTAACTAACTTTTTTCTCTCTATATTCAAATACATTAAAACCCCACAATTGATATAAGCACTTTAAAAGTTTTTTCTCTTACCTTTGCTGCCTCTCGAATGGATGATGCAATATCCTAGGGTAACAAATGCATAAAAAATTCAACCTCCCAAACTTTTTTAAATCAAACAACAAAGCCTTAGAATTAGGTTATCTATAAGCAGATAACCAACATGATGCAGCCGAATTAGCATCTTACCGTGCCAATACCATCACTCCCAGTCCCTCTAGCACTGGACCAGTCATCTAGAAAAACATATTAAGTCTCAGTATTTACAGAGTTGCTCATAATTTGGCATACTCAATTGAATTATGGATACACATCATGTGGGAAATTGTGAGAACATGAAAATCCAGTTAAAGCAACTTTTAAATCTAGATCTTCACCCAAATCCATAAGTTACATAGACCTTATTCATAAATGGCCAACGATTTAAAATACTTTGAAGTGCATATAAATTAGACCCTCTGACCTCCTTTTAGAGTAGATTCTTTTGAATTTCGCACATGAAAATGAGCTTCGAGGGGATAATTATATGCACATAAAAGAATATTAATTCCATGGCCATTTATGAATATGGTCTATAATTTAGTTGATATTAAACTTGTGAGTATAATGAGAGAATTATAACTACCCCCCCCCCCCCCCCCCTCCCTAACAACTTTCTTTGCAGATTTCAACTTTTCATGAGAACAGTCTCGATGGGCAGTGCCCCCATCCCCCTCCTTGGCTACACCACTGGCTATAGCAACCACTCGAACTATTTTCGATAGTGTCATTGCCTGGCCCAAATGCTTGTAGATAGACTGCAGTAATGATCCCAGAAGAATGTTAAAATACAAATACCCTACCCCATGCATCAATATAAGCTTGGAAATTCTCCATGTTGTTAGCTGGGGGGGGGGGGGGGGGCATTGGTGGGCAGTACAGTGGAGCCTCGCTATAGCGTGCATCGTTATAACGCGCAACTCGGTATAACGCGGTTTATCCTTGGACCCCAAAAATTTCTCTTTGCCTGGTTATTATGATCACTAGAGACAATTTGAATGATCTTAACAACTGCTGAGCGTCTTAAATGATCGCGATCATTACGAGATCGAACGACAATGCGGCAGTGCAATTAGTCTTTTAGTCTTTAGCGGACGCATGGCTCAACATTGACGAGAATGAAACGATTTCTTCTCAAATGACAGAGGACGACATCATCAGTAGCGTACTAGAAGAACCAGTTCCAGAACGTGATAGTGAAGATGAAGAGGAGGCAGAGCTGATCTCATCAATGAAGTCTGTGGTGCAGAGCATAGAGACAACGTTGAAGTGGGCCGAATCGCAGGAGAACTCTGCCGCTGTAACTATTTTTCATCTTAGAAATTTGTTACATCAGGCTAAAGTCGAAGCACGAAAAAGTTGCAAGCAATTGAAAGTTACTGATTTCTTCAGTGATTCTTAAAACTATTATATAGAAAGAAATAGGTTGAGTGTATTTAAATGTTGGTTTTACATGTATTTGATACTGATTTCTTCAGTGTTTTTATTAATGCTACTATTAATGTATATAAAGAACTATAATATGTATACCTGTATGTAAATATTGGTTTTGTATGTATTTAATACTGATAGTCTGATATTCACTAGGTAATATAACAAGATGAATAACATAACAGAAAATGCATGTTGATTTTATTAGACATTATAAGGATCCAACAGAAAGTGCTTCTGGCAGTATCCAAGCTTGTTCCCAGTACTCTTTCCACAATATTGCACCAGGACCAAGTGGGAAGAGTACTGGGAACGAGATTTACCCAATAACTCGCAATAACGCGCTTCATCTATAATGCGGTCTCCACTATGGACCCCAACTACCGCGCTATAGCGAGGCTCCACTGTAGATGTTTTATATTGGAGGGGCTATACGTAATTCACCAAATAGATCGAATTTAAGGGGGTGTACTTTGACCCCCTAATAGAATATTTTAGGTGATTTCAGCCCTAACTTCAGAGATATTGGGGGGGGGGGGGGGAGGGGGGGCTTAGCCCCCTCATAAGAAATATTGGGGGGGGGGGGGGCTGTACAGAACCCTTGTGAGGGGGAGCATTGCTGAAATTGACTTATGCATAATTAGAGCTGCTCCCATCGGTTAATTTTCGTAATCGATTAATCGTTGTCAACAATCGATTAATATCGATTAATCGTATTGATAATTAATTTAAATATGACATCATTGACATGCCCATGGTGGTTTGTAATTAAATTAAAGTTTTTATTAAATTTTTGGGGGTTGCACCAGTCAGTATAAACGTTTTAAATCTGCGTTTAAAATGAACGTTAATCACAATTATAGATTACGCACTTTCTCGCGCTCTTACAGTTACACTTCACACAAGAGACATGCATGAAAAGACAGAGACGATATTAAGGATGTTTACTTTAGTTGTTTACCTTTGACAATCCTAAGTGAATTTGCGAGACTCTTATGGATAATTGGTTTATGAATTATGACAGGTTTAATTAACTAAGACGTGTTCGTAAATCGTAATCATAGTCCGTTATTACCTATCTGTTTAACAAAACTGTCAAAACAAGTTGTCAAGATTAAAGAATAATATCACTCTACAATAATTTTTCAAGTGAACAAAAAGTCAAAAACTAAAGAACGTAACAAATACAATGTATATAAACGGTCTGAAGTCTAATACAGTTCATTAAAAACGTGACTGTCACTCAGAGTCTACATGTTATTTTTGTTTAAAAATAAAAGTGCGTCGACAACGGCTGGCTTAAGCGAGGCACGTTTCTTTGAGACGACAAGTCCAGCCATGCTGAAAATCTGCTCGCTTGGCACAGACGTCGGCGGAGCTGCTAATACTCTGGCGGCAAGGTTCCGTACGAGAGGGTATCGTTTCTCGTTTTCTTTCCACCACATTAACGGATCTTCCGTCAAACCAATTGGTGCCTCGTTGCTGAGCTGCTGAATTTCCTTATCAATCCTTTGGTTCTTTTCCGCGCGAGATTCTACTTGGCAGGTGGATTCCCCAGAGCTATTTGACGATTTTCCTTTACCAAGCAACTCTTCCATGGCTACCTCTGATTTGGACTTCTTCTTTGGCGGTGGCAAGATCTCCGGTTCCGATGAACTGGTAGCAGCAACGTCGCTACTTGCAGGTAATGATGGCATGGCTTTCACGGTCTTTGACGCAAACTCCACTGATGCACTCCGCTCGGTTTCGCTCAGAAATGACAGATCACGAAACCTGGGATCCATGAATGAAGCCAACAGATAAAATGGAACCATTTCGCAGGTGTCTGTTTCTTCACCGGTAACATCCAATTGGTCGAGAAAGAATCTGTCAGTCAACGACTGGACGAGGGTATCCCTAAAATTCTGACCTGGCGGAGTGGTTGTCCGCCGTCGGCCATCGGTTACCGCACGCTCGAACGTCATGGCTTTCAATTGTTGAACTAAACCGGCAGTAGCAGGCAGGACAACACCGGATGTTGTTTTGGACTACGAGCTAAAAAGAACAGTAGCCAGCTCCACCTTCCTAAGAACTGGAACTATTTCCTCAGCAAGTTTCCAAGATTCGACGGGCATATCTAGGACCCTTGCTTCTTGTGGCTTGGTCAGAGATTGATCAGACAACACCGCAACGACTGGCCAACGCAACAGCGACAGACGCTCCAACATGTGAAATGTTGAGTTCCACCTGGTAGACACGTCCTGAATCAATCCCTTGCCATGATGTTCAGATGCCAGCATCTCTTTCACTTTAGCACGAAGACCATTTGTTGCCAGACTGGACATTTTAAAGTGCCCCACTAGCCTCCTGGCTGCAGCAACCATCTTTTCAAAGGGCTGGTCAACCCCTTTCTTCATTGCATCTCCGATCGATAAATTTAGACTATGCGCCGCACAGCCGATATTGAAGGCTGTCGGTCTCTCTTTTGTGCCATTGATCATTTGGCCGGCGAGATTAACATTTGCAGCGTTATCATGAATACAGGCAAACACACGATCTTCAAGGCCAAATTCTTTCATCGTGTCGTTCACCTCAACAGCTAAATTCACCCCGGTATGACGATCAAGGCTTGCTCTTGTCGCGAGGACTTTGCATGTCATTTCCCATTCACGAAGGAAGTGCACTACAAAAAATATTAAAATTAAATAATTAATAAATAAGATATAAATTAGCAGAGCAAAACATGAAAACAGGTGTAGATTGAAAGTTACAACTTGGGAAGAAACTGTCAATTTAAATCTGTGACTTACCGGTAATTGTGCAGTAACTATCCTGAGCCATACTGGTCCAGCCGTCAGTTGTAATAGAGACGTCAGATTTCAATCTTTCCAGTTCGCTCTTTAAAGGTTTTATGCCCGCAGTGTGTCGAAGCATGACCAGTTGACGGATCGTTTCTCGTTTTGGAATTTGATAGGTTGGCCATGCATGCTTAATGAGATCACGGAACCCAGCATCTTTAACAATGCCAAATGGACGCAAATCTTTAACGCAGACGTTGGCAATATGCGCAGTGATCTCTTTTGCTTTGTCTCCTGATGGGTCAATCTTCTTTTGAAAAAAGCTCGTTATCGATGAACTGCCAGCGCTAGTTGATGCGGTTGGTTGGTAAACATTCGAGTGGCGTCTAATAAGGTGTTCTCGAAGATTTGTTGTATTGCCATGTCGGCGAATTGTTGCGTCGCAGTGTTTGCATTTCGCTGATGTTTGATTCTCGGCAACAAAATGGTCCCAGACGTCACTTCGGCTTTGAGACATGTCGAAAAGACAGAAAACTGTGCGACAAAGCGCAAGTTGAATGTGTCAGGTGTCATGTTTGAGCAATGAAACTGACACGTTTGGGCGGTTAAATATTAACAAACATGTTTTGCTCATGCACTTGAAAGGTTTTTAAGGTTTCCCGATTTTTTTCGCACGTTTGTAACTTGTAAGCAAGTATTATACCTGTGGCATTACTGAATAAAGAATACAGTTGTATTTTAGAACTTGATTGAACGTAACACCAGCAAATTAAAATATAACTTTATTCTTTATTACTTAATAACCTTATAACCTTGCTTACAATTACAAACGTGCGGAGGGAAAAACGGGAAACCTTTCAAGTGCATGAGCAAAACATGTTTGTTAAGTAATAGATAAATCCCAAGAACGAGGGATTTATGCTATATAAAGACCCGAGGACGCGGAGCGTCCGAGGGCTTTATATCGCATAAATCCCGACGTTCGAGGGATTTATCTAACTTAATTTATTATTGAGGAGGTTTTCCAACAAAGTTTTGTCTATTTTGTCCACCTTCGAGAAAGATTTTCCTAGTTTTTTTCTTCATTTCTTTTTTCATCCCCGAGCCCGGGCGTAGGGCCGAAGGCCCGGAGCCCGGGACACGCGAAATTACACGCAAAGGGGAAAGAAATTCTGCGAGATGTTTATATATATATATATATGTCAACAAATCCGCAACTTTCGCAGTTCGGATAGCAGGGTACTGGTAACTAACCTGTTAAATTATTCAAATTATTTAAATTTACGTCAGCAAATTATAATTTATAAGTTCGGTTGGATTACGAAATAGTTTTTCAACGGTTATGACAAAAGAAATCTTTGCCAGAAAAAATGGTTTCAGCTAAAATGTACATTAATATTACTATGAAAAAAGACCAAAGAAAGAAGGCTAACAAGAGATGTGCCAGCGAGAAAAAGACAACAATAAAGACGACTTAAAACCACTGGAAATAGCCTAAAAATTAATACGATAAAGACCGAAAACGATGCCAACCGAAATGTAACTGAAAGAAGCAGGATAAAGAATTTTGCTCTGGTGTATTCTACATAACTCGAGAGGGAACAATGAAGAAATTTTGAAACAAACGGCTTTTTAGATCATGAAGGGAACTCAATGATGCCTTGTCATATTTATTTGGTCAACAACGAAAAAAGTAAGAAACCGCGAACGAGAAAAACAATCCGAAAAGACTAGACTGAATTGGCAGTGTTTGTGGTAACAAAAGCAGAAGAAAGTTTAACGGTAGGAGATTCGTATTTAACAGTTTAGCTGAGTTAAAACGGAAGAAATCTTGAAAATTATAATTAACATAAATAATATATTGTCTACAATTGTCTTTCAACGCTAGGACGTTGACATTGTGTGATTTGTGTCTTTTCTTGGCCACTGTTTATATATATTTTTGAATGAAAATTTGTCATTTGGTTCATCTCGTTGGTTTTTTTTTAATATTGAAATTGCATGTTCTTTCGGTGTGTCAATACACGACTACAGATGAACTTTGCTAACTAATTTTCTGGATGTTTTCTGATCTGTGTTCAACAACAACAACAACAACAAAAAAAATTAGGGGGGGAGGGGGGGGGGTTAAAAATGCATATAAAGCGGGCGAGGGGTTGTTGCGTTCATGTATTTCTAGTTAGTATTCAAGGGCTTTATGCGATATAAAGCCCTCGAAAGAACAAAGAAAACCGACTCAATAATAAATTAATAATGTTTAACGCCCCCAAACGTGTCCATTTAATCGCTCAAACATGACACTTGGCGTGGCGAAACTAACGTTTTGAAACGTGAAACAAGGTTTTAAAATCCGCACGCCGCAATGTTGGACGCAAATGGTAATAATTTCTTCTAATAAAAAACTTTAAAGATATTTTCGCAGCACTGGTAAACCCGATCAGACTATGGTAAACTTTGCACGCTGCGAGTGAATTTTTTAATCCGGAAAGAAATTAACTCATTCCCGCATCACACTGTGTGGTGTTATAGATGATCCGATTATCCGATTACTGTTAAGCATAATCGATTGTGGAAAAATAATCGATTAATCGATTAATCGATTAATCGGGAGCAGCTCTATGCATAATGATTCACTGCAATTTACTTAAATAGAAATGTAATTACTTAACAATTACTCACCGAAGGTGTGGTGAATTTTGGTGAATATTGACCGAGATGAAGTCGAGGTTATTATTCACCGATATTCACTGAGCCTGAGGCAAATAATTATTTTAATATATTAAATATACATTTTTGTACTTTTAGCAACAGCATTTTCTTTAATATTGTTAGTTTCCTCAACTGTCACATTGACAAATTGGCTGGTGACCATTTTGAATAAATGCTGTAGATGATTATTGGGAATTAATCTGAAGTAGCTCGACCAATCAGCACACATAATTTTCTATAATCACCTGTGTATTTATACTAAATTACAATAGGTGAATTTCAGGGTATTGGGTGCACATTCATTTTGCAAAAGAATTGGCGGGCTCCCCACAAAGTAAGCAATGGCAAACAGACTTGCTAACGAGCCAACAACAGCAGAATAACAGTGTTAAACATCCATAAACTGTACCTATACTTTGTTTATTTTAAACAGTATGTTTAGTTTGAGTGGAGCTTGCCAGTTTCTTTGAAAAATGATGCGCGCGTAACACCCTGAAACTCGCCTATTAACGTGCATATGCTATATCGGACATCACTGTACACAATATTATACACATAATTGCAAAACTACCCAAAGTCGTAAATCTACACGCATTTCCAATCTTCACTCCGCTTACCTTTACTGTCGATATTTTGTTTCAATTGTTCTTCGAGGCTCGCATTTCTTTTTTTCTCAGCGTCCAGTTTCTTGTGTAGCTCACTAACTTGCTCCCGAAAAGATTCAACATATTTTGTTGAACTGTCACGTTCGAATTCCGCTTTCTTCAGTTGTTTGTCGGTCTTTTGCAATGTCGTCTTCAGTTCCTCGACTTCTTGTTTCAGTTCACTCACTTGCTTCTCTAAGCTGCAGCAGTCTTCGCAATTTGACGCGGGTGAGCTCACTGAGTTGTGTGAAGGTTGTTCCTCTACATCTATGGGTTGTTCACTCATTTGGAAATTATAATAGCTTACTTGTGCCAACTTATACCATTTGGATTATCAGTAGACTAGCATAAAGATGTAGATTAGGTCCCTGTTCTTTGCGATCGTTTAACACACACAAGTTCTAAGACACGGTCCATAACAGATTTAAAAGTTCAAAAACACTTTCAACCTTTGTCCGCCATGTTGTTGAAAACCTAAGAACGTTGTGTAGTAAGAACAAATTTTACTTTCCGTACCAGTACTCTTTTGGATCACGCTGTGCATTTTCACCTGTGCCCGCGGATTAGGGTTAGGGGCGGGCACAGACGTTGCGGGTTATCACTTGCGACAGGCGACTGTATTTTCATTTATTTAACTTTCAATAGTCTTTACTGAGTTTTATTGTGTACAGTTTACTTTTTACAACAATTTATTTAAAATAAGCCAACTAGTTCGTCTGGGTTTCCTGTGGTGTTTTTGTTTCAGTCTCGCTTTACATTACATTACATTACATTACATTACATTACATTACATTACATATTACATTACATATTACATCACATATTACATTACATATTACATTACATATTACATTACATATTACATTACATATTACATTACATATTACATCACATATTACATTACATATTACATTACATATTACATCAGATATTAATTACATCACTCGTGCATGTTTTTTCCAAATTGCACTCAAAACCATGCTATTACCTATACATATTACATTACATATTACATCACATTTACATTACATATTACATTACATATTACATTATATACATATTACATCACATATTACATCACACATTACATTACATATTACATCACATATTACATCACATATTACATCACATATTATATCCCACATTACATTACATATTACATTACATACTACATCACATATTACATTACATATTACATTACATATTACATTACATATTACATTACATATTACATCACACAACATATTACATTACATTATATTACGTTTATACATTACATTACATTACATTACATTACATTACATTACATTACATTACATTACATCACATTACATTACATTACATTACATTACATTACATTACATTACATTACATTACAATACATTACATTACATTACATTGCATTGCATTACAGTACGTTACATTGCGTTACATTGCGTTACGTTGCGTTACGTTACGTTACGTTACGTTGCGTTACATTACATTACATTACATTACATTATACCATTACATTACATACACTCTCCTCAAAATCTTATTTATGAATGTATAATATAAGTACTTAGTAGTTATTTGTTCCAAGGTCAATGTAGGACATATTTCAGAGAAAAAACTCGCACGTGAAGTAATCCCTAATTTCTTCGATCCCTTCAAATCTCTTCTCATCTATACTTCTATTCTGTACATGGCTTGTTTACGCTCTAAATTTACTGGATACCGGCCCGGTCGTAATTAGCCATTTTGCCAACTTTCAACCCGTGATTTTTTCCATAAAATACTCGGATTTGTTTGAGAAGCTAGATGAAACACTTGAAAGAGTACTTCATCCTCTATCCAGTCACCTCGAAATTGGCTATAACACTCGGCCTACGGCCTTGTTTTTCAACCACTTCTCGGTGATTGGATATCGGATGAAACACTCTTCCTCGTAATATAAATAAGTTTTGTGGAACCACCACGTAAAATATTTCTTTGCTAAGCTTTATAAGCTTTTTTTTTCTTTGCTAAGCTTTATTTGCTAATATTTTTTTAGCCAGCGACAAGCAATACTTCACGCGCGCGAAGAACAAGAAAATCCATTGAGATCGCAAAACATCACACTATTTCTCAGGAGGGGCAGCCATTAAATAGCACGTGGCGTGCCCTATTCGGAGAACATTCTTGATTTTGTTTTCTAATTAATAAAATTAACGTGATACGCCATTGTATTCTTACGTGATTTAATTGATCAGTTGCTTAGTTTATAAATGACGTGAGCCAACAACTTGTTGTCATTGCCACAGCATAGTAATACAACTATTCTGTGTCATTGCTCTGATGAAGGCCTGGGTCAACAGGCCGAAAGCTTAGTAAAGAAATATTTTACGTGGTGTTTCCACAAAACTTATTTATATTACTTTATCGCCATGAAAACGTTCAAAGAATTAATTACTCTTTCTCGTGTTGATTTATCACACACACACAGTAACACACACACAGTAACACACACACACACACACACACTTGTTTGTTTGTTTGTTCTTGTTTGCTTTTTGGGTTGTTTTTTTTTTAGTTTCTTTTACAGGATTGTCTATTTATTAAATACGTTGCTAGACATTTTATACAAATTATTTCATCAACTTAAAGGTTCATATAATTATACGTCGTAGAATGTCTGATTTTCAACCATTTTCTTTAACTTATGTTGCGCAGGGGTTCAAACTTGGAAAACTAACACTGAAGATGACTGAGATGGAAACAATTTACGATTTGGGAACAAAAATGATCGAATCTATCACTAAAGAGAAAGTGCAAGCAGGGTGAGTGAGTGACAAGGCTTACTAAATTAATTTTAAATGACGATGACAACGGTTGCGATTACGATTATAATTTTTATTACGGTTATGATTATGACTATGATTTTTCTTATGATTATGATGATACAACAAACACACAGACAGACAGTCAGTCAGTCAGTCAGTCAGGTAGACACATAGACAGATACACACAGACAGACAGACAGACAGATGGACAGACAGACAGACAGACAGACAGACAGACAGACAGACAGACAGACAGACAGACAGACAGACAGACAGACAGACAGACAGACAGACAGACAGACAGACAGACAGACAGACCGATTAATCGATCGATCAATCGATGGATGGATGGATGGATGGATAGAGATAGATAGATAGATAGATAGATAGATAGATAGATAGATAGATAGATAGATAGATAGATAGATAGATAGATAGATAGATAGATAGATAGATAGAGACAGACAGACAGACAGACAGACAGACAGACAGACAGGCAGGCAGGCAGGCAGGCAGGCAGGCAGGCAGGCAGGCAGGCAGGCAGGCAGGCAGGCAGGCAGGCAGGCAGGCAGGCAGGCAGGCAGGCAGGCAGGCAGGCAGGCAGGCAGGCAGGCAGACAGACAGACAGACAGACAGACAGACAGACAGACAGACAGACAGACAGACAGACAGACAGACAGACAGACAGACAGACAGACAGACAGACAGACAGACAGACAGACAGACAGACAGACAGACAGACAGACAGACAGACAGACAGACAGACAGACAGACAGACAGACAGACAGATAGATAGATAGATAAGTTATATAGATAGATAGATAAATTATATAGATAGATAGATAAATTATATAGATAAATTATATAGTACCTTGGACCTTATTTGTGGTCCAAGTTAGAAATGAAAGACAGAGAAAATGTAAGTCCAGAATCTTTTAAAAATACATTGTAATATAAGGAAAAAAGATTTGGAAAATACCATAGATAGTATGGATGTAGGAACTGTGGACTGTGCTCTAAATAGAACATTTGAATAACTTGGTAGAAATAATTATTCACTTTTTCATAATTATGATTTCTTTGTAATTTATATTGAATATATAACAGTAACAGTTTGTGATTCAATGAACTCTCAACATTTTACCCTCTGGCAACCCTCAATGCAACCTCATGCTTTACTTGATTCACCATCGACCAATAGATAGGACTTTCATCAAAATAATAAATGGCAGTCAGCAAATGAATGATAAATTTTTTTGTCAAAATTATTTCAATATGCTGATCAAATCCTAATATAGTAACTACAATATATTAAATAATTTCTACAGTACATGTACTTTCTTAAAATAACATGTTTAAGATTCTCTCTTCTACCTTTTATACATGAAGTCAAGAAAAATGTCTTCCAATTCCATAATACAGTTTCCATAATACACAGTTTGAGTTCAAATTATGCAATCTATAATCCCTGTTTCCTATCAATTATTTATGTCCATAAACGACGAAATTTATTATAATACAGCATACCGTTGACTTACAGCATGCTTGACTGATTTGTTATTCTATAAAGTTACTATATTTATTCTTACAAACTCTAGCTATTAACAGAGGTATATAAAAAATGTTTAAAGACAGTCTACTGTCGAAATAGCGGGAA
>OZ036001.1:13787421-13807421 GCA_964035015.1 Corallium rubrum
GTATAGGAGTCTAACATTTCTCTCTGACGAAGGGCCTTCGCTCGAAACGTTAGACTCCTACGTTCCATGTTTCGGCAGTATATCTAACCTTGCTATATTTCGATTGTTGTTTCAACACTGCTTACGCAGCCGGGGACGTAGCCAGAGGGGGAGCGGTGGAGTTGTCGCTCCCCCGCCTTTGCATGATGGAATTTTGTTTTAAACACTCGTACTCAGATGCACAGGTGATTTACCCAGCGGTTATTGTATACAAGTTACAAGTTATAGAAACTAGCTGCAAGAGTCATACTTGATGCGACTCCAAGAGAAAGAAGCCACATTTTATTTGACAAACTGAACTGGCTAACAATGAGAGATGAAATTAAATTACAGCAGAGTTGTATTATTTATAAACGGATCAATGGAGAAGTGCCTAGTTATCTAAAGGACAACCTTGTCAGAAACGCTGATATACACACTAGATCAAATCGTTATTCCACTATTAATTTATTATGCCCTGCATTGTATAAGCGTGAAACCGAAGGTGGGCGATCATTTAAAGTTATTGGAACAAGGTTGTTGAACAGTATCCCTGTAAATATCAGACTGAAAAGTACTCTTCAGAATTCCTTTAAACACGCATTGAAAAAACATTTTTTAGAAAAATAAGACTATTCTTTTTATTTAATTTCTCATTTTATATAGAATGACCTTACTTTGTATTAGGTAGTTAATTTTGATATTTATTTCTTATATTCTTATATTTTTATTTTTTTTTTTTACTTAATTAATTTTTCATGAGGGCCACAAGTTTATCAGTATTCACTTACTGTCATGTGTTTTACCCTCGGTAAATAAAGTTGTTATGTTATGGTGTGTTATTGACTGGATCTCAGTCGCTCTTCTGACGCTAGTGACTAATAATATGAAATGATACCTTCGATCCTTGGCTCCTAATCCAGTCTCCGTGCTATATATAACAAAACATGGTTATTATGAAGTGTTAACTATTGGACGTTTATTGATGTATCGCACGCATGCATGTAACCTAACTCAACGGTTCTTTTTTAGTATTTTATGACTTTTCAGACTTTCAGAATTGTGTAAAATCTTCTCCCAAAATGCAGGAAATGCCATTTTAGAGACTCTAGATTTCAAAAATTTCCGGGGGACCCAAGACGTTTCTCGCGCCGAATCTCGCCCCTTCGGCGCTTCGCTCCCGGTTCAAAATCCAGGCTACGTACGTCCCTGTAAGCATGCGCTTTGCACAACGCCATCCAATATCTTTGCGCAAATGGGCTATTAAAGCCCACCATGCCAATGCATGGCATTAGCATCGCTATAAATGAGTTGGAAATTTAATTAAAATGCAACATTAAAAATAGCATGGCAACTGCACTGCTTGTGACCAATGGTCTGAAGACCAATGTGCAGAAAACGAAGGTAATGATGAGCGAGTATATAGTAAAGGGGACAAGGAAGTGCTCAAGGTCTCAGAATTGTAAGACAACCAGAAGTCCGACGACTCGCGTGAAAACTTGTCCGCATTTCTTCAATGCGCATGCGCGATATTTTACACCATCCTACGCCATCCTACGCAATCCCAGCAATTTTAACCTTCTTTTGAAGGTCCAAACTGCCGGGGGAACTTGCCAGGATTGCGTAGGATGACGAGGAATCTAGATGCGCGAGGCGACATGCGCGAGGACATAAACTTTATCGGTTCCGACGCGAGCTGGACTTCTGGTTGTATTACTATTCTGTGGTCAAAGATATGAGTGGAGAAGATCTCAAAACAAGTTAAGAAGTTTAGGTATTTAGGTTAATTCAGTGGTTGACGAAAATGGCGGATGCGCAAGTGATGTGCCAGCACGGATAAAGGCTATAGCAAGAAGTGGCCGAGTGGCGTGATGCTAGCTAGGGTAATGTGTGACAGAAAAATACCTAGAAAAGACTGGTACTGATGTAAGGAGCGGAAACCTGGGCACTGAAGAAAAAAGAAGAGAATGCATTGGAAAGAACAAAATGTAACATTAAAAATGGAATGGCAACGGCACTGCTTGTGACCAATGGTCTGAAGACCAATGTGCAGAAAACGGAGGTAATGATGCATGAGTATATATGGTATAAAGGGGACAAGGAAGTGCTCAAGGTCAAAGATATGAGTGGAGAAGATCTCAAGTTAAGAAGTTTAGATATTTGGGTTAATTCAGTGGTTTACGAAAATGGCGGATGTGAAAGTGCTGTACGAGTACGGATAAAGGCTAAAGGGGGCATTTGCCCCCAGCCCCAGATTCTGACCGGCCCATAAAAATGAGTGAATAAAAAAATTATGCAGTTTTCCTTTGAAAGTCCTAACTAGCCTGAGAAAATCACACGCTATCTCAACCACGGCCCCCTGTCTGAAAGCGGGAGGGGGTGGCGCCTGAGGCTGCCTAAGTACGAACCTCCGATGATCCAATCAACCTCTCGTGTATCAACACGTCCTTCGGTTGTTTCAAGCAGTAACAACTTGTTGAAACAATGATGAACAATGTTGTTAATTCATCAGTTGTTCACACATGATAACAACGTTGTTACAGCATTGTTCAGGCAACAATGCAGTAACAACTTGTGAGATTTTTACGCGTGTAGTATAGCTTCGAGACAATATCTACTTTCAAGAACTTTCTTCATCAAACATATTCTTCTTTACTTCTTTCAGTTTTTTTATATAGACATGCCATGAACTTGGTGTCTTGTACGTGACTGTCCTGTCACAGAAATTAGTTATACTGTATATAGAGGGGGGTGCCTCGCATGGGCTAATAGACCCATTCGCACCTTTCCCGTTTGGGTTATCTACTCGGATGTCCTTTATTTATTTAATTTCTTCATTTTCTGTTGTTAATAGTATGTATTTCTGTTGTTAATAGTATGTAGTTCCCAATAAAGTTATTAAAAAAAAGAAATTATGCACGTGTGACGTCAAGTTGAATTAATTTGCATATATCAAACAAACTGAAATATCTCAAGAACGAAACAAGGAAACAAAAACTGTAAAAGATGTTACTTTGTCATTTTAAGTGTTCTTTTAAATAAGATAGATTAATTTTAGTGTCATAGACACTTTAAGACGAGCTCTGCGCCACGGATGATAACTGATCTCTTATTTTCCCTAAGCCATCCAACATTGTATCAAGCGTCTTTTTACTTAATTCCATATTCAAGCATTTCAATTCAGGCAATTTATTCCCTTCCACAGGATTTTCTTGGATCTAAAACAGTAAGAAATACTTTAGGACAGCTATAGGGTTCTGACAATAAGGACCAACTTCGCAAGGCAAGGCCCGTATAAGAAGGCCTCGCTCTAATATTTCCCATTGACTAAGTGGACGAGATTAGAAAAGGTTTATTATATATCTTCAGCAACATTTCCATTCTTGTTGTTGTTGGTGGTGGCGGTTGTTGTTGGTTGCTTTTGTTGTTGAACTTGTTGGTGGTGTTGTTGTTGTTGGTGGTGGTGGTTGTTGTTGGTGGTGGTGATGATGGTTGTTGGTGGCGGTTGTTGTTGGTTGCTTTTGTTGTTGAACTTGTTGGTGTTGGTGTTGTTGTTGGTGGTTGTTGTTGTTGGTGGTGGTGGTGGTGCTGGTGGTGATGATGGTTGTTGTTGGTGGCGGTTGTTGTTGGTGGTGGTTGTTGTTGTTGTTGGTGGTGGTGGTGGTAGTGGTGGTGGTGCATAGTGGTGGTGTTGTTGTTGTTGTTGTTGGTGGTGGTGGTGGTGTTGTTCTTGGTGTTGGTGGTGGTGTTGTTGGTGGTGGTGGTGTTGTTGTTGGTGTTGGTGGTGTTGTTGTTGTTGGTGTTGGTGGTGGTGTTGTTCTTGGTGTTGGTGGCGGTGGTGTTGCTTGTTGTCGGTGGTTGTTGTTGGTATTGATGGTGGTGACGGTGGTGGTGGTGGTAGTTGGTGGTGGTGGTAGTTGGTGGTGGTGGTAGTAGTGGTCGAGGTGTTGCATTTGTTGGTATTTAGTTGTTGTTGTTGTCATTAATGTTGCTGTAAGCTGTTGTTGATGTCTAACCTTTAATAAACAATACTAGTATTAATTAAAACACTACATAACAAAAGCCCCAAACGTGAGATACTGCGGCTTAGGTACTATAATTTTTCGACAGATATTGCCACTTTACATGCTTTTTACCTTGAGTTGGATGAGACAAGTTGGCATTGACATTCGTGTGATTGCATCAGATGAAGTTTTTACATCAACTCTCCAATCAAAATCAACAAGTTTCGGTAAAGAGACTAAATATATTAGATGGAATACAAAATAATTAATTCTTAACTAGCAGAAACATTTTAGTTAGTTTCAGAAATTGCAGCTTGATGTTAGTAATAATTGTCAGTTGTTTGCTGTACAAGCTGTGTTAGTTGGTAATAAGGTATAATTACCTTAAAATAACCTTGCTCTACTATCTGAGTTCTAGTGGCCCAATGGTTAGAGCGTCTGGTTGCGGGTTCGAGTCCCGCTTAGAGTTCAGAGTTTTACTAATTAACACAGCTTGAACAGCAAACAACTGACAATTATTAGAAACATTTTAATTGTTAAAACATTTTAATTGTAAGAAAAATATTTCATGAAAATATTTCCCGTGAAACGCTCTAACAATCGCCAGAGTTGAGTTAAAAATCTCGCAGCTTGTTAACAGGATGTGTTCGCAACTTGTTAACACGTTGAAGCCGGAGGACGAGTCTTTAGTATTTTATTCTGCCTAACGCCAGACGATTTTATACAGCACAAGGAGATGTCCAGGCCTCAAGTGTTAAAACCTATCTCGTTAACACGTTGGAGCCTGACGACGAGTCTTTAAGGTTTACTCTAGCTGACGCCAGACGATTTTATTCAGCACAGGGAGAGGTCCAGGACTCAAAGTGTTATAAGTGCAGGGCGATAACCAGTTTTTAGAACAACTGCTTGTCACAAGTTCGCTGGAGTCATAAACCTTGTTACAAGCTGTCAACAACCTGTTGCAAACTTGTTAACAAACTGGGCACAACAAGTGCAAATGCAACTCTGTGATGGGTTTTTGAACAGCCTTGTAACAACTTGCTCGCAGATATGGAACAACCCGGGCGTTTCTACGCGTGTACTAGGAATCTTTAGATGCTGAACGTACGTTAAATTACAGCTGGCTTGATGTAGAAAATTGGTACGCAGTCCAATTGTGGTAAGATAACCATGCACTTTGGAAACTCAAATTTCCGAGTAATATCACTCAAAAAACATTTTCATAAGAATTCCCATATAGATCGTATGCACATGACGTCACGACCGCCATCTTGGTTGACTTTTCGGTTTGCAAACACTGTTGACCAATCGCTCACCGCTATGTTTGTTTTGGCAAGGGTACTCAAAGTTAACTAGAAATCAACCAAGATGGGGTCCGATGTCACGTAGAATGCATGCACCCAAACTTGCACAAGCACAATAGTACCTTGGCTAGCCATGGATTGTGATTTCCATTCAGTCCTAAAGGCAAATATTAATAAGTACTCAGCAATTGTTATTGTGCATTTATATAGTGTACAAAATTAATGTAGATAATAATGTAAAGGTAGTCGTAAAGGTATTGGTGAACGTATTGGTAAAGATATTCGCAAACGTATTCGTAAAGGTATTCGTAAAGGTATTCGTAACGGTATTCGTAAAGGTATTCGTAAAGGTATTCGTAAAGGTATTCGTAAAGGTATTGGTAAAGGTATTGGTAAAGGTATTCGTAAAGGTATTCGTAAAGATATTGGTAAAGGTATTGGTAAAGGTATTCGTAAAGGTATTCGTAAAGGTAAAGGTAAAGGTAAAGGTAAAGGTAAAGGTAAAGGTAAAGGTAAAGGTACTGGTATTCGTAAAAGTATTCGTAAAGATATTGGTAAAAGTATTGGTAAAGGTATTGGTAAAGGTATTGGTAAAGGTATTCGTAAACGTATTGGTAAAGGTATTCGTAAAGGTATTGGCAAAGGTATTCGTAAACGTATTGGTAAAGGTATTGGTAAAGGTATTGGTAAAGGTATTCGTAACGGTATTGGTAAAGGTATTGGTAAAGGTATTCGTGAAGGTATTGGTCAAGGTATTCGTAAAGGTATTCGTAAAGGTATTGGTAAACGTACTGGTAAAGGTATTCGTAAAGGTATTGGTAAAGGTATTGGTAAAGGTATTCGTAAAGTATTGGTAAAGGTATTGGTAAAGGTATTGGTAAAGGTATTGGTAAAGGTATTGGCAAAGGTATTGGGAAAGGTATTCGTAAAGTATTGGTAAAGGTATTGGTAAAGGTATTGGGAAAGGTATTCGTAAAGTATTGGGAAAGGTATTGTAAAGGTATTGGTAAAGGTATTGGTAAAGGTATTGGTAAAGGTATTGGTAAAGGTATTGGTAAAGGTATTGGTAAAGGTATTGGTAAAGGTATTGGTAAAGGTATTGGTAAAGGTATTGGTAAAGGTATTGGTAAAGGTATTGGTAAAGGTATTGGTAAAGGTATTGGTAAAGGTATTGGGAAAGGTATTCGTAAAGTATTGGTAAAGGTATTCGTAAAGGTATTGGTAAAGGTATTGGCAGGGATTATTTTAAGGAATTTTTATCACTGCACAAAGAGCTGAAAAAGGCATAAAATCTAACTTCAGTAGCACGTTAAACAGCGATGGAGCACTGAGTAGCTCGGTAGCTCGTCAGTAATCAACTAGTCATACTGTCATAGTATACATAAGCGGCCCTTCGTTTTCCCAATTTTTAATGATTTAATCCTTTCGCACAGCATACATTCGCATTTTCAAAATAACAATGGTCAAACTAGCACACGGGCACAGACGCATCAACCTGAGGGAAGCCTCAAGCATGTTATGTGGGGTTGGCTGGTTGGCACCGTTGGGTAGTCTGCAATAGCGTTTTGTTTATTGGGGCGGTAAGGCCTGCTATAGTAGCTATACTCATGTACCTTGAAAGTTGAAATTAAGGGCATAATGCTGTTAGTTTACGGTACGCTTAACGTTATCAGAAGATAGTGGACCAGGGTCCTTTAACTAACTTATCGGCTTATTTGTATATTTGCTAATTTAACTATTGATATTAAAATATAGTATATGTTGGAACGTAGTATGTACTGTGCCTTTGAACATAATTTCTGATGGAATCCTTTCACGAATAACACCCATTCTTAAATATTAAAGAAAAATTTATCACTGCACAAAATTGCGCTTATCACTGCACAAATCTCATTTATCACTGCACAAATTGGTTATCACTGCACGTTAAAATTATCCCTGGGTATTGGTAAAGGTATTGGTAAAGGTATTGGTAAAGGTATTGGTAAAGGTATTGGTAAAGGTATTGGGAAAGGTATTCGTAAACGTATTCGTAAAGGTATTCGTAAAGGTATTGGGAAAGGTATTCATAAACGTATTCGTAAAGGTATTCGTAAAGGTATTCGTAAAGGTATTCGAAAAGGTATTCGTAAAGGTATTGTTAAAGGTATTCGTAAAGTATTGGTAAAGGTATTCGTAGAGGTATTGGTAAAGGTATTGGTGAAGGTATTGGTAAAGGTCGTAAACGTATTGGTAAACGTATTTTATTGGTAGGAGGGAATGGAGGGAAAGGGGGGGAGTGAGTGAGAGGCTTTACAATGGCTTTACAAATACCTTTACCAATACCTTAACCAATACTTTACCAATACCTTTACGAATACCCCTTTAAATTACCAATACTTTTACGAATACCCTTACCGGTCCAATACCTTTACGAATACCTTTACGTACTGTTTAATAAACGAGCAGGAGTGTTTTATCAGATATAAAGACACGAGGCGAAGCCGAGTGTTTTTATATCTGATAAAACACGAACTGCGAGTTTATTGAACGGCTCCAAAAACGAACCACTTGGTAAGTTCATTGGCGTAGTAAGTTTGAAAAATAACCTTGTCTAAGCCGAGAAAATCAAAGCTAAATTTATGTAAATCAGGAGGTATCTTTATCACATATAAAGACACTGATTAAACTTTAATTTCTTTTGAATTTTCCTCATGAATTATTAATGCGTTTTTGAAGAATTATGACTACCTTTATGGATAGTGGATACCGTTACGAATACCTTTAAAAATACCTTTACAATACATGTAACTTTACTAATACCTTTACCGATACCTTTACCAATATCTTTACCAATTACCTTACCGAATACCTTTAGATACGAATTACCGATACCTTTACAAATCCTTGGATACAAGAATAAACTACACTCACATGTTATCTAAAATTATCTTTGTTAATAGTTCTTTCAGATTTTTATGAAAGTCTCCTGAGAATAAATAGAAAAAATGTGTTGTTAATACATTAGTGGGAAACAATCATTCCAAAAAAGGGGATGAGATTTTTGGGATTTTTAAATTATCATATGAGATTGTTTAATTATTCATCTTGAGGGTTTTTCAAGCATTTTCAATAATTTCCCAGGAATTTCCAGAGATATTTATGGATTTCTATAGATTTCCAAAGATTTTTAAAGTAATTATTTTTACGGTAGTTTCAGAGATTTTAGGACTTTGGATCTACAAGAATATATTTTCCACCAGACAATCCACAATTTTCATCCTCAAAGGAAAAACTTCATCAATGGGTCAACAAACACATTACAGAGTTGAAGCGTGTTTATACAGGGCCGTAGGAAGATCTTGCAGGTTAGTGGGGCTTGTCAAGCGCTGAAAGCGTGAGAACCCTCTAGGGGGGGGGGGGGCATCTGGGGGCATGCTCACCCAGAGATTTTCTTAAAGGCCTGGCCAAACACTTTCAACATTTCATTCAACATCGTTCAACATTGTTGAATTCAACATGTTGAAAGTGTTTGGCCACCCCTGTTGAATGACGTTGAACGTTGTTGAATGGTGTTGAATGATATTGAACGAAATTTGAACATGTTCAAATTTGTGTTCAACATGCGTTCAACATTTTTATTGTTCTCAAAATGTTGAGAGGTGTTGAACGCATTTGGCCACATTTCATTCAACTTTGTTGAACAGAGACATGCACCATGCGGGATATTGTCGATTCCAGCTTTTGTGGTAGCCCGCATTCAATTACATAATTGTCATTCATGAATGTTGAACGATGTTGAATTCATGTGGCCACTCGTGCTTTCAACATTATTCAACATCGTTCAACAATGTCTGTCCTAACTGGCAGCAGAAAACCCGTTTGACATCGAATTTTAGGGGCGTTCAGCCCCCTGCTTCCAGTGAATAGGGGAGGGGGGGGGGGGGGTCTGCCACACACCCCTGTTTCCTACAACCATGATTCATACTGTACATACCTGGAAATAAACCAAGAATTGAATGTTTATCAGATAGACCTTCATACAAACAATGTTTTACTAAGTACTGTAAATTGATGAACAGTTCATGAGCTTCGTTAGTTTCACAACCAAGTCCATTTAAGATTGAATCATGAACAGATGTTGGAACTAGATTGAAATTGAAAATATAAATTACAAAAATGTAAAATACCAAAATTCATAAAACATGTCAGTCGTCAGATGAAAAACGAATTAAAAATTAACAACTTTTCATTTGTTTTTGCTGTTCAAGTTAAACTCAGAGAAAAACTCTGAGCTCCAGATAGGACTCAAACCCACGACCTTCCAAATGCCAGCTAGACACTCACCATTGAGCCACTGGAACTCAGATGGTAGACCGAGGTTGTTTTTGACATTTATACACCTGGGAACTAGTCAGTCAAACCGTACATGAACACCGCTGCCAAACGTTTGCGCATGTGTGAATTCGCTGAGTAAACATTGCAAGAGAAGTGGGAACTAGCCGTGGCGACAACAACCAGACAGTAAAGACTAAGTAAGACTCGACTATTCATTTGTGTTTTAAAAAAAGGGTAAAGAAAATTATGAAGGGGTAAATTCAGAATATGTTACAATATTGACAAAGAAGCCATGTACAAATTACCTACCTTATCTGTTGGTAGTATGCTTATAATTTTAACTTTTGTGTTGGACTCTTGGACCAGTCCAAATATTTCAGTGTTTTCCCGCTCTTTTTGAGGATGAGCTCAGACGTCACACATGCGCAAAACGTTTGGCAGCAGTGTTCTGTACGTGTGTCACAAGTACTTGTTGGGCTACAAGTCACATTGTGTCAGTTTATTCTCAGTAAATGTTTTGTCTATGTTTATAGCAGTAAAAAAAAGAAAAAACTTAAAAGAAAATTAAAAAAAAAAATTCTTTTTTTTTAAATTTTTATTTTTGAAAAAACTTTACCAAAGGCTAACTAATCCCTTTGAATTTATTAGTGAAAACACTACTAACATAGAAATTAATTAATTAAAATATTATTCATACGGTTTGAGTAATTTTGAACAAGCGATGGACGAGCAACTTTATACAGTGCATCTGATTGGCTGTTTATAACAGCTGGGGTTATATTTGACCAATAAGAATGCATGTTTATAACTATTTAATATCTGACACAGTTTGTCACCAAGTGTTCTGTTTTCACCATATTTCACAGTGTTATTTTTTGTTTTTTCCTATCTCCGATCTTAACTTTCTGACCAGAAAGTTCGTAAAACAACAAATTAAATTGGTGTGGCCTTGAGGATCAAAATACATTACTGTAATTCTCTTTGGTTAATAGGAGGCAGACCTCTGGGAAGACATGGTAAGTTGTACTGAGAGAATGTTTAAAATAAAAATAGCCCAGAAAATTACTTTTTCCTTAAACAGGGGGGTGGGTGCTTGCTCAAAGATTGGCGCTTACCCAGTCAACCACGGTAATTACCTTTTCCATTTCTGTAGTTGAAAGCATCATTCACAAATTTTGCAACAATATCCTTAGATTTTGCCTTGAAAATAATTCAAATAGAACTCTCTGATATACAGTATAGTGTAAGCAATCTTATTTGTTACAAGTACACTACTGTACATTCATGTACAAGAAAACCTGTAGCTTACAGACTACCGGTACTGTTAGTACTAATGCATCCCTTCGTATTAAGTTTCCCTTGCAGCAACATTATTTTTACTCTGTCAAACACCAGAGAAATTAAAATGAGTGGTACAGTATCATAAATTCCATTGATCATCAATTTCATGGATCATCAATTTCACCTATCATCAATTTCATCATGTATCTTCAATTTCATGGATCATCAATTTCATGGATCATCAATTTCACCTAGTATCATCAATTTCATCATGTATCTTCAATTTCATGGATCATCAATTTCATGGATCATCAATTTCATGGATCATCAATTTCATGGATCATCAATTTCATGGATCATCAATTTCACCTATCATCAATTTCATCATGTATCTTCAATTTCATGGATCATCAATTTCACTGATGATCAACTTCACTGATCATCAATTCCATTGATCATCAATTCCATTGATCATCAATTCCATTGATCATCAATTCCATTGATCATCAATTCCATTGATCATCAATTTCATTGATCATCAATTTCACTGATCATCAATTTCATCGATCATCAATTTCATCAATCATCAATTTGTTCATCGATTGTCAATTTCACCAATAATCAATTTCATTAATTGTACATTTCGACACTGCACATATATCTATAACAAGATACCTTGTTTATTACAGATATTCAAACTTATCGACGAAATCGGAAATCTATGCATCTTGTTTGTACATGTATATCCAAATTCCGTCGACCATTTTAGCGCGGTAATTCTTTGATAGCCTTTCAACCTGGCCACTATTTGCAATATAAAATGCCTACACAACAATACAAAACAATTCAATGACCCATCCTTTATAAAAGACCTACCTTTAACAGCAAATTAAGGGGAACAAAATTCACTTGGCTTTGCACCACCATTTTGCATATACTGGTTGGGATGGGGGGTTTGGGGGGGGGGGGGGGGTACCCTACGCTCCTCAGCGGTTGAAAGGAGTTGGAAACGAGTTCCCGGCAAGGATTCAAAATGGCAGCGGTAAGTAAAATTCTTCTACCATGTGCTTTGGTGATTTCTAAGGCGTTCTTTTTTCGTAACTTTGATATTTTGCAAAGAAAATGTTTATGTATAAGACTTGTTTGATGTGAAGTGTAAAAGTTTAGCTTTGCTTCGCTTTCTTGCTAAACAATATTTATACTAAAACATTTGTGACAAATGTCTACACTCTACAGTGATACCTCACACCTTAGCAACTGCCGACAAAGTGTCTTTATTGTATTGCATTTGTACGTGATAGCACGTGTTTTATAGTTTGTTTTTAATATTACTTTATTTTTAGTGTGTAATTGTGGAGTTGTGGTTAGACTTCAGTACTTCACTGTGACTGTGTGGTCTTTGTAGTTTACAGTGTACTGTACAAAATGTCCAGATTTATTACTGACAAAGTGACAATTACTGTATATACACCTACTATGTGAAATGATATATGAACATTTATTTACTGGCACTGAGGGAGGGTTGCGTTTCATAGCCCCAGGACCATTGACCAATAAGGTGAAGGAAAGGCGACTGCAGAAATTGTGTATTTTTTTCATTTGAGCATGTGCTCAGTTTCTGTCTTAAATTCCAAAGCAAAGGCCTAGTTTTTACTAAAGGAAAACAGATATCTATTCTTTCCACAACAAGTTCGATTTGTGATAAATTGCAAGATTTCCTATTGAAATCAAATGATTTTTCTGTCATCAAGCAGAACTTCCTAAACCATCCACTGAGAGTGACCACCAACCACTTTTTAGTGTCCTGAAAAAGCTATATCAACATGTACAGTATTTAGTTTTGACCACTTGTTACTGTACTTGTTTTTCAGGCTGCAGCAGTGAAGGTTCAAGAAGTGCGAGACATCACAAGAATTGAAAGAATCGGTAAGAGGTTTTGATTAAATTTTATATTATACTAGTCAAAAAGAAAATGTAAAGGAATTTCAGATCTCAATACTGTAGTTCTCAAGTTTAAACTGAGAGGTCTTTTTGACAAGTAAAATTCTCTTGCATTAGACTCAGTAAAACATATTTACCAGTACACAGGTGGTGTGTGGTGTTAGGGTGCTGCCTCTCACCATTATAAGTTACTGTAAGCCCAGTTACCTGTAGATGGATTAGTACTTGGATGAGTGACCATCTGGGAATAATTGGTCCCCATTCTTAAACTTGAGACTCATGTGAGTAGAGTTACTTGGTCTCTCCTGTGCTTCAAGGGTTTTTCTCCAGTTTTCCTCCTTCTGTAAAGTCAACACCTACATCTTAGCTGTTATCCATGGTCTGAACTGTGTCGTATGGCAGCTGTCTGGAGCGCCTTTGGTATGCCTCAACATGGCCACATTGATCTGCATCCTTTGCAATTCAGCCACTGGCTGCAAGTAAGGATGATTAGCCCCCCGGTCCTTTATAGTCCTTTATCTTATAATACTGTACTTGTACAGTATCACTACTTGACATCAGTTATAGCATGCTTGTAGTTATAACTGCACAATAGACCATCACCTTGAGAGAACTAGATTTTATGCTGGAATCCAACATATTACATCCAGGCTTCGAATAAGTGCCGGTCACCAGTCACTGACCAGTAAAATTTTACAGTTTGACTGGCAAATACCATCGCTTGGCGGACATGCATGACCAGTGAATTTTTTAATCCAAGTAAGAGCGAATGTGTCAAATTGTAATACGATATACTGGCGTTGTGGCGTTGTGCCTAAAGCGTGCTTAAACCTGTACAAATATAATTTGTATACAAATATAATTCATAATCTATATTATAATACCTTTATCTGTCTGTGTGTGCGTGTTTGTTTGTCTCACCGTCATTACCTAAAAACTCGTTGTATATTATTGTTTCTAAACTCACAAGTCACGCGAACGACGAGCGCAAATAAGTATAGCTAAAAATGACCAGTAAAAATTCCGCTGTGACCGGCAAATTTATTGAGCTGCCAGTCATTAAGTGACCGGTATACGTTTCAAATTTATTTTGAAGCCTGATTACATCTACTGTATATTGATTGTACTTTACATTGGATTTTTCAAGGTGCTCACTCTCACATACGTGGCTTGGGTTTAGATGATGCTTTGGAAGCAAGACAGGTAGAGTGATCTGAATGAAATGTACAGACTTATTAGTCTAATATTAATCATTATATATTTAAAAAATAAATTGAAAAAAGAATTGATGTGTATTTAATTATTAATTATTTATTTTAATTGTTAATGATTGATGATCATTATTATTAATTATAATGATTAATTATACAGAATAATCTATGAGCTACTTGGCTACTTGTGTAAACAGTAAAATTAGTGAAATTATGAATCAAATGAATCAAATTACATTATGTACATTGTTTAATTGAAAATATGTTTGCTAGCTGTACATGTAGTACATGTAATTTTGTTTAAGAATTTTCAAGATTATGACAAGATTAATACAAATATTAATGTTGCATGATTTTCTCCCATGATATTGACAAGATTTTCCCAGATTTTGGCAAGATTTTCCAAGATTTTGGCAAGATTTACCAAGTTTTAGGCAAGATTATCCAAGATTTTGGCAAGATTTTCCACGATTTTGGCAAGATTTTGCAAGATATTGGCAAGATTTTGCAAGATTTCTGCAAGATTTTCCAAGATACTGTATTGGCAAGATTTCCCAAGATTTTAGCAAGGTTTCCCAAGATTTTGGCAAGATTATCCAAGATTTTGGCAAGATTATCCAAGATTTTCCAAGATTTTGGCAAGATTTCCCAAGATTTTGGCAAGATTATCCAAGATTTTGGCAAGATTATCCAAGATCTTGGCAAGATTTTCCAAGATTTTGGCAAGATTTCCCAAGATTTTAGCAAGGTTTCCCAAGATTTTGTCAAGATTATCCAAGATTTTGGCAAGATTTTGGCAAGATTATCCAAGATTTTGGCAAGATTTCCCAAGATTTTAGCAAGGTTTCCCAAGATTTTGGCAAGATTTTCCAAGATTTTGGCAAGATTTCCCAAGATTTTGGCAAGATTATCCAACATTTTGGCAAGATTATCCAAGATTTTGGCTAGATTATCCAAGATTTTGGCAAGATTTTCCAAGATATTGGCAAGATTTCCCAAGATTTTAGCAAGGTTTCCCGAGATTTTGGCAAGATTGTCCAGATTTTTGCAAGATTATCCAAGGTTTTGGCAAGATTTCCCAAGATTTTGGCAAGATTATCCAAGATTTTGGCAAGATTATCCAAGATTTTGGCAAGATTATCCAAGATTTTGGCAAGATTTTCCAAGATTTTAGCAAGGTTTCCCAAGATTTTGGCAAGATTTCCCAAGCTTTTGGCAAAATTATCCAAGATTTTGGCAAGATTATCCAAGATTTTGGCAAGATTATCCAAGATTTTGGCAAGATTATCCAAGATATTGGCAAGATTTCCCAAGATTTTAGCAAGGTTTCCCGAGATTTTAGCAAGATTTTCCAAGATTTTTGCAAGATTATCCAAGATTTTGGCAAGATTTTCCAAGATTTTAGCAAGGTTTCCCAAGATTTTGGCAAGATTTCCCAAGCTTTTGGCAAAATTATCCAAGATTTTGGCAAGATTATCCAAGATTTTGGCAAGATTATCCAAGATATTGGCAAGATTTCCCAAGATTTTAGCAAGGTTTCCCGAGATTTTAGCAAGATTTTCCAAGATTTTTGCAAGATTATCCAAGGTTTTGGCAAGATTTCCCAAGATTTTGGCAAGATTATCCAAGATTTTGGCAAGATTATCCAAGATTTTGGCAAGATTTAAATAACGGACTGGCACGTGACACTTCTCAGCCAATCAGAGCACGCGGTTGTACCGTGCTATATATAATAGTATAATGTAATTAATGTGCATCATATTTCCATCATAAATTAACAAGTCGCGCGCGACGGTATCAAACTTTGTACAAACCTTTTAATAATATGTTTTCAGGTTTCTCAAGGAATGGTTGGTCAGATTTCAGCCAGAAGAGCTGCTGGTGTCATTTTGGAAATGATCAAAGTATGATCCCTATACTACTCTATCTCTACAGAAATCTTCATATCATACTCCTCGTCCAATAGCCTCATTCAACAATTGCTTATTTTGCTCTTCTGAGTTGAATGCCCTGTAGATCTGCTTTGTCTTAGTGATGTCTTATATTTTTAGGAAGGTAAAATAGCCGGACGAGCTGTTTTGATTGCTGGGCAACCTGGAACAGGCAAAACTGCATTAGCAATGGGTTAGTACTGATAGGCTTGCTTTTATTTTGACTTCTATCTACACTATTCTGCAGTATGGGTAGAAAAAAGTAATGAGAAGAAAGCAACAAGAGTGCTGTAGTAACACTAAACCAATGAAAGTTGGCTTATCAGTTCCGGACGTCTAGGAAGAACAATTTAGATATGACTAATAAGGTTATCCAGTATAAATAGAGTTACAAATCGGAATATAGTGAGGCCAAAAAAAAATACCTGGCCACCTGGGTTTCCGGTTTCCCGACCCTACCTAGTTTTTTGCTAGCAAAATGCCGACCCAAATCTTTTTATTGAATTTTGAAGGAGCATGGGCCCGAGTTGCAGCATGATTTGCATCTTGAGATAGCAAGCGTGGCGTCAGAACCTATAGTGATGTGCTCAAAATTAGCTTTAATAGATGTGCTAGCGTAATTGACATTTGGTGTTGGAAAGAATATTATTGTTATTCCTAGGCACTAAATTAAAAAAAAGTTTAAAAAAAGTTAATCCGACCTACCCTTCCTAATAGTGTAATAAAGGTTAGATATACTGCCGAAACAGAGAACGTAGGAGTCGAACGTTTCGAGCGAAGGCCCTTCGTCAGAGAGAAACGTGAACATTTCGCTCTGACGAAGGGCCTTCGCTCGAAACATTAGACTCCTACCCTACCTAAGTTTTTGTGAAGAGAAATAGGAAACCCAGGTATATATTTTTTTTGGCTTTAGGTGACCTTCGCTCGAAACGTAAGACTTCTACCCTACCTAAGTTTTGTGAAGAGAAATAGGAAACCCAGGTATATTTTTTTTTGGCTTGAGGTGACCTTCGCTCGAAACGTTAAAACTACGTTCAATAATTTTGGCAGTACTCAAACTTAACTAATCCCCGAGCCGGGCGTAGGGCCGAAGGCCCGGAGCCCGGTGAGGGTGCTAATCTCGACAGGCGTGGAGTCCACTTTACACGCGTGTTGAAATGCGAATCAGTTTGAGCGATCTGAATATACTGTATATATATATATATATATATATATATATATATATATATATATATATGTGGACGGACCACGCGCGGTGAAGATTGTGGGGCACTGGAAACAATATAGTTTTTGACAAAAAAGATTTTAAAAAAAGATTTGATATTATTCTTGACAAAAAGACTTGAGAAAGGAGTTTTTGGGATACGTATCCTTTTCAAAAGAACAGAAACAAATCAACGTTTACGTATATAAAGTCTTCAGACTTGACTAAAAGGAAACCCGTCAAACCAAAACTCGAAAGAAAGGAAGACAAAGGCCGAAAAGTTTATAAAGCTATATACGGTAAAAATATAGAGCAGTCGCTCTCAGTAATCACGAACACTTAGTAGCAAAACTGTTGAGTTTCCCTGTTTACATCTATCACTGTTAATTTTGTTTTATATTTTGTGTGTCCTTGAAGTATGTATCATATCCGGCATTGCATGTTTTTTCTTGCCAATGCCCCTTGTATTCTTTACCTGTGGCTGCCGTCTTATCTCCTTTTAAATAGCTTTCTTATTGTAAAACTACATATGACTTAGCGGTTGTTTATAATTTAGCATAAAAATGGAGAAGGAACATTTCTTCTTTTGTAAAACGTACAAAGACTACAAATGCTGTTGAACTGAATATTTATTAACATGTATGTGAAAACATTTTCAGCAATTCAGATTTCGAAATGAAAAATTGTTTTTGTTATATTAGTTTAAATAAATTTAAAATACCATAAATGAATATAGTTTGAGTAGTTTTCAAAATGCAAATATTTTTAGGTACCAAGCGATGTTCTTCGTAAACATGGGAAGAAAGAACTGTAAAATATAACCCTAATATTTTAATAACATTTTGAAGCCTGCTTCAGTAGTGTGGTGGTAACGTCGTCGGTTTGCACGCGAACGAGATTGAGTTCAACGCCTGGTGGCAACGTGCAATTTTCTTCATCTCAATATATTTTACGAAATATCCTTAAATTTTTCTTTGTGCTTTGTGGCATTTTTCTTCAAAAAAATAGTGTTTTTTTTTTATTTTAAATATTCTACCATAATTAAAACGATATTTTCATCGTTCCGACCATTCGCGAGGATCTGGGTACGAGAATGCGTTCCGACAGGAGTAGCTATTTCCAGGCCTCCAATAAAAAAGAGCGCAGAGGGGGGGGGGGGGGGGTTGCTGTAAAAGCGAGCGAGGGGATATTGCATTTATGTATTTCTAGTATATATTTTGATTTGTATTTCAACACTGCCTACGCAGCACTCTACTTTTATTTCACTGTTTGGATAAATAGAGTTAGTTTAGTTTACTTTGGTTTCCTCTTGTAGTAACACTGGACCATTGAGGGACGTCCTTTATAGGGAAAACAGTTTAGATATGACTGATAGGGTTGTCTACTAAGTAGTATAACTAAAGTTACTTCGGTTTCCTCCTGTATAGTAAGACTGGACCAATGAGGCGAGGGATGGCCTGTAGGGACCTCTAGGGAGTACAGTTTAGATATGACTGATAGGCTTATCCGGTATAAATAAAGTTAGTTCAGTTTAATCTGAAATAAGGGATGGCCCTTACTGAACCCCTTGGGAGAACAGAGTGATAGGGTTATCCAGTATAAATAAAGTTGGTTTAGTTCACTCTCGTTTCGTTCTGTTTAATAGTAACAAGGACCTATGAGGCAATGCTAGTCTTTCTGGACATCTAAGGAGAACAGTTTACATATAACTGATAGAGTTATCCAGTATAAATGAGATAGTTTAGTTTAGTTTTTTCAGTTTATCTGAATACTCAATTATATTTTAGGTATGGCTCAATCTTTGGGTCCAGATACACCGTTTACTTCAATCGCCGGGAGTGAGATATTCTCTTTGGAAATGAGTAAAACGGAAGCGCTGACACAAGCATTTAGACGTTCGATTGGAGTCCGGATCAAGTACGTGTACTAGCTTTCAAGACCAGTGGATCCAGCTTGATCTGGTAGGGGGGGGGGGTGGCTGAGCGAGCGAAGTGAGATCAGGCCTGCGGCTTGGGGCGTGACTGAGGCAGGGTGGAGCGCCGCTGACGGAGCTACGGCAGGGGTCTGCATGGACCCTGCCGGGGGCTGTGTCCCCCAAGCTGGTGGCGGGGCTGGAGGGTAGGGGGGGGGGGGCGAAGTCCACAAGAAATATTTTTTTTATAACTATTAATACCTATGAATCATATGATACAGTAGCTAATATATGAATCATATATCTATGAATCATATGATAGCAGATAGCTATGATACCTATAATACCTAGGTCCTATGAAGTTTACACGGACATTGAATGAATGCATCCTTTAATGTACTTGGATTTGTCAAGGCAATTGGCACCTTGACCAAAGCCAGGGGGGTGCGCACCCCCCACCCACCCCCTCGCACCCCCCTGTAAATCCATCACTGTTGAAGACTAAATCATATATACTTCCAATCTTGCTGAGTATATCCACTGCATGACAGAATTGTCTGCATGGCGTTATAGCCAGAGTAAAATAATCAGGGCTGTAGGCAGGATTTTTTAGTCAAGGCCCGGGCAGTAAGGCTATGTGCACACGGTAACGTTTCCGAGCGTTTTCGTATTGTTTCAAGTAATGAGCTGATTGTTCTCGATTCCCTTGGGAACAGTAAACAATACGAAAACGCTCGGAACCGTTACCGTGTGCACATAGTCTAAGACTGCGCAATGTCTAGGGTGGTCCGAAAATTTTTGAGATTTGAGTCTCTGAAATGGCATTTCCCGCGATCTGCCATCATGTTTGAGCAAAATGTTGAACATTTTAAAACAT
>OZ036001.1:13812421-13819921 GCA_964035015.1 Corallium rubrum
CATCGACGGTATGAATAACAAATGTCTTTCGCATCTCATTATCGATTTATTATTTTGATTTGATTGGCTAATTTTTCGCATCTTATTATCAATTTGTTCTTGTCATTTTTATCTGATTGGCTTATTTTTGGTCACACGATTACCTTTCGTACATAAGCTCATTGTTTGTTTACACTCTTTACGTTTCTCTCTGACGAAGGGCCTGACGAAGGAAACGTTAGACTCCTACGTTCTCTGTTTCGGCAGTATATCTAACCTTACTATATTTCGATTGTTGTTTCTACACTGCCTACGCAGCACGCTACTTTTATTACACTATAGGGTAGGTCGGATTAACTTTTTTTTTACTTTTTTTTAATTTAGTGCCTATATAGGAATAACAATAATATTCTTTCCAACACCAAATGTCAATTACGCTAGCACATCTACTAAAGCTAATTTTGAGCACATCACTATAGGTTCTGACGCCACGCTTGCTATCTCAAGATGCAAATCATGCTGCAAATCGGGCCCATGCTCCTTAAAAATTCAATAAAAAGATTACGGTCGGCAGTTTGCTAGCAAAAAACTAGGAAGGTCGGGAAACCGGAAAACCAGGTATTTTTCTTTGGCCTCACTATATTCCGATTTGTAACTCTATTTATACTGGATAACCTTATTAGTCATATCTAAATTGTTCTTCCTAGACGTCCGGAATAAGCCAACTCTCATTGGTCACTAATCTTAACGAGGTCTGGGCCGAGTTTATATGCGTTCACAAACTCGATTCTTAGGATTTCGTGGGCGATGATCTTCGTTATACGCAATGTCTACCAATCAGCGGCAGGCATTATTAAATTGTGCGCTACACTACACCTGGCATTGTTTGGCGCTGGAATATATTGATTTATTAAAGAGAAGTGTATTTTTCTACTATACTATTGTATCAAACACAACTCTATTTGTTGCTGGAAGTATATGTCAAGGCAACAAAAGGCTAAGCGACATTTAGAGGGGCAGACAGTGTATTTATACGAGTCTTTGTTCATTAATTTTTATATGACATTCCTCACCATTGTGCCAGATGATTTCACTTAACATTTTAAGCATGCGACGTTATTGTCAACACTCACGTCACGCGTATAAAATTGAGCCATTAAAGATGGCAACAGCCGTTAGTGCTGCAAATCAACAACCTAAAACTGCATAGATTGCCGTTCTTCAATTCAAGCAAGAGTGCTGACGCCATCACTCTTTAATGGCTCGATTTTATACGCGTGACGTCCATGTTGAGGAAAACGTCGCATGCTTAAGCTATTTAATTGAAAATGCTTCGGACGATAACAAGTATTTTACTACTAAATAGTAAATGGTAGAAACTCGCAGCACTTCACTTTTGATAAAAACTTCTAGTATTACTATTTAATGTGAATGTGCTCTCCTTACAAACGAGCCTCTTGCAACACTGGTTTTTGATCTATTTCTCTCAAATAACCCTTTCTCTTGCCATGCATGTTTTGTTTTTCCAGACTAAGTTCGTGCAGTGTCCTGAAGGTGAACTACAAAAACGAAAAGAAGTCGTACATACTGTCACTTTGCATGAGATTGACGTCATCAATAGCAGAACCCAGGGATTCTTAGCGCTTTTTTCAGGTAATACTGAATTGTGATTTAGTACTCGGGCTACTGTGGTAGCCGAGTCTAGGTTTCGGCCGTGGCTTTCCGGTATTATTATTTTTATTTTTCTGGTCGACAATATACATTTAATGTCTGCTCCCGAGGGAAACAGTTAGTTTTGTTTTCCCGATAGTCTTGATATTTCCCGAGACGAAGTCGAGGGAAACATCGAGACTCGAAGGAAAACAAAACTAACTGTTTCCCTCGGGAGTAGACATTAAGTGTTTTGTTATATAGCTTGAGTTTCACTGAATAATTTCGACGTTTATCAAGGGAAAGTACACAAAAGACAAACGCTAAGACTTACCAAAACATTTCGCCTGGCTCCGCAATTTCACTTCAACCAAACAAATATGAGTCTCAGAACAAAAGAACAGCAATACATTTCTCCAGTTAATCTTCACACATGCTTTGAAGACCTATAAATATTCTTTTTTTCGTACCAAACAAGATTTTGTTTATAGGATGCCGTAAAGAGTTCAAAGTTATAGTGGGCAACAATTGAAAACTTATTGACCAAGCAGGCAATAAGTTCTCAATTATTGCCCACTCGGTAGACATTGAAATTTAGCTAAGGTCATGTGACCACAAACCAACCAATGACAGTCATCGTTGTATCCAGTGAAACACTAACTATATAACAAATTGCAATTATTGCAGCATCCCGATAGGCTTTGCTCGTCTTCATGCGCCATTTTCTCTGGTTTGACGAAGTGTTTTCGAAACTTTTAGAAGATCGCAAGTAACTTGCTGACAACTGTGTTAATGTTAAATATGCTCATTACGCTTACAACTGCAGACATTAATGGCAGTAAATCTAAAAGATTCTGAGCTATTTATATTTTGATCTGGGTTAATATTCTGCCGTCTCGATCAAGACAAACTGATTATATACGATGTATATGATTTATTGAATTTTAATACTGAAAAGTATTACTCATGCTCACAATCTGCTAACCCGCTGACTATTGGAAACTATCTGAAAGATGAGCGAGACATAAACAACGTTGAAAACAGAATTGACAACTTGCAAAGGACGGGTACGTTACGGGTAAATATGCTGTGTTGACATAGGGCCATAGGCTATGCCAATGCCAAGCTGCATTGCTATGAGTAGCCCAAGTGAACGCCTAAGCAGGCGTCTTGTTTCAAATAGAACTCGAATATGGTAGCTTTTAGGAATTTTTGGTGAAAGAAAATTTCGAGTACTTTGGAAATCAACACAATTTAGACTACGATCCATGATACACGTGACTTAAGCCTGGTTCTCATATGTCACCGATGGTCGGCGATCGTCGGCGATTTGTGATTTAGATGCATGTTAAAACGGGAAGTGCAGCAGCATGTTAAGTAATAAAGAACGATGCAGAAAACTATTTTTTTTAATAAATTTTCGTAGGTGATACTGGTGAGATCAAAGGAGAAGTTCGTGAGCAGATCAATGCTAAAGTAGCTGAGTGGAGGGAAGAAGGCAAAGCTGAGATTGTACCTGGGGTAAGTGTGTGATTGGAAGGAGGGAGGGAGGGAGGGAGGGAGGGAGGGAGGGAGGGAGGGAGGGAGGGAGGGAGGGAGGGAGGGAGGGAGGGAGGGAGGGAGGGAGGCAGGCAGGGAGGGAGGGAGGCAGGCAGGGAGGGAGGGAGGGAGCAAGCAAGCAAGCAAGAAAGGAAAGGAAAGGAAAGGAAGAAAGGAAGGAAGGAAGGAAGGAAGGAAGGAAGGAAGGAAGGAAGGAAGGAAGGAAGGAAGGAAAGAAAGAAAGAAAGAAAGAAAGAAAGAAAGAAAGAAAGAAAGAAAGAAAGAAAGAAAGAAAGAAAGAAAGAAAGAAAGAAAGAAAGAAAGAAAGAAAGAAAGAAAGAAAGAAAGAAAGAAGGAAGGAAGGAAGGAAGTGTATGATTTGAGGAAGGAAGAGAAAGATGACATTGTACTGCCTTGGACAGAAACGTGCGATGGCCGAGACGAATATTGTAGCAATGTGGCGTTGCACTTGGTGACTATCTAACTCAGACCTGTATGATGTCAGGTATATTAGGTTTAATTTAATAAAAAGTAATGAAAATGTACACTGTGTTTACATAACCTGAGAATTACTGAGTTATTACATAAAAACGCACGACTACGACCCATGTTTACTCAAACTTTCGAACCTTCGCAAATTTCGACTTCCGTTTGCTGTAGGCTATATTAGACACGGCGACCATTTTATTTTTATTTTTTGACGTAATAGCTTTAGTTCTAACTATAATTTAACCATTCACTGTTGTCAATCAACTTACTGTGTGTACATTAATTGGGATTCTTTTATGTAGGTTTTGTTCGTAGACGAAGTTCACATGTTGGACATCGAATGTTTTTCGTTTCTCAACCGAGCTCTGGAAAGTGACATGTCACCCATCCTTATCATGGCGACAAACAGAGGAATCACGAAGTAAGTTTTTCAATCTGACGAGAGTTTATTGCGACTAAGACAGGCACGAGTTGAAACAAATCTGTTAAAGTGCCTATGAAGCGAAAATTATTATTGTCTTAAATGAAAGAACTCTCAAAACGACAAAGTAACATCTTTTGCAGATCTTCGTTTCCATGCCTTGTTGAGATATTTCAATTTTTTTTATATACAAATTAAACACTTTGACGTCACACGTGTATAATGAGTTATCAGAGAAGGTTCGGTATCTTTGCTATTATCAAACGAAATCAATTAAAAATCTGTATGTCTAATGCTGTATGCGAAATAGACGAACAGGATCGGCTTCGAAGTGATTTCGTTTGATAATAGCAAAGATATAGAACTTTCTCCGATAACTCATTATACACGTGTGATGTCAAAGTGTTTAATTTGCATATCAAAGAAACTGAAATATCTCAAGAGAGTTCTTTCATTTAAGAAAATAATAATTTTCGCTGCATAGGCACTTTAAAGGGCTTATGCAGTGAAAAATAAGTTCGGAAGATGCTCTCAAATTTAAAAGAACTTTTGAAGTTATAAAGATTTACGTTTGCAGCTCTTCCATATTTCCCTTCATTCTTTAGATATTGAGATTTGTTTGATATTACTTAGACGTCACACTGCATAATGACTTGTTGGAAAATCATGTCTATTCTTGCAATAATTCAAGTAAATCACTTGAAACTTTTCATGTATAGTGTCCTGCGATACACAGAAGCACATGCACAGTTAAAAGTGATTTCGTTAAATAATCTCAAATTGATATTCAAGATTTTCCAACAAGTCATTGTACAGTGTGACGTCTAAGTGATGTTATTTACATATAAAACAAACCTCAATATCTAAAGAATGAAGTGAGATATAGGAGAGCTGAAAACGTGAATGTTTATAACTTCAGAAGTTCTTTGAAATAAGAGAGTCTCTTCCGAACTCATTTTTTGCTGCATCAGCCCTTTAACTGCCAATTGTTACGACTTGTCATCCATCCAGTATAAGAATGCATTCGGACGGCTTGCTCTCTTTTCTGCGTTAAAGTACCAATGCAGCGAAAATAAAGTTTGTCTAGTTTGAAAGAACACTGAAAATGACAACGTAACATCTTTCGTAGAATTTCGTTTCCTGCTTCATTCTTGAGATATTCAGGTTTGTTTGATATGTAAATGACCTACTTATGACATCACACTGCATAATGACTTTTTAGAAAAGTATGATTTTCTTTGAGAGTACTTATCGAAAGTACTTAAAAATTTTCACGTACATGCATGTAGCCATGACTGGTCCTTAAACGTGCGTAGTTGTGGACCATCCTAAAATTGATGCTCTTTCAAAAAGTCATTATGCATGCAGTGTGATGTCATAAGTAGGTCATTTGCATATCAAACAAACCTGAATATCTCAAGAACGAAGCAAGGAAACGAAATTCTACAAAAGATGTTGCTTTGACATTGTAAGTGTTCTTTAAAACTAGACAAACTTAATTTTCGCTCACTTTAATAGTGTTTTCAGCTTGAAGTTGGTAAAGTTTCATTTGTTTTTGCTCTACAAGCTGTCGTAAGTAGTTCAACTCAGATAACTCTGAGTTAACTCAGAGATAACTCTGTACGTGACCTTTTCGTGAAATGACTTTCTGTTTTTCGAAATCTCTTTATTCGACAGAATTCGCGGTACAAACTACAACAGTCCTCATGGCATCCCTCTTGATCTTCTTGACCGTCTTCTGATCATAACGACTACACCTTACCAAGAGAAAGAATTAAAACAGATTTTAGCCATCAGGTAAATCAAATATCTTTGTTGCTCTATTTGATGACGTTGCGTTACTACTAGAATGATTCGAGGGCTTGGTAATGAGAATTCTATTGGGTATAACCACTGACCTGTATATAACTGGACCGCTTGCTCTTGCCAAAAAAGTGTGGCCATTTGAACATGGCGTCAAATGGCGAATTTGAGTCCTTCTGCTCATGGGAGCAGCCACTGACCAGTGCTTGACACTGGTCTGTAGGCGTTTTATGCTTGTTCTTTTGGTAAAAAAAAAATTTCTCTGTTTGAAAATTGATCTAAACTGGCCATGTTTTTTTCAGTTTAATATATTTTTACGCTCCGTTGTTGGCAACTAGTGACACCTGGAGAACACCAGCTTATAGTAAGTGCAGTTAAAACTTTCAATGTAGTCTGTCGAAATATAAAATAAATGTTTTACATCGTACGTTTTTCTCATGTTTCGATTATGTTTAACAGTTATGTTTACTTCGTATTTGCTTGCCTTCACTGGCCCTTCTGGTTCAGATTTCAAACTCACTAGAACATTTCAACATAAGGACAGACTTTTTCGCAAGATTTGGTATATGTTTTACAACGAGAAATACTGATGTTTTACAACAGTAAGCTCATTAAATCCTTTTCGAAAACTACTAAAATGTGCCGAAAGCCTACGAAAAGTAGTAAAATACAAGCCGTTGAATCGCCGACCTGGTATTCACTTGTCAGTTCAGTTGTCCCTTCTTCGTTTCGGCAACAAAAACAATTAAATATATGCAACAACAAAACCGAGTAACCAACCGACAGGAATTAACAATATGACTGCTTTGTGTATTTATGTCTGTACCTTTTTTAACCTTTCAAAAAAGATTTGTTGTGTTTATCTTTGAAAATATCAGCGAGTCAAGGATTTTTTTCTTCATTTTCACGGGATATTTTATAAAGCCTGCGTCCGTAATCCAGTCAAAATCATGGTCAGTGTTGTCTACCATGAGCAGAAGGACTCAAATTCGCCATTTGACGCCACGTTCAAATGGCCACACTTTTCATAACTCAAAGATAATAGGAGCAAGCGGTCCAGTTATATACAGGTCAGTGGGTATAACCCACTGATTTGTATACAAAGTTATATAGAGATTAGTGGTATGGCCACTAACGTGTATGGACTGCGGTCTTGTCCAAAAGTGACCGAACAAAGAGGGCAGAAATGTGGATTCTTTCTCTCATGGTAGTGACCGCTGTCGTTATTCTTCCAACATGTTTATTTGACTGTGGGCTCAGTCGCGCCCACAAACCAATCAACCCAGTAAGAAATATATTTATGAGAAAAAGCTCAGCGATCACTACTATATGATGTAGGCCATAGAGATCATAAATAAAACTATAGAGGGTGCATTGGGGCCAGAACCGGGTAACCATTTGAAGGCTGCCATCTTGGATCAATTGGGTGGCAAAATTGCAAACCCGGATGTAAAATTGCTCGGTCCAAGACTCTTCCTCCTTTCCTACTATCCAAGAGCTCTTGGTACTATCCAAGAGCTCTTGGTACTGTCCAAGAGCCCTTGGTACTACCCAAGAGCTCTTGGTACTACCCAAGAGCTCTTGGTACTATCCAAGAGCCCTTGGTACTATCCAAGAGC
>OZ036001.1:13824921-13829921 GCA_964035015.1 Corallium rubrum
TTGTCTTTGGATTCCGAATTTTCCTGTAGGCTTAGGCCACCGGTTTTTAGACGACCACTGTTAACTTTTTGTTAACAATAAATCTTATTCGGCATGGACAATTGAAACTGTGTGTGTGTAACTTATATGTCAACGATGAACGATCTTTCTTATGTAGACCCTCTCAGCCGCTCTCTCCTCCGCAGAGGCTAAATTTCGGAGATTGGAGGTTTCGGGGGCGTTGGAGATGCTCGGAGGCGTCAGCTGGACATAAGTAGTGCGGGCGAAACTAGTCCAACGGAAAATTACATTTAGCCTCTGCCAGATTTCTGTCGGTTTCTTGCATGACTTGCTAATTCATGGATAACTAAGCCATCCACGTCTATATTAGTAACATATTTGTTGGTAAGTGATTATGACATGTTTATAATATGTCTTTCTTGTAAAAAAGACAAAATATACTCAGTTTTTTGCCGTTTAATATATCAGACGAAGACTGACGAACCAGAGGATAACATACATATATCGGCCGACGCGTAGTTCACATTGAAACAACGAACTTTCCTAGTGTGTCCACACATTCAATTAACTGTGGTCGTGTAACCTTCTGCTATATTCGACATGTTTTCTACAACCCACAGTTCCAAAAGTTATTGATACCCCCCTGATGCCGCCATATTGACACAGAAATCTGGCAGAGGTTCTTTTTTCGCTTTCTCTTTCGCTATCCGCCCGCACTCCTTATGTCCAGCTGACAATTTCGACGCATCTCCGACGATCCCTGACATAGCCGATCTCCCAACCTCGTCCCCAGGGCATTTTGCCTCCACGTTGGGAGTCGGCGAAAATGGCCCTGGCATCGGCTGGTCACGTGACACCCAGAATTTTGGGGTGTTTTTGGCAAGAAAATTTATGCGGTCTTTGTGTTTCGTTTTTGTATAATACGTATACATGAATAAGAAATATTTAACGCTCTGCCGAATCACTCATGTGAACCTTTATCATAAATGCAACTGGCTAGCATTATTCATCATGATACTCCCCACGATTATCCAGGATACATTTAAATGTCGGGAAGAAACATATATCTAATGTTGTTCTTAGTTAACCAAAGCTATCGTTACAATTCTTTGGATGAACTTCGCAGAGTGGATTTATTGCAATTCATATTTTGATGAATAAATTACACTGTATCTGAATTAATCAAGTTTTTAAACCGGCCAATCCGATTATAGAATCAACCAGCCGATGCCAGGGCCATTTTCGCCGACCTCCCAACGTGGAGGCAAAATGCCCTGGGGACGAGGTTGCCGATCCTCCGAAAGAACCTCTGCGGAGGAGAGAGTCTCAGCCGCTTATGCTCAGCTGACCGTTCCTTAGTTACATGTAGACATATCGAAATTTTCAATACAAGACATATCTGATAAATCATAGATAATGGAAGGGTGGATAGGAAACTTACGAAACCGGAAACGATGTTTGTAATTACACACTTATAAGGCTAATGCACCTACCAGGTGGTCCAACATGGCTAAAATCAGACACTGCTGAGCTTAAGTGATATTACACTATTGTCTAAGTGCATTAGCTGCAAACATCGTTTCCGGTTTCGCAAGTTTCCTATCCAGTTCCCCTTCCATTATCTATGGATAAATTTTCTATAATTTTGTGATTCAAATTTCTCAGATTTATTGCTGCGAGCTGCAAGCACTGGTTTATATGCGTCCTATGCGTTTACAAACTCGATTCTTAGGATTTCGTGGGCGATGATCTTCGGTATACGCAATGTCTACCGATCAGCGGCAGGCATTAAATTGTGCGCTACGCTACACCACGTTCTTTCTTCCTCGACGTTTCTTGGCAAGTTTGGCGCTGGAATATATTGATTTATTAAAGAGAAATAAGTGTATTTTTCTACTATACTATTATATCAAACACAACTCTATTTGTTGCTGGAAGTATATATCAAGGCAACAAAAGGCTTAGCGACATTTCGAGGGGCAGACAGTGTATTTATACGAGTCTTTGTTCATTAATTTTTATATGACATTCCACACCATTGTGCCAGATGATTTCACTTAACGTTTTAAGCATGCGACGTTATTGTCAACACTCACGTCACGCGTACAAAATTGAGCCATTAAAGATGGCAACAGCCGTTATTGCTGCAAATCAACAACCTAAAACTGCATAGATTGCCGTTCTTCACTTCGAGCAAGAGTGCTGACGCCATCACTCTTTAATGGCTCGATTTTATACGCGTGACGTCCATGTTGAGGAAAACGTCGCATGCTTAAGCTCTTTAATTGAAAATGCTTCGGACGATAACAAGTATTTTACTAGTACTTCCAAAGGCGTTTGAACTTGCTCGATTTCACAGTCCTTGTGGTCGTTTACATGCAGGTTGTTTATATATACATACATGCATGCACGATTTAGGCAAATTCTAAATAACTCAATGACCTGAATAATAAGAAACACTAGAATACAATAGAATCACACGCCTTAGAAGACACTTGGACCCCGTTTACACAATGCCGGTACAATTTGAAAACGGAACAAAATCGTGCCGGTATGCAAATACAGCATATAACATCTCATGTTATTTTTGTGCCGGTATCGTAAACGCAAGACCTAAACGGCATGATTTTGTTCCGTTTTCAAATTGTACCGGCATCGTGTAAACAGGTCTAAGAATACATAACTATATTATTAGGCGAATAGCCGCTACCGAGAGCGGCGGCACAAACGCCCCAAATTTCTGGTGATGCTGTTTTGGCAGTGTATCTGACCTAACTATATTTCCATATAACTCTCCGCCTTTTTTCCAGTTATACACGCAGATCTTATCTCCAGGGTAAATGTTTCACGGCTTCCATCTTAGTAAATTTCGCAAGGTAGTCTTTCACGAAATCTTGATCAATTTCTTTTATATCGTGACAAAAGGAAGCTTTAAACCAACTTTCAAATTCTGAAATGAGGCAAAATATGACAGGTGGCGTTCTTCCTCAGTCACCACGTCGACAAATAAACTAGCGTCTTGCAACAGCGTTTTATACTCCGCTTCGTTTAGACGGTCCGTTGCTATATCTTTGGGCTCGCCCGATCGCAAATCATACTTCACTCCAGCCCGGATAGCAATACGCCCTTTTCCGGCTTTCGTTTCAAACATTGATAAGCCCTCTTCAGGTAGACCATCTTTTCGTCTCGCGTTACCCAATGGAATACACAGTTACTGAAGTGAAGGTCGTAGTATTCTTCGTTGTCGTGAGGAAATCCAATTGCACTGGTCCCAACAAGAAACTTGATATTCGGCACATCTTTGAACTTTTCTTGAGCGAGTTTCACTCTGGCTCCATCAGGATCAACTCCTACAACCTCTCCGTCAAGACCAACGATATCTAACCCATGTCTAGCACTTTGTCGCCTGGACAGAGATTTAAGGAACGGATGAAAGCGCATCCCATGTCATACTGAGGTTTGTTGAGTAGGCTGTAGGCTTCAGCATTGGAATCCATTTCGTATTAAATCGTCGGTGAGTACAGTACATACCACACCGCACCGCACCGCACCGCACCGCACCGCACCGCACCGCACCGCACCGCACCGCACCGCACCGCACCGCACCGCACCGCACCGCACCGCACCGCACCGCACCGCACCGCACCGCACCGCACCGCACCGCACCGCACCACACCACACCACACCACACTACACACTACACACTACACACTACACACTATACACTACACTACACTACACTACACTACACTACACTACACTACACTACACTACACTACACTACACTACACTACACTACACTACACTACACTACACTACACTACACTACACTACACTACACTACACTACACTACACTACACTACACTACACTACACTACACTACACTACACTACACTACACTACACTACACTACACTACACTACACTACACTACACTACACTACACTAGATAATGGAAGGGGAACTGGATAGGAAACTTACGAAAGCGGAAACGATGTTTGCACAACTTGCTATGGTAATTATACACTTATAAGGGGCTAATGCACCTAACAGGTGGTTCCAACATGGCTAAAATCAGACACTGCTGAGCTTAAGTGATATTACACTATTGTCTAATTTATGAGGTTGTGCAATAACCAAGGTTAACTGCCAAGGAACGGCGCGCGGAGAATGGCGAGAATCAGCGTGAGTGTTTGATAACTAGAGGTGCATTGGCCAGCAAGGAGTCATTACGCCTTTAGTCGGCATACTGGCTATTTGAGGAAAACATTAACAGCGAACATATTGCATCCCACCATCCCACCCCTAATCAATCAAAGCAAATTGCAATTTCCACCGAAAGTATTTTCGGTGTGATAGGTGCAGACATGCAATGGTGGTCAGGTCAAGGATGGAATTCGACACGTAGTGTGGGGACCTGAATCCAAGTAACAACAAATCGCAGCATATCCTGTTGTCATGTCTGCACCTAACCATCCACAATGGTAAGTATAGTGACTGCAGATGTTAACAACAATAGCTGATCCTGGCCATGTGGGACCACCCGTTAAGTGCATTAGCTGCTTATAAGTGTATAATTACCATAGCAAGTGTTGTGCAAACATCGTTTCCGGTTTCGCAACTTTCCTAGTAAAGCAGCAACGTCTCAGCATAGTCAATCGAGATGTGGTCTGGAAACTCAGCTAAAGTCTTTGGTCTATCTTTTTGTTCGCCTTTATGCATTTTTGTGCACGGTGCACGGTCACTGAACACATTGTATTTTAGTATAATGAACGAATTGTCCAATAGCAACGTTTCATGTCAGTTCAATCACTCAACCGTGCTATTTAAATATTAATAAACCTAAAACAAAGGATGTGCACGGTGTAAGGTACGGTTCAACATAAAATCCCAGCTCATTATAGGCGCTTTGAAGTTTGCCGAGTTTCCAGACCATATCTCGATTGACTATGGTCTCAGCATGGTCTCAGAGCCTCTTTTAAAGATTTTTCCGGGGGGCG
>OZ036001.1:13834921-13904921 GCA_964035015.1 Corallium rubrum
TGCTAATTAACGCATGAATTAATATAAGACTAAAATGGTGGCGTCATGGGTGGTGCTTTTTGCACCACCCGCACCACCCGTGCCAGAACCCCCACTCTGTATACTACTAAGATATATTAAGAAAAAAGACTTTTCTCAATCACCATGTTCGATTCAACAGTTTGGGATACACCATCTGGCGAGCTTTTAAAAACACTTTTATTGCTTTGAAATGAAAATGACAATGAAGCTTGTCAGTTAGTGCGTCAGGTAAACGTTAAAAAGTTTGACGTCGGCGTAGCTGTTATGGTTGAGCCATTTCACACTATTCCATGCCGCAACAAAAACCTATCCGGAAATGACAACAAGTGCTTATTATAAGTGCTTATAGGATAATCCCTATACATCCGTTCGACCGGATACCTGTTGGGTATGTTTTGGCGAGGGAAATATTTCGTCGATTTAGCACTCCCATTTGGCTTACGATCTGCGCCTGACATTTTTTAATTTCATTTTTTAATAATTGGGATGTGAAAGATTTATTACATTACCTTGACGACTATTTTACACGGGTTAGGTTAAAACGCGGATACGGACGGACGGACGGACGGACGGACGGACGGACGGACGGGTATGAGGGTAAAACGCGGATATGAGCGTTTTACCCTCATATCCGCGTTTTACCTTCATATCCGCGTTTTACCCTCATATCCGCGTTTTACCCTCATATCCGCGTTTTACCCTCGAGGGTAAAACGCGGATATGAGGGTAAAACGCGGATATGAGGGTAAAACGCGGATATGAGGGTAAAACGCGGATAGATTTATTTAAAGTATTTATAAATAGTAAGTGTAGAATATGTCATTCTCACTCTTTGACGTCAATTTCTTTTCAATGTCAAGTGCGGAAAATGACGTACTCTGCAGTTATTAAAAGGGTCTATAAATACACCACTTTCATAATAACGATTAATTTGAATATTCTTTTATGCGCATCTTAATAAGCCTTTCTGGCCTCGTTTGTGTGTCTGCAATTCAAAAGAATCTTTGCTTCATAACGAGGCCAAAAAGGCTCATTTAGATGCACATAAAAGAATATTTAAAGTGAAGGCCTTTATGAAAGTGGTCCATAACAATACAATATTTAAAGTGCTCTCCAGTCCGTTTTGCGCATGTTCCGCCATCTTTGTTTAAGGGTTGTGTCCTCGTATTCATTCTTAAAATGTTTTGTTTGGAATACATGTAATGAAGAGGAAGCAAAAAAAAGCTTATAATCTTCCAAGAGGTATCAGTATATTTTGTTGTAAATAAAGACGTAAACATTACTTTCGTACCAGAGGTTTCGTACATGCGTACTGGAGACTGGAGAGCAGTAAAATCGAAAACAACTGGTAAAAATTGCCCTTTATAAACCGTATCACAGATGTCGACAAATGTTAATCAAATCCGCCATAATATGAAATCAAATGGCAAAACGTAAAAGTCCGGTTTAGTCTTTTGTTTTATACAATATTTTCAAGTGTATTATATTACAATACGGAGCTCGTCATGAACAAAGCAACACGTGATGTATTCAAAATGAATACGAAAGGTTTTATACATGCCAAAAGAGCGGCATTACTATTTCCTCAAACACTTTCACTTATTTTCAATTTTTTGTTGCATGCTGTTGTTCTCCCACTAATATACTGTACACGGTACACTGTACAGTACTGTTGAGTGATTAGTACTCCACTCACTCAGTCTGTTTGTTGATCACTCATGATAAAAAAACAAATGAATTAACATGTTGCTACCGTCTATAAATGTACTTTTCACCTATTGGCATACTGTATATATGAAACCCTCCGTTTTTATTTCTACACGTTTTACTCTGAAGAGCTCCTCCCAGAATGTCAGTATTTCATTTGTCAAAATCTCAACAGTTCACCACCTTGACCTTTGTTCTTTACTATATATACTACGGTTCCGGTTTGAGCATGGACACGCGTAACTTGACGACACGCGTTTCACACAGGAAACTAACATGTTGCTAAGCGGAAACTGTAACGTTACTAAGGCCAAACAACATTGTTTCTTCGCTCAAACGTCGCGTTGTGGGGTTTGTCAGCGTAATGGCCGATCGGAAAAGCACTGTGGTGTTCTTAGCTTCACTTGACGAAGATTTAATTGTGTATAATGATGAGTTGGCGTGCCGTTTGGCCTTAGCAACGTTACAGTTTCCGATTAGCAACATGTTACGCGTGTCCACGCTCAAACCGGAACCGTAGTAATACACTTCTCACACAGCACTCCACCTTTTACTGCCTAAAAAGTTGTTTGGATAGCATAAGGCCATAGTCCTATAATAATCAAGATAACCTAAAATTTCTAGTTTTTCCCGAACACAAAAAAATATGATTTATATTAATAATTGATAACAAAATAAATATAAGTGTTGGTTCTTAAATTAAATGTGGAAGCCAACTTCTCGTAAGAATAGCAGATGTTGGGCAGAAAGTAAAGGTGCCACCCAATTTGGCACCGTTACCATACTTGGTTGAAAATATGGCTGTTTCATGCGAACACAGTTGATTTGGGCATGGAAGTAAACATTTCCCTCCTTGTTTACTTTCTCTCCTGTGGTAGGAATTCTGAAGTCACGCAGCATCCTCGATACTATTGTGATATCATGTGGCGGGTCTGGAATACGATTCCCAGGCTTCAGTGTTTGATAACAGCCAAAGCACACTCGAACCAAGGGAGGGCAATTGTGCAGCAGATGTACTTCAAACGTTCCAGACGGCGGTGATGGAGTACATGAAAAATATCGGCTTGGTGGGATGGAGGTAGCTGCAGGTACTGACTCGCTGACTAATGGCTGCAGTTGGACTGGTGGCTGCTGTAAAAATGATGGCCGCTGGAGATTTTCTAACTGCTGCCGTTGAATTTCTGACTGCTGTGGGGTTGATGACTGCAGTGGAACTGATAACAGTGGCTGCTGTTGAAATGAATGCTGCTGAACTGCTGATTGCTGTGAGACAAATGACTGCTGGAATGGTGACCGCGATAGCACTGGTGGCTGCTGTTGAAATGATGGCTGCTGTAGAACTGCTGATTGTTGTGCAGGGGCAGATGACTGCTGTGAAACTGAAGAATTGGGGACTGGTAACCTTGAGACTGATCGTGAAGTAAGAGTACCAACGTTGAACGGTCTATCAACAATCGATGTGATGGGCGATGCTTTGCTACTTCTTCCTCCACGTCTTCTTGCCGTAGCAGCTTTAACGCCCTTCTTCCCAGTCCCTTTTGCGCTGTCGAATGTTATCAGTGAAGTCACGTTCATTGATGTTGGTCCCTTTTTAACTAGCCAATTGACATACCCCTTCAGCATTCCCGATTTTTCTGCTGCAGCAACAGCATGCGAGCACAATTTGGCAGACTTATATGAGGAACACCCATCGCATACCACTTTTCCATCCTTTGCTACTTGGACGAAGTGTGGCTTTAATGACGTCTGACTTTCAATCATGAATGCATGTTGCTTACTTCTGCTAGGAGCTGGTGTAATAGCAGCTTCGCGGTTCAATAGTTCTTCGGCCTTTCTACAAACTGATTGCAGAACAACTTGTGGAACTGACTGAATTTTGGAATTTTCTAGATTCACCGATAGGCGGCTGGGAGTAGGGCCGTCGTGACTCTGCATGGAACATGAATCATTTGAGCAACTTTGCGCTTCTTTCTCAACCGTCATCCTCATTTTATGGAACTTCTTTAGATGAGACTCTCTCTGATCAACCCTCATTTGAAACCACTTTCGTTCAGGTATGTAAAAATCGCTGAACGTTTCTGCCAAGTTGTATGGGCCTTTGTTAAGGACAGCTGAATCAACATCTTCCCTTTGTTGCCCCAGCAATATACTTATCTCGCGCACGAAATCTGATATTTCGTTTTCCTTAAACCCAACAGCTCTCTTGATCATTGCATTCGCTGATTCAGGCACATTCGTATAGTATGGGGAAGGAGGGTCGCCCAAACCAGCATTTCGTCTAGCACTCTTTGACATGCATTCATTAATCATATCAAACTAAAATAAAGATAAAAACTGAAACTTATTATACATATATCTACTGTACCTTACGTACCTGTATTATTAAAGAAAAATTGAAGTATTAGAAATACTTAACATGTTCTAAATACCTAATGAGACTTGATCTAATACCCTTTTTAAGTACAAACAAAAACTACTTTGAATCTTAAGATATGTGTATGAAGAGAACGGTATTGAAGTTGTGCAGATAAAAATATTCCAGGCATTAAAATAACTATTGATAATTAGCAAAAAGTTATCGATTTATATGGACAACTGGTTCTGTGAACTCTGATAATCAATAAGCAAAATTTGCAGATCCAACTTATGTTTCAAGGATAATCCGGATTCTTTTTTTTTGTGTTTTCGAAAATATTTTGATCACTAAACTTTTATATAAAAATAAAATAAAATAACATAAAAATAAAAATAATGAATTAAATTAAATTAAATTAAATTAAATTAAATTAAATTAATGGCCTATTTTCAAATTAGTCATTTTTAACAAATTGGAACTACAGTGTAGTTATTAAACATGTTTAATCCCCAGACTGTTTTTCTCTAATAACATTTATGTTCAGTCTTATTTTCAATAATTTTTCCATATTTATAATTTTTTTAGGTTGTAGAACTTAAACGTAATGATTAAACTTAAACTACACTGAACCTCATGTTGTTGGTTATGTAATTATTTAATGCTAGTGGAAAATGTGTTGGTTAGAATGGAAAAAGGACTTCTGCCAGCCGCTCGTTTGAGAAAATCTGTGATAAAGTGATGGAAAAAAACGATGTACGTAAAAAGTTTCAAGAAAGTTATTTATCACTAGACGAATTTTAGCATAAATTGTGTACCAAAAGCGGCGCATGACACTTCACTATTCAGAATAATAATTCACTATCCTAGTTATGCGTAGCTAAAGTAGGTGCTAGAGTTAGTGAGCTTTTAACGCGAACTATCAAATTTCCTGACCGCTTCTCTTTACGCACAACCAGGGGCGCACATTTGTTGGGGTTTTTTTTTTTTGTTTTTTTTGGGGGGGGCGTGCTTTTCGCTCTGGGACCGATTTTTTTGTCAATGCAGTATACAACCTATGCACTTTCTAAAATCAAGATCTACCTAACGGGGTCTGGGGTATGCCCCGCGCAAAAAATTTTTAAATTTGGATGCCCCGAAACACCATTTCCAGCACTCTCAGGCAAATATTTCTGTAAAAAGTCGGCTTGGTAAATTGATTGTCATTTTACGCTTGTTTTCCATAAAAAAGCCAGACATTTCTACCGAGTTTTAATAAAGCTTGAGAAATCCGATATTACTTACTTAAAATCAAAACCTGTGTGATTTGATATTTTTCTAGTTTGAATCAAAGTGGACGAATTATATTTAAAATTTTAAATAGAGAATAATTTAAAAGTTTAAGGCTATTAATTTGAATTTCCGTGAGCTAACAATACGGAGTACAGTCCTAAAGCAAGTATTTTCTCTGGTATATGGGAGCAGACCTCGATCAGGGTAGGAAAATTCCTGATTTTGTAGATCAGATCTTTAAAATCGGTATTTTTCCTATCCGGATCGAGACATCCGTTGAGGGGTGTCATGTCTCCCCACTCCACCGCTAATGTGCGCCCCTGCACACAACTTGCATGTCGTCGAACCATGCAAGCGAACAAAGTTACGGTCTTTTGGTTTATTTAAAATTTTTTTAGCTTTTGTTAAAATTTTAACGAACATCATGCGATGCAAAACAGAAATAGTTTCGCTCTACTTAAATTTATCACAGGGGTTCCCAAACGAAGGGCGTGCAGAAGTCCTTTTTTATTCTAAGTAATTTTGGGCATTTCACTCGATTACATAGCATATTCTAAGGATTTATTGTGAACGAAAATTCGAGTGTAGAATCATAGGTAGCCCAGACACAGTTTGCGAGTTATGAATATATACAGTATATATATATATATATATATATATATAGTTATAAGTTAACTTATATTACTATTCTTTTTTATAATTCATTTATTTACCGCATAAAATACATACTGTTAGCCTGTAATTGTTCATATCCTCTTTCATAACATATGACTTCTAAGTACAACTACTCTTCATTACCCCCTGCGGTGTTCAGCTAGCTTAACCGTCGGATAAACATTGTTACTTTACTGTTTTTACCGTAAAATATACATGAAAATCAAATTTACTGTTCAGACTAACTGCCTACTTAATAAAGCATATAAGAGGGGAAATTAACCCATATACTTACGACTAGACGACTTTAAATCACGTTTGAAGTTGCCATGGTTTTGTAAGTATATGGGTTAATTTCCCCTCTTATATGCTTTATTAAGTAGGCAGTTAGTCTGAACAGTAAATTTGATTTTCATGTATATTTTACGGTAAAAACAGTAAAGTAACAATGTTTATCCGACGGTTAAGCTAGCTGAACACCGCAGGGGGTAATGAAGAGTAGTTGTACTTAGAAGTCATATGTTATGAAAGAGGATATGAACAATTACAGGCGAACAGTATGTATTTTATGCGGTAAATAAATGAATTATAAAAAAGAATAGTAATATAAGTTAACTTATAACTATATATATATATATATATATATATATATATACTGTATATATATATATTCATAACTCGCAAACTGTGTCTGGGCTACCCTATGGTAGAATATATATATACATTTTAAGACCAAACCGGGACCAGTTGCGAAAAATGCAACTACACAGGCCTTCCGAATTGAACTGAACCCACGACCTTGCGATTCTAGTGCAATGCTCTGACCACTGAGCCACAGAGGGTCTTAAAATGTATATGTTCTACACTCTAATTTTCCTTCACCCAAAATCCATAGAATATGCTTTTTTATTCGACCCGCATTTTTAATCTTACCTGCAGTAATATTATGCTTGCGGGAATTTCTGATTAGAACTAAGCATACCCGGTTTGACGTCAAGGGCAAACATGATATTACAAAGGAATAACATAAAAAGAGGTGATTAGCTATTAAACGTCCTGTTGGATTGCGTCATTTAGTAAAATTTCCTCAGGCCTTCGGACCCTCATTGAGCGGGACGTTTAATTGAGAGAAATTTATTAACATAATTAAAAGCTGAGATAAATTATTTTCAGTAAGCTGAGCAGAATCCACCCACTTTATTTAGTACTTTTAACAAAAAAAAATAAAACAGACGTTCGTCGATCTGAAACCTCAGAAAACATTTCTGATCCCCAGACAAGGATCGAACCTACAACCTTCTAATGACCCGACCGTCTGCGTATCGTATGATAAATTACACGCGCATTAATACACGCGCCCATGCATGAATCGAGGCTTATCTCTAACTATGAAAGGCCCTAACTATAGATTTTCGCCAAAAGATATCGCAATTTGTATTTGCCAATTTATACTATCTACTGTGTACCTACCTCTATCAACACGAGCAGTTCTCGACGTTAAAATTTGGTTGGTATGAATGTCCCTTGAACGGCTTTCACCGAAGTCAGTCAGTTTACAAACCACCGGCTTGATTGAAATCATCACGTCCACTTTCTCTTGGTCTTTTATATGGCGGTAATGGTGATTGGATACTAAAACATTTGCTGGTTTCAGATCTCGATGTGCCAGATCGTTATCATGCAGATATTGCAAACCAGACGCAACATCTATAAATGCAGCATGAATAAATACCGCGTTACTCAGACCATCACAATTAAACTGTTCGCACACTCCAAGGAAGTCTGCAAGACTATTCACTTGAATATTACGCCCAATTGGACTAAAGTCAAAATACACATATTCCAAAAGCAAAGCAAATTGGTCGATACAGATTCCGTGCAATTCAACAATATTACTGTGCCGTAGATTTTGAAGTAATCGTGCTTCTTTTACCAGAGACCTCTTTGTTTCATCGTCGGAACCTAATAGTTTTTTCACAACGATCTTTTTCCTTTGAATGGGAAGCAAGGCTGTAAAAATGACTGCAAATCCTCCTTGGCCAATTTCTTCCTTGTCCACGAGACTTCTGTAGGAAAACTGCGGCAGTCCTTCAACATTCACAATCGGTCTAACAACCTCATGTATTGACCCAACTTTGCCAAAACAGGACATTCTGCTAGTCGGATTTTTGTATTTACATTGTAATAACTGTGATTTAAGAACACAGAGAGAACGTGTGGCTAGCCCATGGCAAGGCAAGCTAATGAATCGCAAAGGCGTCAGCTTGCCTTTTTTACCAAAGCCGAGTCGTCACAATGAATCGTCGCAGGTATTTTTTTTTGCTGTCATTTCCGGATAGGTTTGTGTTGCGGCATGGAATAGTGTGAAATGGCTCAACCATAACAGCTACGCCGACGTCAAACTTTTTAACATCTTAACGCGGCATTGAAAGTTATCTGGAATAGTGTGAAATGGCTCAACCATAACAGGTACGCCGACGTCAAACTTTTTAACGTTTTAACGCGGCATGGAAAGGTATCTGGAATAGTGTGAAATGGCTCTACCATAACACTAGGTACACCGACGTCAAACTTTTTAACGTTTACCTGACTCACCAACCGACAAGCTTCACTGTCAGTTTCATTTCATTTCAAAGCAATAAAAGTGTTTTTAAAAACTCGCCAGTGGTGTATCCGAAACTGTTGAATCGAACATGGTGATTGAGAAAAGTCTTTTTTCTTAATATATCTTGTATATAGTGCATGTCTTGATTGTTTTATCAAAAGATAACCCCTCTCCTCGTGCAATTGTTCAAACAAATTAATTTGTTACATGACTCGTGTGACAACTCACTAAGCCGGAATATGCACTAATTTGCTATGCCCTGCGTCGTTACTATTTATAAATACTTTAAATAAATACTTTACCCTCATATCCGCGTTTTACCCTCATATCCGCGTTTTACCCTCATATCCGCGTTTTACCCTCGAGGGTAAAACGCGGATATGAGGGTAAAACGCGGATATGAGGGTAAAACGCGGATATGAGGGTAAAAAGCTCATATCCGCGTTTTACCCTCATATCCGTCCGTCCGTCCGTCCGTCCGTCCGTCCGTCCGTCCGTCCGTCCGTCCGTCCGTCCGTCCGTATCCGCGTTTTAACCTCGAGGGTAAAACGCGGATATGAGGGTAAAACGCGGATATGAGGGTAAAACGCGGATATGAGGGTAAAAAGCTCATATCCGCGTTTTACCCTCATATCCGTCCGTCCGTCCGTCCGTCCGTCCGTCCGTCCGTCCGTCCGTATCCGCGTTTTAACCTAACCCGTGGTAGCTGTCATCAAATCCGGCACATCAAAGAACCAGCATATCATGGACCTGTTGCGAAATCTGTTCTTGAGCGCAGCTCGATATAACTTTAAAGTATCAGCGAAGCATGTTCCGGGCAAAGCAAGTCTAGGGCAAAGCAAACGGTATTACTGACGCGCTTTCTCGTTTTAACACGCAGGCTTTCTCCCGATTGGCCCACATGCTCGGCAGGCGCCCATGGTCTTACCTCCAGAGTTGCTAACCAGGCTGACATCGAGGCTTTAAAGAACAAGACGCCTGGTCAGGCGTTCACTCGGGCTACTGCAAAATCACGCGCAGGTTGTCACATACAGTGCTAAGATCTAAAGCCGCCGTCTAAACACATTCAGGTCACAGACAAAAGTCAAAACACAATCCAATCTCAGATAGAAAACGCAATTTGCAATATACACAAAACACGATTGCCTGTAACGTATTTCCACACATGTACACAGCGTACATATGTCGAGTCTCTTCGGGTATTAAATATCCGAATAAAAAATATATGTATTAAATAAATAAATAAATAAATAAATAAATAAATAAATAAATAAATAAATAAGAAAAAAAAAGTAAAAAAAGGTGTTGTTTCACAGTAACTGCGTAAGCTGGTACATTTGTGTGGTGTTAATGCGTCGAGCTTTCTTAGCAACGGGGTGCAGTCCTAGTAGGTACGTTTGCTACAGCCTGGGTGCAGTCCCAGTAAGTTAAACGTGCTACAGCCTGGGTGCAGTCCCAGTGAGTTACACCTGCTACAGCCTGGGGGCAGTCCCAGTGATTGACATTTGCTACAGCCTGGGTGCAGTCACAGCGATTGACATTTGCTACAGTCTGGGTGCAGTCTCGGTGAGTTAAGTGTGCTACAGCCTGGGTGCAGTCCCAGTGAGTTACACCTGCTACCGTCTGGGTGCACTCCCAGCGATTGACATTTGCTACAGCCTGGGTGCAGTCCAAGTGAGCTACACTAGCTCCAGCCTGGGTGCAGTCCCAGTGATTGACATTTGCTACAGCCTGGGTGCAGTCCCAGTGAGCTACACTAGCTCCAGCCTGGATGCAGTCCCAGTGATTGACATTTGCTACAGCCTGGGTGCAGGCTCAGTGAGTTAAGTGTGCTACAGCCTGGGTGCAGTCCCAGTGATTGACATTTGCTACAGCCTGGGTGCAGTCCCAGTTGGAGTGACATTTGCTATGGCCTGGGTACAGTCCGAAGCTGTCTCTTTAGTGGAGGTTAGGTGGAAATATCTAGGAGTTACTTGGATGGTGATATTTCTGCGAAATCTCACATTGGTGGTCAGGTCAAAGATGGAATTCGACACGTAGTGTGTGGACCTGAATCCCAGTAACAACAAATCGCAGCACATCCTGTAGTCATGTCTGCACCTAACCATCCACAAGGGTAAGTATAGTGACTGCAGATGTTAAATGAGGTTATGCAATAACCAAGGTTAACAGCCAAGGAACGGCGCGCGGAGAATGGGGAGAATCAGCGTGAGAGTGTTTGATAACTAGAGGTGCATTGGCCAGCAAGGAGTCATTACGCCTTTAGTCGGCATACTGGCTATTTGAGGAAAACATTAACAGCGAACATATTGCATCCCACCATCCCACCCCTAATCAATCAAAGCAAATTGCAATTTCCACCGAAAGTATTTTCGGTGTGATAAGTGCAGACATGCAATGGTGGTCAGGTCAAGGATAGAATTCGACACGTAGTGTGGGGACCTGAATCCAAGTAACAACAAATCGCAGCATATCCTGTAGTCATGTCTGCACCTAACCATCCACAAGGGTAAGTATAGTGACTGCAGATGTTAACAGCAATAGCTGATCCTGGCACTCATATGTGTATAATTACCGTAGCAAGTTGTGCAAATATCGTTTCCGGTTTCGCAAGTTTCCTATCCAGTTCCCCTTCCATTATCTATGGTGAGTAATAAAGCAGCAACGTCTCAGCACGGTCTCAGAGCCTCTTTTAAGGATTTTTCCGGGGGGCGTTCACAAAAAGAGACTTCTGCATGCCCCCGGGAATTTTTGAAATTTAGAGTCGGAAATGCCATTTCCTGCATTCTGAGAGGTGATTTTTAAGAACACTGAAGGTCATGAATGTCATGAAAACTAGTTAAAATACAACACATTTCTGACTGTTTCGCTTTGTGTCAGAGCTCCTCAGCATATATGGAAAATGTTGTGAGGAACTATAAAAAGATTTTTCGTCACCACATACTTCTTATCAAAATAAAAACTATTTAATTAATATAAAGATTTTATTATCTATACTTTGTAACAACTGAAACTATTCAACTGACTTGCTTATCCATACACATTTTAGACGGCCGGCCAACCTTGATAAAAGTGTCTCAAAAACACCGTTGAAGGCATTTTTTGTTACAAGCAGGCAACCATACCAGATCGTATCGGATAGTATATACTTTGAAGGTGAGGGGTGTTGCCAGCCGTAATTATTGATACATACATACTAAAATTTAGAGCTTTTTAAAAGCACAATGTGATGGACGGGATATCTGTGAAGTGCTGCCTATTTACGTTTGTGTTTTATTTGAATTGTCTAATTCAGAATGCTATCCAATCAGCGTGCCTGAAGTTCTGATTCTAATTCGTATAACTGGCCAGGCACGTAGCCAGGATTTTGAAAGGGGGGAGCCGAAATCAAAATAAATTTTTAGGGGGGTCCGGGGGCATGCTCCCCCGGGAAATTTTGAAATCGAGAGTCGCTGAAATGCCATTTCCCGAGCCATTTCCTGGCTTTTGGAGGAAGATTTTACAGACTCTAAAGGTTAAAAAACGTCATATAAAATACTCAAAACACGCAAACGTCACATAGATACTCAAAATGCATACACTCAGTAGATTGAATACACTGTTTACAGTTTATTTCCTGACACAATGGCATATTGCATCAGTTTTGTAGTTACATGTCTGTTGTTTTATATCAAAAGGGGGGCAGCCGCGGCTCCCACGGCTCCCCCCCTGGCTACGTCCCTGTAACTGGCAATCATAAACAAACACGAAATACGGCGTGAATACACCTAAATGTAATACTTCGAAGCAAAGCCACAAAAAGTTAAGCTTGCCAAGAATCAGAAATTTATTAGACAGTCTCATATTCGTAAATTACTTCGTTTTCAGAGGCGTAGGAACGGATTCAAAGTTGGGGGGGCTGAAGTCGACATGCAGATAATCAGTGACCGCATTTTTAGCGGAGTTCGGGGGTGCTCTCCAGGAAAATTTTGAAATCTAGAACCTCGGAAACACAATTTGCAGCAATTTGAGGAAACTTTTTCATCTAATTCTACAGCAAGCATAGTTCAAATTTTAACATAAAAACGAAGAAATTATTAAACCAACATGCCTTAAAGCCTCGACAGACGACACTTCACAAAACTGAACACTTTTTAGGGATTGCATGCATTGAAGTCGCTTTAATAATCTTTCAATAATTGTGTTTAAACACCTACACAATAGCTTCTAATTCTTCGTCAACTTAGCTTCCGTAGAATTAACTTTGTTGTCGTCGTCACTCGCCATTTTATCAAAAGGTAAGATTATAGACTCCGATTAATCGCAGACATTCTCAAATTTGTGGTTTATAACTGCTTTTTATTGGCAAACTTAAAAAATATGGTATACTATGCAAACAAGTGAAGTACAAATAAAGTAATTTTAATACGAACCAAAGATGAACCCCGTAGGTAGATTACCGTAAGTAGCTGCTCCCCTATAGCCTCTGTATAGTCGTACTAGTACAATCATTAAATTGAGCAACGCTTGTCCGCTTGTCCTGACTTTTTTTTGGGGGGGCTCAGCACCCCCATTCAAAATTGTGGGGGGGCTCAAGCCCCCCCCAGCCCCCCCGCTTCCTACGCCTCTGTTCGTTTTATTTTGGTAGTTTGCCGATATCACCATGTATCTACTGTTATAAAGCTGAGCTTTTGTACTACAGTATACTGAGTATAGTGTTCCTCATAATATCCTTAAACATTTAACTCACCGGTTCAACAGTTCCAGGTCCTTTTTTAACATATAAGCAGGGGGGGATGCCCCCACCCCACGAATCAATTTCGAGGGCAGGGGCAGGGGTTGAACGCAAAAGAAGGGCAAAGTCGTTCAGTATTCTAAACAATTTGGGAAAATTTTAGAATTTGGGGTCTCTGAAACGGCATTTCCTGCATTTGAGGACGCTCTTCTCGTATTTTCCGTTGCGGAAATTTTTATTTTGGTCTCGCATTATTTAAAATTTATCATAATTATATTCAGCCTAGCTGACGCCCGGGCCCACTGCTAGAAGCCTCTGAATCTCGCCAGATATGCGGAAAATTGTATTGCGTTCTACAACAGACGATTAATTATCTGTTTGTCTAATGTCTAACCTAGTATTAGAGGTCTCACAAAAAGGCAGGGGTTAAGAAGGGCAGGGGTTGCAACCCCCCCCCCCCCCCCCAGTTGCGCGCCTGTTATGTCACGCCGAAGATCTTCGGCGTGAGTTTCAAAAGTGCTCGGCGTGCTGGTGCACAATCACACTGCGGTCGGCGCACATATACATCTATACAAGTCAGTGGGGTGGACCCACTGACCTGTATATAACTGGACCGCTTGCTCCTATTATCTTTGAGTTATGAAAAGTGTGGCCATTTGAACGTGGCGTCAAATGGCGAATTTGAGTCCTTCTGCTCATGGGAGACAACACTGACCGCGATTTTGACTGGATTACAGACGCAGGCTTTATAAAATATCCCATGAAAATGAAGAAAAAAATCCTTGACTCGCTGATAAACACAACAAATCTTTTTTGAAAGGTTAAAAAAGGTACAGAAATAAATACATAAAGCAGTTATATTGTTAATTCCTGTCGGTTACTCGGTTTTGTTGCCGCATAAGTTATATTTATTACATTGTTTTTGTTGCCGAAACGAAGAAGGGACAAAATCTTTTTTGAAAGGTTAAAAAAGGTACAGAAATAAATACATAAAGCAGTTATATTGTTAATTCCTGTCGGTTACTCGGTTTTGTTGCCGCATAAGTTATATTTATTACATTGTTTTTGTTGCCGAAACGAAGAAGGGACAACTGAACTGCCAAGTGAGTACCAGGCCGGCAATTCAAAGGCTTTTATTTTAATACTTTTCGTAGGCTTTCGGCACATTTTAGTACTTTTCGAAAAGGATTTAATAAGCTTACTGTTGTAAAACATCAGTATTTCTCATTGTAAAACATATACCAAATCTTGCGAAAAATTCTGTCCTTATGTTGAAATGTTCCAGTGAGTTTGAAATCTGAACCAGAAGGGCCAGCGAAGGCAAGCAAATACGAAGTAAACATAACTGTTAAGCTTATTAAAACTTAAACCCGAAACATCAGTCATATACTGAAAAACGTACGATGTAAAACATTTATTTTGTATTTCGACAGACTAAGTTTTAACTGCACTTACTATAAGCTGGTGTTCTCCAGATGTCACTAGTTGCCAACAACGGAGCGTAAAAATATATTAAAATGAAAAAAACACGGCCAGTTTAGATCAATTTTCAAACAGAGAAAAAAATTATTTTACGAAAAGAACATAACATCGCCTACAGACCAGTGTCAAGCACTGGTCAGTGGCTGCTCCCATGAGCAGAAGGACTCAAATTCGCCATTTGACGCCATGTTCAAATGGCCACACTTTTTTGGCAAGAGCAAGCGGTCCAGTTATATACAGGTCAGTGGGTGGACCTTCCTTAGCTTGGCGAACACCTGAACACCCCAACCTCGTCCCCAGGGCCATTTGTGGGGGCTGGGCCAAGATGGCGGCCAAAAACAAAATGGCGGGAACAAATGGCCCTGGCACAGGCTGCAAAAAATGAGTCATATTTTGACTCATTTTTGACTCGGCCCAGGCTTCACGAAGTTTATCGCGCCTATTCAGGCTCTATTATTTTCTGAATATTTAGTTCAGCTTGACTGACCCAAACTGAAAACAATCAAAACATCATTTCCAAATACATTGTCGAATTATTAAAACAAATACACTTTTAATAAACATCTGTAAATGCTTATTATTTATCATTTGCTTCACCGTTGTACCAAATTCGCAAGAAACTGGATTGCCGTTGTCTGGCTGGGCCACCTTGTTTTCGTAAGTTTTCGGTGGATTCAATTCAGCGTTTTGAAAAACATTTAGGCTGTCGAGAACTCTTGTTTGAAAAAAGCCTGCTTCTTAATGGCCAAACATGTAAATTCTGCCCTGTGGTGTACTTTCCTTTCGCAGCCAAAATACTTTTTGACTTTGTTCACCAAGTCTTTCGTTCGCCCGATTCAGAAAACACACTGAATTGCCGTCCATGGACTTCGTTGTATGGCAGCCAGGGCACAGAGACGATACGACCCATCATTACATATTCTTCCGACGTTTTCACGGGTGTTTCGCCAGCTTTCCTCACATTTTCATTCATTTCGAAGTTGTTTTTTAACAGCCGGCAATTCTGAATATACTTTGAGCCCAAAAAACAAATGCCCGCGAGTTAGCCTGCCGCCCGCCTTGTTTCCACCAATCAGAACACCTAAAACATCCAAAGTTATCTCGACCAATCAAATGTGGTGATAGCTCAGCCTGTGCCAGGGCCATTTGTTCTTGGCCGCCATCTTGTCCCAGCCCCCACAAATGGCCCTGGGGACGAGGTTGCTGAACACCCATATCACAGAATAGAAAGACAACCAGAAGTCCGACTCGCGTCGGAACCTTTGAAGTTTATGTCCTCGCGCATGTCGCCTCGCGCATCTTGATTCCTCGCCATCCTACGCCATCCTGGCAAGTTCCCCCGGCAGTTTGGACCTTCAAAAGAAGGTTAAAACTGCCGGGGGAACTTGCCAGGATGGCGTAGGATGGCGTAGAACATTGCGTAGGATCGCGTAGGATGGCGTAGGATGGCGTAAAATATCGCGCATGCGCATTGAAGAAATGCGGACAAGTTTTCACTCGAGTCGGACTTCTGGTTGTCTTACTATTCTGTGCCCATATGGCTTATGCAACTTTCCACGCCACCGGAGAAACCCGCAAAATATTAACGCCTGATTGTAGGTTAGTTCTCGAGCAACCTCGTCCCCGGGGCCATTTGTGGGGGCTGGGCCAAGATGGCGGCCAAAAACAAAATGGCGGGAACAAATGGCCCCATTGAACTCTAAGTAAACTGGAACGATAACTCGATGGCGTATCATGAAGCCAACATGGGGGCCGCCATGCACGTCAACCCCAGTCCCTTTTACTTTATAGCCGAGAGAAAATGAAGCTGAATTTGGTGAACTGGGTTGCAAAAACAGCTTGAAATCAAACAAAAACTGAACTTGTTAACCACTTTTAGGCTTAAATCAAATTCCAATATACCGTAGAGTAGGTGAACACTGACATGACGAGTAAAAACAAGGAAAACAGTAAAAATATAAGCTCTCAAATGAAAGTCAACAATACGCAACCAAAATTGCCATTGGTTTGGACAAATATAAAGAAAATACATATGAAACCCAGGTTTAAAATGAAGAGGTTGCTTATAAAAACAGTTGGGTTTTAAATTTTTAAATTTTCAGTAGGAAAAAAACAACAAAATGCACTTTACCGTGTGTTATTACAGCTCTGGAATTACTCTTCGTATCGAAAAATGTCAGATTTAGCATTTCCACAACTAAAACTTGAGTTAAAGCTATAATTTAGCATGATCTTATTACTAATTCTTGGCAAGACAACCTTCAAACGTTTGAGATAACAAAGAAAAATAAGGGAAACCTGCATTTTCCGTACGAGTTTCGGACTCGAATTTTGCTTTTGTTCGGCAGATATTTCGTCATTCCATCCATTTTCGTGTGTAGAAATTGTTCAGGTACAAGGCCAATAAGCCAATACGTACTAGCTTCTTCGTTATCATCTATAAAAAAACTTTGGGCCTAAAAAATGGTTGTTTTTTGCAGCGAGTTTTCAGTTTTTCATTGTTACGTGCCGCTCATAGGTGCTGTTGACGTCAGACGTGCAATGGCGACCCCCAGCGGCCGGAAGTTTGACTTCACCCAATCATAGGGCCTTTCTTATGGAGTTAGCGTTCCAGTTTATTTAGAGTTCAATGAATGGCCCTGGCACAGGCTGCAAAAAATGAGTCATATTTTGACTCATTTTTGACTCGGCCCAGGCTTCACGAAGTTTATCGCACCTAGTCAGGCTCAATTATTTTCTGAATATTTAGTTCAGCTTGACTGACTCAAACTGAAAACAATCAAAACATTCATTTCCAAATACATTGTCGAATTATTAAAATAAATACACTTTTAATAAATATCTGTAAATGCTTATTATTTATCATTTGTTTCACCGTTGTACCAAATTCGCAAGAAACTGGATTGCCGTTGTCTGGCCGGGCCGCCTTGTTTTCGTAAGTTTTCGGTGGATTCAATTCAGCGTTTTGAAAAACATTTAGGCTTCGTTTCGTCGAGAACTCTTGTTTGAAAAAAGCCTGCTTCTTAATGGCCAAACATGTAAATTCTGCCCTGTGGTGTACTTTCCTTTCGCAGCCAAAATACTTTTTGACTTTGTTCACCAATCTTTCGTTCGCCCGATTTAGAAAACACTGAATTGCCGTCCCATGGACTTCGTTGTATGGCAGCCAGGGCACAGAGACGACACGACCCGTCATTACATATTCTTCCGACGTTTTCATGGGTGTTTCGAAAGCTTTCCTCACATTTTCATTCATTTCGAAGTTGTTTTTTTAACAGCCGGCAATTCTGAATATAATTTGAGCCCAAAAAACAAATGCCCGCGAGTTAGCCTGCCGCCCGCCTTGTTTCCAATCAGAATACCTAAAACATCCAAAGTTATCTCGACCAATCAAATGTGGTGATAGCTCAGCCTGTGCCAGGGCCATTTGTTCTTGGCCGCCATCTTGGCCCAGCCCCCACAAATGGCCCTGGGGACGAAGTTGGTTCTCGAGCTATTTTGAGGGGAATGAGGCGGGTGAGCTATTTTCCCGCCAAAAGTTTCCATATTGTGAAGTGAAGTGAAAAGTGTCCATATTTTTTTCTTCTAGCTAAATGTCTTTTCTGGTGGTCCTACGACGAATTAAAGTCTGTTTGAAATAGAAGTGGGGAACAACGAGACCTCTTTAACATTGTCTGTACTTTTCCGGCGAATATGTGGACTTGAAATGTCTTGAATAAAGCTTTTTTCAACAACCTCGACAAAAAAATGGCTGCCCAACGACAAGCACGTTATAGTAAGTAAATGTTTCATCTTATTTTTAAAAACGACTTCTCGAGATAACGGCAACTTTCTACTGAACTGTTTCTTTTTGGGTTTGTTTTTTTTCACTTTTTGTCGACATAAACTTACAGCTCAATAGAGCTTTATATGTATTTCAATAATTTATGAACTTTATAGAAAAGTTATTATTAAAAATTGAAAATATAGAACATGAAGGTTTGTTGCTTACGTGTATAGTTTAACTGCAATGCTTTTTTGGCTTAGACTCTATATTAATAATTAATTTAAAGGTTTGTTCATTTTTTTGAGTATAAAAAGCTCAAGTCAGACTGTGCAAATAGAAAACTGGAAGGGTTTTTTACAATAGATGGCTGTTCTTACAAAGGGTTTTTAATGTAATTTTTGTCAATACAAAATAATAAAATAGGAAATTGTTAATTCTTTTTCTTCAAACATTGACAACTGGAAAGTATTAATATTAATTATATAAATTTTTTACATAATATATAGCATACAATTTTTAATATGTACAACTTTTCTAGCTCCCAATTATACAGATTTATTTAAAATATTTCTACTTAACTATTATAATGGTTTTAATAAAGAAATAATAATTTTACATAATTATTATTTTCTAAAATAATTTTAAAAATAATATTTAAAAAAATTGGATTTAGTTCATTACACTCCTTCAACCAAAGTGAAATAATAGGCGCTGTTTTTGTCCTGTTTCATTAATTTACAAGGTGGAGAACTGTAAAATGGGGGTTGAATAGATCTTGTATTTCCTCTAATAACTGCGCCCCCCCCCCCCCCCACACACACACACCTAGATTAATTGTAGAGGTTTATTGAAGAAGGGGGGTTATTAGGGGGTGGAACTTAATGGCATATTTTTTGTAATCTAAAACTAGTTGTAAGGGCAATTTTTCATTAATGAAACTATTGTAGCAGAAAAATACATGTTTTTATGGGGGGGGGCTTAATAGAGACAAAAAAATTTTTTATAATAAATGGGGTATTTGAAGGGGACTTTATAGAGGAAATATATGGTATATTACAATATTACTTATTTTTAGTATAAATACATAGGTGATTATAGAAAATTGCATGCACTGATTGGCTGAGCTACTTTGGATGAATTCTCAATAATCACCTACAGTGTTATTCAAAATGACCACCAGCCAATTAGTCAATGCAACAGACAAGGAAATTAAAGTGTCACTATGATGAAAAAATCCTCAGTCTTTTTTTTATCTTATCATAAAGTACGTTTAAAATGAGGGTGAACGGCGTTTGTGGTTTGTCAATATCTCATCTCGTTCAAGAGATATTCACGCTTTGGAAATATGCAAATTTATGGCTGATGACGTCATTTTCTCCATACGAGCGAAATGAAAATCGTAAAATAAGGAATATCTCTGGAAATAAACAATAGAACGCACTTAAACTTTGTATGCTTATAGTATCCAATAAAATACACTTCTCTGTGGAACTTTTGTGATTGCCATGTTAAGCGCATGCTCTCAGGTTATTCTAAACCTTAAAAGGGGAAATATCATTTTTGCCTTATTGTTTAAAAATAGAATGATTTAAACATTTGAATTACAATGCCTACATAAGCCCTAATCTTCACTTTTATTCGCTGGAGTAAACGCTACTTGATTGCTGATAAATAAGCAAATTTAATTTTATCGTTGGAGGGGGCCAGGAACTGGCAGTTTCCATGAAAACAACTAAAATTCCACATTAAAACGTATTTTATTTAATACTATAAGCATACAAAGTTTAAGTGCGTTCTATTGTTTATTTCCAGAGATATTCCTAATTTTACGATTTTCATTTCTCTCGTTTGGAAAAAATGACGTCATCAGCCGTATAATTTGCATATTTCCAAAACGTGAATACTCTTGAACGAGATGAGATATTTACAAACCACAAACCCCGTTCATCCTCATTGTAAATGTACTTTATGACAAGATCAAAAAAAGACTGACGATTTTTCATCACAGTGACACTTTAACAATTTCAAAGAAAATGCTGTTCCTAAAAGTACAAAAATGTGTATTTATACTAAAACAATTATTCACCTCGCCTTTGGCGAATAATTGTTAACTAGTTCGATCATCTTATTCTTTAGTATTACTAATAATAATACATGCCATATCACAAAAATACCATTTGCACTATATATACTGTATGACTTTAGGGGGAAAATCTTCATTTTCAATAGGTCAAAATAGCTGAACTACCATCTATAAAAATAATATTTTTTGTTGCAGAATTTGATTTTAAAACTCCTAATGCAGAACTTTCAACTTCATCAAGTTCTTACCTTAGCATGGGGATGTCAAATTTGTCAACACTGAAACAACATAGGACATCAAGTTCAGCATCACATTTGTATGGACGTTTAAGGTTATTTAAGAAATATTTTATATGTGTTTATTTTATTTCATTATGTTCTATTTATTCATCCATTTATTAATTTATCTGTCTATTTAATTTATCCACAATCTGTCTGTTTGTCTAGATACACCCATTTGTTCATTTGTTTACTGTATTTGTCTCAGATATCTGTTCATTTTTTGTTTGTTCATTGTTTTTTTTCTTCATTTGTTTACTTATTTAATTTATTTGTTAGATGGTTCATTTATACATTTGTTTGTTTGTTTGTTTGTTTGTTTGTTTGTTTGTTTGTTTGTTTGTTTGTTTGTTTGTTTGTTTGTTTGTTTGTTTGTTTGTTTGTTTGTTTGTTTGTTTGTTTGTTTGTTTGTTTTCTCCTCGTTCATTCATTTGTTCATTTTTTCATGTATTCATATTCATTCATTCATTTATTTATTTATTTTATTTATTCATTCATTCATTCATTCATTCATTCATTCATTCATTCATTCACTCACTCACTCACTCACTCACTCACTCACTCACTCACTCACTCACTCACTCACTCACTCACTCACTCACTCACTCACTCACTCACTCACTCACTCACTCACTCACTCACTCACTCATTCATTCATTCATTCATTCATTCATTCATTCATTCATTCATTCATTCATTCATTCATTCATTCATTTATTTGTGTGAATAATTTATTATTATGAATGAATATTCATTCATTCATGCATGCATGCCCACGGTATAGACCTTATTAAAAAATGGCCGCCGAATTAAAATTCTTTTATGTTCATGTTAATTAGTCCTTATGACCTCGTTTTAAAGTAAAAATTATTTTGAATTTCACACGTGAAAACGAGTTCATAAGGCCTAATTTATATGTATATAAAATAATTTTAATTCGGCGGCCATTTTTGAATAAGGTCTATAATCCTTAAAAAAGGCCCAGCTTTAACCAGAATAAAACAACTAAAAAACATTGCAAGATTAAAGAAAGAGTAAACGACGTTGTCCTTTCCAAGTTCTTCTAGTTCAAGTTGCACACCAGCTGGTGTTGGTTTGCGTGCTACACCTCTCACAAGTAGAAACTCCAGTCGTACCCCAATCAATCACCCAGGATCTCGAAAAACGCCACATCATTCTAGCAGTGTAACGCCGGGAAATGCACCATCAGTTATTGTAGGTAAGAAAAAACGAAGAATTATATAGATAAAGAAACTTACTTTAGAAAGTACATGCAAGAAAGACTCTGCATGCATGATTATTTTTTTTAAATCTCAAAATTAACTCAAAAGACATACTATTTTCTTGTAATGTAGCATTAGTTGAAGGGAGAGGTCTCGCAAAGGGAGAAATCGGAATGGCTAGTTTGGATCTAAAAAGACCAGAGCTTGTACTTTCACAGGTAATTAAACTCTAGAAATAGATGAGTAATTTCTTTACTATTTTTAACAGTTTTTTGTTGGAGTGTATACCGGTCCGGCGCTGTTAGATTTTTTATAGATCCTTTGCAGTTAGTCTTTTGGTGGAGGGAAAATGTTTCTTCACAATGAAATTTTTATTAATTATTAGCTGTATTTTGAACGTCGAACTTTGAACTTGTCCTATCGGTTGTTTGCTGTCGTCATGCGCAAAAGATAGATATATTTGCTAAAATATTGTGTGCTTTTGTATGACACCTACAGTCCAAGAAGAGGGGGACATTGGGATTTTCGGTATTGCGGTATTGTGGTTTATATCGTGCGGTATTTTGATAATAGAGACCTTAAGATACCCGGGTTTGGTTTACAGGTACGGCCGGTACCGCCATTTTTGTTTACTCGTAATAGAGACCTTAAGATACCCCGGGTTCGGTTTACGGGTATGGGTAATCTACCCGTATACCCGTAGTCGTATGTACGGGTAGACCATGATCTACCACGGGAAAAGGGGCAGTGGAGGATTATCCAGTAGGCTGAGTAGGCTGAAGCCTACAGGCTCGGGCTTGCAAGAGGCCCATAATTTCCAGAGAATAGATTTTTCATTAAGATTAGTTGTTATACGAAGATCAGGGCCGTATCGTACACTGCCTCAGAATGCAGGAAATGGCGTTTCCGAGACTCTAAATTCAAAACAATTTCCGGAAAATATCGTCATAAAGGCCCGTAAATTTTATTTAGCCTACAGGCCCCGAAACTGGTAATCCGCCACTGAAAACGGATAGATATTACGAGTAAACAAAAATGGCAGTACCCGTACCCGTAAACCTAACCCGGGGTATCTTAAGGTCTCTATTACGAGTAAACAAAAATGGCGGTACCCGTACCTGTAAACCAAACCCGGGGTATCTTAAGGTCTCTATTACCAAAATACTGCTTCGGTACGGTATTTGGTTTTATCCATTCTAGCAGTTTCGGTATTCATTAAGTTTTCGACGCGGTACTGCGGTATTCTTTTTGCGGTATTGCGGTTCGGAGTACTCCTCAATGTCCCCCTCCAAGAAGTGTGGGTGTCCGCGGACACTTTGAGGCCTGAAACTCAGTCATGCCAGAAACTGGTTCGCAGCTCGCTGCGAGTACTTGCATCTAATTAAAAAGAACTCGCAGTGCTTTTTTTTTCGCTATGAGTCATTTTTAAGTAGATGCAAATACTCGAAGCGAGCGGAGGGTTGCTTCACCCAAGGACTGGAAATTCGCCTTGACACGGACCTGCTGCTTTTTGAGCTTCTGGGTTAAACATCAACTCACTTGGGAGTATGTCACGCCTTGATTGTCCTGTGTTGAAATTCTGAACTTTTAAGACTGAACTTTATACCAAAATCGGCCTAATCTTGATTTATGCCTGGCCAACAGAAATCAAGATGTCGCAATCCCTTTCAATCTGCTAACGAAACACGTTGTTTCTTGCTGCTGAAGTTAGGCCCGGTCGGATGGGGTTAGTACTTGAATGAGTGACCACCTTAGCTCCGTGTGAATAAAGTTGCATGTTGTTTCTCTTCTATATATGCCTCGAGGGTTTTTCACTGCCATCAGAGGCTCTAGAAGCAGCGGGTGTCTGCATGGGTGTCCGGACACCGGCACTTTCTGGACTGTGGGTGTTCTACATAAGAAGGGCATGCACCCACAATATTTTAGCAAATTTTAGACAAATAGATAATTGGTGTTGTTGAATGTTGACGCGAAGTACATCTTTTCGTTTTTTTATACATAATAATACTTTTCTTATATAATAGTTTTTTTAAAAGTTCTTGAAGTTGTTGTGAACTTGTGATGTTATCGTGTATGTTATGTATATATAGTTATTAGTTATCTATTATATTCTCTGAAGGGCGTGGCCCTGTTTATGGCATTCTGCGAGACGCAGGACACCCACAAGTTTGAAAAGCTTCCAGAGCCCCTGACTCAGCCATATAATTTTAACTGTCAAATACTGTCATGTTACCCTTATAATACGTTTGCACGGTATCCAGCGAATTCGGAACCGTTCTCGACTTAGTACGTTCTGCCTGTTTACACGGAAGACAAATTCGGGACCGGTCTCGAATTCGTCCGGTACCATGTAAATGTAGCCGTAACAAATAAGGTCGCTTTTTATATGCAATGTGCCCTGAAGTATAATGTTCATTTATGCTCATAAAATCATGCTTTCAGTTTTCAGTTTTCAGATAACCAGACTTATGTCAAAGTGATAACAAAGCTCCAGATTCTCCAGCCTGTGGAGGTATAGTGAAACCTAAGCTATACTTTACATACTGTGATTATAGTTGGACTGATATTTCTTCTTGTACGTGTACGTGAACGTGTGACTAAATTAAATCTACCAACAATATTGAAGTAATCTATCAAACACCAGAATGAGTGCTTGAAAAGTGCGTCAGTGAAAAACCAAGTCAAATCCGAGGTTTTTTGACCAACTTTTAGGTGTTTGATATCAGATCTAATAATATACATGAAAAAATTTCTCAATTCTGATTGGCTGAGAGGAGTGCAATTTTAGTGTAATTCAGTGCCGAAAAATAAAATACAGTGCAAATTTTGTAATTTTTTAAATTTGCACAAAAATCATTTTTTACTAGAAAAAAAGCTCTTCCTGTTAATTTTTTTTTCCATGTATGTTATTTGAACAAAGCATTTTGATTAGAAAGATTCTCTTTATGATAATTTTTTTCATGCATATTATTAATAAGTAATAGCATGATTTCTCGTGCAATTTGAAAAAAACACGCATTCCTGAGTTTTTCAAAGACCTCAAATAGCACTCGTCCTTCGGACTCGTGCAATTTTGATAGTCTTTGAAAAACTCACTCGTGCATGTTTTTCCAAATTGCACTCAAAACCATGCTATTACCTATACAAATAGAACTTTTGAGTGTTTGACATAGGTCCTCAAATAAATTAGTTTTTTAAGAGAAATTTGAGGGGAAATGTGGACTAATTTATATATGCTGGTGTTTGATCACATATCCAAACTCCGTCTCGGTGTTGATTTCAGTCGTTTATTCTTATCTTATAAATTATCAACCATGTTCAGGAAACACCAGTTTCAAATGCTCAAACTGGAATATTTGACGCTCTAGTCAATCAATCAGTCAATTAATCAATCAATCAGTCAATTAAGTGTTGGGGACAGCATTGCCATTATTAGCCAAACTAAGTTTGTCTTATTTGAAAGAACACTTAAAATGATAGAGTAACATATTTTGCAGTGTTTCGTTTCCTTGCTTCATTCTTGAGATATTTCAGTTTGTTTGATGTAAATGTCGCATGTTGCGGCGTCACACGTGCATAATGAGTTATCGAAAAACGTTATATATCTTTTTATTACCAGGGTTAAAGTCACGTTGGCCTGAAAAACAGAGAAAAATCTTCTCGACGTTTCGAGCGAAGGCCCTTCGTCAGGAGAAATTAGTAAACAACTCACATGTGGTCACGCGTATTTATAGCAGAGCTACAATGGGAATCACGTGAACACATGTAAGCCAATAAAAACAAAGTAAAAAGTAAGGGACATCATTAGCCGCAATTTCGACCTCATTAAAAATGACCCAGAAACATCTTCCATTTTCTCTGAGAAACCCCTAGTATCTTTTCGGCATAGCAAAAACATCCGGGAAAACGTTGTTCACAGCTCACTGCAGCAAGCCTTGGTATCACATGTTGGCACCAGCTCTTGCTGTCGTGGTAGGTGCAACACCTGTAAATATTTAGACTCCTCAATTTCAATTTCGGCTCCAAAATGTAAGTTCAACATTACCCACAGTTTCACTTGCACTTCCTCCAACCTCATTTACTGTATCTCTTGCAGTAAATGTCCCATGCTTTACATCGGAGAAACTGGAAGACGTTTAGGTGACAGGTTTGTTGAACACCTTCGTGATGTCAAATACAATGTGCAAAACAAACCTGTTGCCAAGCACTTCAACAGTGCCAACCACGCTCCTTTTCCAACATGAAAATCTGTGCCATTCAGCCCATTACAGGTTGTAATGATACTCGTCGTAAACAAGAAATGCGTCTCATTTACAAACTTGGTACCATTCACCCTCACGGCCTCAATGAGCGATTCTCTTTCATTTAGCTCACTCCACCACCATATTCCACACCTTTTCCTTAACCTTTTTCTGATGATTTAAATAGTAATTTATAACCTGTTTCTTTGCCTATTTGCAGGTAGCTGACCCACAAATTGGGTCATCACCTGCACACAGGCTAAAATTACATATTAATTTATTTGTTTACTTTGTTTTTATTGGCTTACATGTGTTCACGTGATTCCCATTGTAGCTCTGCTATAAATACGCGTGACCACATGTGAGTTGTTTACTAATTTCTCCTGACGAAGGGCTTTCGCTCGAAACGTCGAGAAGATTTTTCTCTGTTTTTCAGGCCAACGTGACTTAACCCTGGTAATATTTGGATTTCAACCGTGGCCGACGCTGTCCTAGAAGCTTTTAGTTATATATCTTTGTTATTGTCAAATATAATCACTTGAAAATCTACATGTTTATTGCTGTGGGCAAAACACACGCACATGCTTCCCTCGAATTATTTTGGTTTGATAATAGCAAAGATATATAGCTTTTTTCAATAACTCATTATGCACGTGTGACGTTAAAATATTTAATTTGCATATCAAGCAAACTGAAATATCCCAAGAACGAAGCAAGGAAACGAAAAACTTCAAAAGATGTTACTCTATCATTTTAAGTGTTCTTTCAAATAAGACAAACTTAATTTTCGTTTCATAGGTACTTTAAAGCACAATTTTCGAGTTCCAATTTTGTTATATAGGTTATTATACCAAATACTGCATGTGAGAGTGGTAAGATGACCAAACTGTACGAAATTATCAACGATCAATTCTCGAACATTAATCTTTCCACAATACAAAGAAAATATTTCAACGAATCACAAGGTGAGTCAAACTTATTTGCTTGCGAGATGGACAGTAATTTATTTGCATACATCTAATAATTAGATCACAGACTATTCGGTCAAACTATTAAAATTTAAAGAAACATAAAAAATTTAACTGAAACCATAGTTAATAGAAACTAAACATGGTTTGGAAGCTCAACAAAAGTCATTGTTTTATGTTTTTGTTCAGGTTTATGGAAATTTGTGCACTTTCACAGTTACTGAACATATTGTGTTTTCTGTGTAATGAAAGCAACCATCCAATAGCAACGTTTGGGTGTAACCGTAATGTTTAAAGGATTTGGGTGAAGGAAAATTCGAGTGTAGAATATATACATTTTAAGACCAAACCGGGACCAGTTGCGAAAAATGCAACTACACAGGCCTTCCGGCAGGAATTGAACCCACAAGGTCATGGGTTCAATTCCTGCCGGAAGGCCTGTGTAGTTGCATTTTTCGCAACTGGTCCCGGTTTGGTCTTAAAATGTATATATTCTACACTCGAATTTTCCTTCACCCAAAATCCTTAGAACACGCTATGTAATCGAGTGAAATGCCCAATATTACTTATAATATACCCAATTCTCTCCTGGCATTACCACCTTATTATATACACAGAACTCGCGATCAAGCCTTCGGCAACGCCCTCCGTAGCTCAGTGGTCAGAGCATTGCACTAGAATCGCAAGGTCGTGGGTTCAATTCCTGCCGGAAGGCCTGTGTAGTTGCATTTTTCGCAACTGGTCCCGGTTTGGTCTTAAAATGTATATATTCTACACTCGAAATTTCCTTCACCCAAAATCCTTAGAACACACTATGTAATCGAGTGAAATGCCCAATATTACTCGTAATGTTTAAATATTGATAAACCTAAAACAAAGGATTTTTGCACCTTTACGTCCTTTACGTACCTGTCAACATGAATGGTAGCTTGATTGTTAACCGCTTTGAAGTTTGCCGGGTTTCCAAACCATGTTTATTTTCTATTAACTATGCCGAAACTTAGGCAAAACGCAAGTTTTCTGCCATTATTTTGCATTATTAATGCATGGTCTATTACCAATAGACATGCAGTTACTACTATAGTTAGCCAATAAGAATGCAGGTGAGGTTTTGTAATAGACCACTAGTTGGTTTATACTCAAAAAGAATATTAAACATACATTTAAGATATAAGTTTATGGAAACACCACGTTTAATATTTATATGCTAAGCTTTTGGCCTGTTGACTCACGTCATTTATAAACTAAGCAACAGATCAATCGTGAGCCAACAGCTCGTCATTATATGAAGGCCTGAGTCAACAGACCGCAAGCTTAGCAAATAAATATTGAAAAAAAGCAATTTTCTGTTAGCTATCAAGGTCCTCTATTTTACAATACGTTGAGCTCTGAAATTAAAAATACTGTAAATATCTATTCCTTTCACTTTAAATTAAAATCTTTTCTCTTTTCTCGTCTTTGAACTGTCCTCGTCTATGAACTTTTTTTTCTCATCTAATGAACTTTTCTACGCTGCTTATAATTTTTGTGTATAGTCTTTGATGTTTTCTCTCTTCACGACGCTCCAATTTACTCTAGTTTACTTTATTATTTTACGAGGCAGTCCTAAATTTGTATAAGCCTTGACTTCTAGTGGACTGTCTCGCCAATGTTTATATGTTCAACAATATCTATATTGTTTTAATATGGCAAATTAAAATGAAATGAAAACGTGGTGTTTCCCAAACTTATCTTGAATGCTATTATCGCCATGAAAACTTCTAAAGCTTGTTGTTTTTGACAATACAAGATAAGAAAAAATTCATACCTTACATGCAAAAAATTAAATATGACAAGAGAATGAATGTTAGATATTATAGGTATTGGTTGCCTAGAATAACTGAAAAGCTAATCGAGCTAGGCAACACAAAGTATAATATTGTTACAGTGAAACTGGAAATACCTTCCCACTTTCAAACTCAGCAGCCCAACTGAAGAAACAAAAAACAGTGAATAATTAATTCTAAAGAATGAATCAAACGTTCTGTTGACTTATTTATCAACGTGCAAGGTCTATCCTTTGCTCAACTAAAAAAAGGACGTAAAAAGCAATACGACATCAGTGAGATCTCTTTTTAACTATTTATTATACGATTTTTTTAAAAATCCTTGATTATAATTGGTCAGAAAGTTGGTGAGAATTCTCGATATTTTAAATGAGGGGAATATTTGTCGTATTTGCCGCTGTGTTTGTCAGATTCTGAGCCCACAATGCTATTATCTGTAGTTTCGGGACGTATTATCTGTAGGAAAAGGACTGATCATGCATGTGCTGACGTGATCTGTCCGGCTAGGCAAACCGAAGAAAAGCGCGGGAAAGAAGCAACTGTCTTTGAATTGCGTTTTCTGAACGTTTTTTTTTTTCCCTGAGTGAGTGATTTTCTGTACATTTTCAACCCAGACCGCGTTATCAGCCTCAGTCTTCAGCTTTGGCAGATAACACAGACTTCGACCTTGATAATTCTTGATATTAAAAAGTCTCATCCAATAATTGTTTAATACATTTTAATGACACTGGCTGTTTCAATTTTATTGGCAAAATAGAATACAATCGGATTTTGGTATTGTCTTCGTATTGCCAGGGATTCTCTGACATGCACTTTATAAGGGTAAAGACATTCATAAAACTAGTTTGTGGCTACAACGATTCTGCCATAGTCTGAAAGAAATTGTCGTTGGTATGGAAAGTAGCGAGACAAATTCAAGTTTGTTGGGTCGTTGCAGAGTTTCATTTTGTACAGTTTATTTCTTGACATCTCTCATCCAATCATTGTTTAATACATTTTAGTGACACTGCCGGTTAAATTTTATTGGCAAAATAGAATACAATCGGATTTTGGTATTGTCTTTGTTTGAGTCTTTGCTATAAACAATACTGTAGAACCTAATTCAAATACAAGGCTCAAAAGGTTCTCATTCAGAGAGGCACGCGAAGTTTAGCCTTGGGATTCTCTTTCATGCAGGTGGAGGCACAGAAGGCGCATGACAGTTGTTTATATAGCAGCTATTTACTCTACTATACTGCCAGTAATACCTAAGACTAACAATATATACTTTTAATTATATATTAAGGGACTGCTTTAATAAGAAAACCGCACGAAGGTGACAATTTTAGTTTAGAAGTAGTCTGAGTTTATAAGGGTGAAGACATTTATAAAAATAGTTTGTGGCTACAACGATTCTGCCATAGTGAAAGAAATTGTCGCTGGTATGGAAAGTAACGAGACGAATTCAAGTTTGTTGGGTCGTTGCAGTGTTTCTTTTTATACAAGTTATTTCTTGACATCTCCAGCTAAAGGAACCGACTTGTACATAATTGTCTGCATCATCGTTATAAATATTCTTCTGTCTTTTCTTGGAACATTCGGAAACGTTCTCGTAATTGCTGCCTATTGTCGAAACCGAGAATTGAGAACAACGCATCACGCGCTCCTACTGTCACTTGCCATCACTGATCTCTTGACAACTGCTATTAGCCAGCTGTTATATGTCATCGTTCAACTTGCAAACCTGCTTGGAACATTCGATTGCTCGCTTTGGAGAATAAACAGCATAATTTCGCAGATTTTCTTCGCCGCTTCCTTGCTAACCATTACAATTCTCAGCCTAGAACGTTTTGTCACCTTGGCATATCCATTCCTCTACCAAACTATTGTTACCCGTCGCCGTATGAAAGTTTTAGTAGCTTCTTTTTGGATTTTTCATTTGGCTCTGGCAATTATTCACACAAATTTTAGGATACCTCAACTGATTCGCTTCGTTGGCGTTGCGACACTACTTTTCACCATGGTTACCGTCGTGTTGTCGTGGACTTGGACTCTCAGGCTGATTCGTCGTCATAGGAACACTATAGCAACGACCCAAGCGCCTTCCAACATAGGACGTGGAACCGTTGCGCGAAAGAGAATTCTTCGATCAACAACGACAGCTTTTCTAATCGTTGGAAGTTTGTTGGTTTGTTATTGCCCAGCCCTGATAATGCTTATATACGTAGGGATTCAACAGAGCCCAGACGTAAAATTATATTTCTTACTACGGCTTTGGCTGAACACATTTATGTTTGCCAACTCTGCCATAAACCCGTGTCTCGTCTTGTGGCGAAACAAAGGTTTCAGAGAGACAGTAAAGAACTGTTTTCAGTAGCCGATGTATGTGCTCTCATAGAGTAAACCAACAAATGTGGAGGTCCCCGCCGAAAAATATAGAGTACAAGATTATGATGGAAAGAAATACCACTTTATACAGTGGAATTGCCCGGTGAAATATATATTTCGTCGGCTGTTTTCTAGTCGGAGATTATTACTGGGACATTAGGCTCGAATGGACGTTTGTGGTTTGTTTTGTGAATGTCCAGTTGAAAAATAGGAAATTTTGATTTTTCAGACTCCAACTTCAGCTTTAAAGTCTACTTGTTTAAACTATAGGGGGTGTCTTAATGTGTGGCAACCTCGTACCCAGGCTTTTCGCTCTCGCCCTCGCGAATTCGTCGAGCGAAAATCCTGGCATGGGCTGGTCACGTACCTCCCAGAATCACATATCTAATCATTTCGTATCATTTAACCTGGCTTGATGTCGAAACAGTTTAACAGTTTTACACCGAAAAAGTTCTACAGTGAGGGAATTCCACGTTCGCGCTGCCGCTTGTGTCTCAAGATTTGCGATGTAACTCACACTGCAAAAATTAATATCGCTTAAGTCGCTAGTTACTGACTCTTCCCGATTAATAACCTTAAGAACGGCAGCTGTTAGTTCATTACACTCATTTATTTTCCTGAGCTGAGTTCAGCGGCGAAACGACGAACAGCAGAAGGAATGATTGACGGGCTTCGACAATCCTCTAGGCAATACAGCGACTGTATCTCTTCGATTAAAAAGAAGAGCCTCTGAGCGGGTGACTTGCTTTGGCTCTAAATTAACATTTGTATAAATACTCTTTTTGATAACGGAATCCAGACATGATAAAAACAAAACAAAACACGAACGTATAAACGACCCCCCCCCCCCCCCTTAGTATATCCAGATTCTGGGAGGCACGTGACCAGAGCGAAAAGGCCTGGGTACGAGGTTGAAACCCCTAGTAGCTCTGTTACGCTGCTGATTCAAAGAGGCACGCGATCCCAAATTTTTTCCTGAAATGTTTATAGCCATGGATACACAGAAGGTGAAAGTTCCTGGGTATAGTTAGGGGCGATTACATGGACCGGGCTAGCCTGGTTAACCGGGATGAGCCGTTTACGAAACGATTACACGGAGCGGGCTAGCCCTGTAAGCCGTAAGCCGGGATGATTTCAAGCCGAAATTCGCAATTATCAAGTAAATAAGGGCAAAGCTACGTTAGTTTTACTTCAGTTTTATCATATATACATATAATTAGTCTATCATTTATTTTGTAAGCCCATCCTTAATAAAAAGATTGTTATAATCGACGAAATCGTCTTCGCGAAGACTAATTAATTTAAAAAATCTTCGCTATGATCACGAAACACATGCACAAACGACGTTTTGATCATAGGCGTAGAGTTTTGTTTTCGTCTAGGGGGCTGAAGTGCTGAACAGGGCCTTTCTAAGAATTTTCTCGTGGGGGACGTTTACAAAAAGGGCCTCTTCAAGGGGGCCAGGGACATGCCCCCCGGAAATACTTGAAATTTAGAGTCTTGGAAATGCCATTTCCTGCATTCTGAGGGGTGATTTTTAAGAACACTGAAGGTCATGAATGTCATAAAAACTAGTTAAAATACAACACATTTCAACAATTTTTCGATGTTGTGTTTACTGGGTTGACTTATCACTGTATATGGGTGCTTTTGGTTGACAGGAATGAGGCTGTAACAGTTACTTTAGCCTAAAGAGTAACCTATATATAATTTGTGAATGGTGAATGGTGATTGATGATTGATGAGTCAGTTGCTGCAAAACTTCTGGGGGGGCTCACCCCCCCCCCCCCCCCCATTGAGATTTCTCCGGGGGCTAAAGCCCCTCAGCCCCCCATACTCTCCGCCTATGGTTTTGATTTTCTATTTCAGTTCCTTTCCGCACTATTTATTCACACAGTCAAGCAAACGAACGCGTATCGAAGCGAGTTCAACAGTTTTTTCAGCACGGTTTGCCGGGATGAAAACGATTACATGGACCTATTCATCCCGGTTAACCGGCCTAGCCCACTTGCCATCTCTCAAGATCTCGGTCTGATATTTTCCCGTAATGGCCGCACACTCGGTTAATAAGAAGTTAAAGTGTCACTAAGTCGAAATTTTCACCTATCATTTTTATTTCATCATTGTAAAGTATACCCATCTACAACCTACTGTACGAAGTCTTAACTCGAAATTCAAAAAAGAGACGCTGCTGTTGCGATTAGAAATCGTAAATTTGACGGCCGCCATTACAATTTCCAAAGTGCACTCTAGTGTAACTCGAGAAGGCCTTTGACGTCATTTTCTTAACAACAACATCTCAAGAGATTGTCAGTGAATGAAAAATAAAATATTCCATCATTCCGTCAACGCACACAGTTATACAGGATTGTAGTAATGAACGTGATTATTCTGCAGGGATTGCGCAGCATATAAGCCCAATTGACAAATCGTACGAGCAAATTGGGTTAGGTTTGTTCAGAGCATAAGGCGCCGACACGCGATGATGATTCATAGTTTGTTCCAATCAATTTTCCATGAAGATTTTTAGAGCGACCTTACTACCTACTATTTGAAAGATTAACAAAACTTTGGAGGCAGAGCAGTCTCGAGGTCCAAGTGAACCGCCGGAAAATATTAAAGCGAATATTTCTTGTCCCCTCGCACCATACCATGCCACCATGGTACATAGTAAGTTCCACTTTACTTCTATTTATGATTATAAAATATATCATGTAAGTAAAGCAAACGACAATGAAGGTTGAATTTGATGTATAATTGTATATATAAAATACATGTATGTACTAACAATTCATTTAGTATTTCAATTAATACTTAAGAAATGCTATTAGATGTTACAAAATAGATAGCATATAAACAAACTCAATAAATGTACAGTCTGATTTGCAAAGCAACAAAGCGTAAATACTAATCTAAATATGTAGCGTTAGAAAACCTAAGAAATTTAACCAAAACAATTTTACAAGCTGAAGCAGTTCAGCACATTATTGATGCGCCAGCTTTGTGAGTCACATCAACAGGCCATTCATGCAAATTGACAGAATTATATATACTGAGGCCAACTAGTTTTCTAACTTTTTCTTTTCCGTCACTATATAATTTCCAACATGAGAAAAATGCTCTCAAACTTTGAATTTCTATGTGCCAGCAGCGTCTACAGCGACATTCTTCGGACTTCACCATCTGGCATCAAATACAAACCAGTCAGCTAGAGGCCTAGAGCCACATTCATACCACATAAAGATACAAACGAGCGCATCGTGAAAAACTTCTCCTGTCTCTAGCAGACTAATGCTGTCTTTCTCAAGAAGAAACCACGACGTCAGAAGTGAAATGTTGCAGCTATATAGAAAATTCATTGTACTTTTCTTCGGCAATAACTTGTTAGTATTGGGCGATTATCATCGATCTCGTCAGCCGAAGCAATAGTCATCGTTCTCAGGGCAAATTCCGAAACCAGATTTCTCAAAAAGGGCTATCAATACTCCAAACATACATTGGATGATTCCGTTTCAATCCATAGTCAGAACAACAACTAAATGATAATGAATTCGACATTTTTGTCGTCAAATTATATGCGCTCTCGTTGTTTCTTCTTCACAACCCTTCTCAGGTATCAATATTCACAGTGAAGAAAATTTTAATGGCGGACGCAATTTTCAGCATTTCAAACGTTTATAACTTTAAACCTATTGGTTTATATCGGTTCAAATTTTGTACACGGGGTATTTATATCCCAATAAAGTTCGTCGAAGTTAAATTTTCACAAAATTTTATGGTCGATTTTTCGTCTTAGTGACACTTTAATATTACTGATAACAGCTGGATGTCACGAATGGACTTCGAGTCACAGTGCTAAATTAAGAGACGTGTGTCCGCTAAGATCTATTTTAATTAATGACACTGGTGTTTCAATTCTATATTGCTGTTTTTCATGAACAAGGCGCCTGCTTAGGCGTTTACTCAGACTAGAGGTATTTCTTTGGAAAACTATTCAGATTGTCTTCTTTTTATGAGCAAAGTTAAGACAGCGAAAACCAAACCAAACAAAGGCACTTGCTAAAGCTTGAAATCTAGCTGAACAAAAGTAATTCCAATTAACATGTCGATTGACGTACAAGCGAGTGACGCACTACAAAAGGACACCGGGTCAAGGAATGCTCAAGAATTCCGATTTGCGGTGCAGAAAAGAATAGAAAAGACACAGAGCCGAATTTATATAATACTCGGTTCTACCATGCACGATAGCCTGAGTATTTAGAGATGTTCTTGAAGCTTATTCTATAAGTATGAATTAGGCGTAAACGTCTAGTAAGGGTCATCTCTCATTGGCTCATTCTACCACTCCAATATACTGGTATTTCAATTTTATTGGTCAGACAAATGAAGTACAACAAGATTTTGATATTGTCCTTGTTTGAGAGACCTCGCTACAGGTTACAGTACCAATTCGGGCTCAAAATGGTTCGGATTCAGAGAGGCAAGCGATTACAAATTTCAGCATGAAATTTTATACTTATATACTGTTTACTATGTACCGCCATCCGTATTTAAAACTAATAATTTACTCACTCGATATACATACTAAAAACTGTGTTTGCACACAAAATTTTAATTTACTGCTTTAATATAAAAACCGCGACACGCAGGTGACAATCTTTAGTTTAGACGCAGTCTGAGTTTATAAGCGCGGAGCAGTTTATAAAGCAGTTCACGGAAGGCTATACAAGAACGGCCTGACATCTCAAAAGAAATTATCGCTGTTATGGAAGGTAGTCAGACAAATTCAAGTTCTCTGGGTCGTTGCAGTGGCTTCTTTACAACTTATTTCTTGAAATCTCCAGCTAAAGGAACCGACCTGTACATAATTGTCTGCATTGTCGTTATAAACATTTTGCTCTCTCTTCTTGGAACACTCGCAAACGTTTTCATAATTGCTGCCTATTGTCGAAACCGGGAATTGAGAACAACGCATCACACGCTCCTCGTTTCACTTGCCATCACTGATCTCTTGATAACTGCTATTAACCAGCCGTTAGATGTCATTGTTCAACTTAGAAGTCTGCTTGGAACATTCGATTGTTCATTGTGGAATATAAACAACATATTGTCGATCATTTGCTTCCCCGCTTCCTTGCTAACCATTACAATTCTCAGCCTAGAACGTTTTATCACCTTGGCATATCCATTCCGCTACCAAACTATTGTTACCCGTCGCCGTTTGAAAGTTGTAGTAGCTTCTTTCTGGATTTTTCTTTTGGCTATTACAATTATTCACATAAATTTCAAGGTTTCTCAACTGGTTCGCTTCACATGCGCTGCGATAGTACTTTTCACCATGGTTACCGTCGTGTTGTCGTGGACTTGGACTCTCAGACTGATTCGTCGTCATAGGGACACTATTGCAACGGCCCAAACGCCTTCCAACATAGGACGTGAAACCGTGGGGCGGAAGAGAATTCTTCGATCAACAACGACAGCTTTCCTAATCGTTGGAAGTTTGTTGATTTGTTATTGCCCAGCCATGATAATAGTTATATACGAAGGGACTCAACAGATCCCAGTCGTAAAATTATATTTCTTACTACGATTTTGGGCGGACACGTTTATGTTTTTGAACTCTGCTATAAACCCATGTCTCGTCTTATGGCGAAACAAAGATTTCAGACAGGCAGTAAAGAACCTGTCCCAGTAGCCGGCATGTGCTCTTTCGCAGAGACAAAGTTAAACATTAATTGACATGATAAGTTGTACGTATACATGTAGTGCATGTGGTACGATTGCGAGCTTCGTCAAGCTCAATTTCTCAGAAAAGATTTCTGAGACCCAACCGGTCAGATGGAGAGCTAAGGTTGCAAATGGTTAGTTATATACGCTCCTAAGGCCCCGTTCACACTATACTGGATAGCTTTTGTGCCGGCACAAAAACCGTATCGGATAGGCCTTCTGTTCACACACAAAACGCCTGCTCCGGCACAATTTCTGTGGCGGCACGCCACTGCGCCGCTCCGATCTCGAAAGAGGTACATCTTGTATCGGATAGCTTTTTGTGGCGTTCCAGCTCCAGTGTGAACGGAGTTCGAAATCGTTCCGGAAGTAAATTAATAGAATAGAGCGTCGGAATTGGTCTATCCGGTATAGTGTGAGCGGGGCTTTTACTTCGGCACAATATCTTGCCGATCGAATCTGTTTACACTATACTGGATATTTTTTGCGCCGGTACGAAAACCTATCCGGTATAGTGTGAATGGGGCCTAAGTGGTAGTGTTTGTATATGAGATGTTGTTGTTAAAGTGATATGATAAGTTGTACGTATACATGTAGACTGTAGTGCATGTGGTACGTTTGCGAGCTTGGTGTAATGTAACAGACGTTCGGGTCTCACAGATCTTTTCTGAGTAATTGAGCTTGACAAACGTCCACCGAACGTCTGTTAAATATTAATTGATTGTTAATATATTTGGTACAAGTTACTTTCAGTAAAATCGTGTGTTCTGATTGTAATGGACTGGGTCCGGATCGCGGTAATGGACTGGGTCCGGATTACGGTTCGTCAGCCATTTTGTTTATGAAAGAATAACGAAAGAAATGCGAAGAAGACTTTGAAAATCCGAACAAATTTAATGAATCTAGTAACTTAAGAACTAAATCATGTACGAGTCAGACGATGAGCTATCTGAAAGTAAGTTTTACGATCCCAAAAGTTGAATAATAACCAAAGGACAACAACTTTGAAAATAACGAGTCCCTGTCACGCCCGTTACGCCAGTATGGTATTAAAATAGTGATATAACTAGAAGTTTTTATCAAAAGTGAAGTGCTGCGAGTTGCTACCATTTACTATTTAGTAGTAAAACACTTGTTATCGTCCGAAGCATTTTCAATTAAAGAGCTTAAGCATGCGACGTTTTCCTCAACATGGACGTCACGCGTATTAAATCGAGCCATTAAAGAGTGATGGCGTCAGCACTCTTGCTTGAAGTGAAGAACGGCAATCTATGCAGTTTTAGGTTGTTGATTTGCAGCAATAACGGCTATTGCCATCTTTAATGTTGCCATCTTTAATGCCTGCCGCTGATCGGTAGACATTGCGTATACCGAAGATCATCGCCCAACGAAATCCTAAGAATCGAGTTTGTGAACGCATATAAACTCGGCCCAGACCTTGTCAAACCTCTTATTAACATCGAGTGCTTGGTCATTTCGGAAAATACAGACCTTGATCATTTCTTTACAGACCTCGCCCCACGGGCTTTGCCCCTACTCGCAAGATCTTGGCCTGATATTTTCCCGTAATGGCCGCACTCTCGGTTAATAAGAAGTTAATATTACTGATACCAGCTGGATGTCAGGAATGTACTTCGAGTCACAGTGCTAAATTAAGAGACGTGTGCCAAAGCCCGCTCCGCTAACACCTATTTTAATTAATGACACTGGTGTTTCAATTCTATATTGCTGTTTTTCACGAACAAGGCGTCTGCTTAGGCGTTTACTCAGACCCCGTTTACACGATGCCGGTACAATTTGAAAACGGAACAAAATCATGCCGTTTAGGCCTTGCATTTACACGATACCGGCACAAAAATGACATGAAAACGGCACAAAATGAAGACGGGTTCCTTGACGGCATGAAATGAAAACGGAACACTAACTGGTATTGTGTAAATCACGATATATACGACCACAGTATTCGGGTCAGCAGTATTCACAAAGTCTTCTCAATTCTCATTGGAAGAGAATAGGCACATGCTAATCCGTCATTATATTATACCGGCACCGTGTAAACGCAAGACTTTTTGGCCTGTATTTACACCGGCATTGTTTTTGTTCCGTTTTCAAATTGTACCGGCATCGTGTAAACAGACAAACTAGCAAAACAACGCATTTGGAATGATTCCCTCAACTTTTCTATTTTGGCAGTTTTGCCACGTTCAAAATGTTGAAAAACGCTTATCTCGCCATTCTGAGTCGAAGAAAGTTTTTTTCCTCAAATAAGCTCCAAATGCCAAATTATCGGTAGGGTCTCAGACTAGAGGAATTTCTTTGGAAAACTATTCAGATTGTCTTTTTTTTATGAGCATGAGCAAAGTTAAGACAGCGAAAACAAAACAAAGACACTTGCTAAATCTTGAAATCTAGCTGAACAAAAGTAACTCCAATTAAGATGTCGATCGACGTACAAGCGAGTGACGCACTACCAAAGGACACTGGGTCAAGGAACGCTCAAGAATTCCGATTTGCGGTGCAGAAAAGAATAGAAAAAACACAGAGCCGAATTTTTATAATACTCGGTCCTACCACAGTAGCCTGAGTATTTAGAAATGTTCTTGAAGCTTATTCTATAAGTATGAGTTAGGCGTAAACGTCTAGTATAGGGTCATCTCTCATTGGTTCATTTTACCACTCCAATATACTGGTATTTCAATTTTATTGGTCAGACAAATGAAGTACAACAAGATTTTAACATTGTCCTTGTTTGAGAGACCTTGCTACAGGCTACAGTACCAGTTCGGGCTCAAAATGGTTCGGATTCAGAGAGGCACGCGATTCCAAATTTCAGCATGAAATTTTTATACTTATATACTGTTTACTATGTACCGCCATCCGTATTTAAAACTAATAATTTACTCACTCGTGTATAAATACTATAAACTGTGTTTGTACACAAAATTTTAATTTACTGCTTTAATATAAAAACCGCGACACGCAGGAGACAATCTTTAGTTTAGACGCAGTCTGAGTTTATAAGCGCGGAGCAGTTTATAAAGCAGTTCACGGAAGGCTATACAAGAACGGCCTGACATCTCAAAAGAAATTATCGCTGTTATGGAAGGTAGTCAGACAAATTCAATTTCTCTGGGTCGTTGCAGTGGCTTCTTTACAACTTATTTCTTGAAATCTCCAGCTAAAGGAATCGACTTGTACGTAATTGTCTGCATCGTCGTTATAAACATTTTTCTCTCTCTTTTTGAAACACTCGCGAACGTTTTCATAATTGCTGCCTATTATCGAAACCGGGAATTGAGAACAGCGCATCACACGCTCCTCGTTTCACTTGCCATAACTGATCTCTTGATAACTGCTATTATCCAGCCGTTAGATGTCATTGTTCAACTTAGAGAACATTCGATTGCTCATTGTGGAATATAAACAACATAATGTCGATCATTTGCTTCCCCGCTTCCTTGCTAACCATTACAATTCTCAGCCTAGAACGTTTTATCACCTTGGCATATCCATTCCGCTACCAAACTATTGTTACCCGTCGCCGTTTGAAAGTTGTAGTAGCTTATTTCTGGATTTTTCTTTTGGTTATTGCAATTATTCGCAAAAAGTTCAAGGTTTCTCAACTGGTTCGCTTCACATGCGCTGTGATAGTACTTTTCATGGTTACCGTCGTGTTGTCGTGGACGTGGACTCTCAGACTGATTCGTCGTCATATAGGGACACTAGGGACCTTACGATTTCAGTACGGCGACGGGAACGGCGACGTCAGACCTTTAAAATGTACTACTGCGCATGCGCGTGTTGCTTCGTTGGCGTCGTCAAGAAATTCTACAACGCGGAGTCGATTGTTTTGACGTCCTCGGAAAACGCCAACAACATGTCGAAGGAAAACAGGTAAATATATTCATGATTCATATTCTTTACCCGTGAAGAAGTCAACCAATACGATTTTTAGATAAGTAGACACATAAACGTACATTATTTAAAGGTTGTAAACAAACATTTCAAGCAATTTTATTAAATTTCCCGAATGTCATACAGATCGTGATGAAATTCAAATGTAATGGATAAATATTTCTACCTGATCAGCTTTACACAAGCCATTAAACATTAGGCTTTCGAAGCGTTTCTTAAGCTGTAAAATTTGTAGTTGGCTTGATCAGTAAAAATATATTAATTTAATCAGGATATTTTATAGTTAAGCTTGTCAAACGAACTTGTCGTTGTAGTTTGCAAGAAAATCGACATAAAGGTTGATCAAATTTATGTAAAATCTTCCTGATTTTCTTTGTTTTTGGTTTATGAATTATTAATGATTTTGAAAAATATATTTAATTTACATTTCCTGCCAGGTTTTATATGTAATTTGATAGAATTTTGTATGTCAAGATATTGAGATGTTTATAGATGGTTGCATTTATCATTAAATGATTTTCCTTCCTAAAAAATTGTGTGAGAATAAGTGACTACCTGGTCCTATTATAAAGCTTTGTAAATTTTAGATTTGTTTGAAGTTAATATATCACACTGGTAGCAGAAGATATAAATTAAAGTACAATAAAACAATACCAGCCAAAAAATACACTAAAATATATTATATATTGTCTTGAGATAGTCAATTTTGCCTCTGTCAAGTAATTATAAAGAATATTTCAATAATTTTATTAATGTACTATATACCAGTATTAATATGTTGGGTTTTTTTAACTTTGTCTTGTAGCCAACCTGGTCCAATGAAGTGGTCTGATGCTCATGACATATTCTTCCTGAAAGAGCTTATCCAAGTTCAACCTTGGCAACACAAAAAAGGAACTACAGAGAGGGGTGAAGTGTGGGGTAACCTTGCCATAGTGTTGGGACAATGTGCTAACCCAGTATTTCGGTTAACTCAACGGTCCATACGTGACAGATACATGCTGTTAGAGAAGCGTTACAAGAAAAAGATAAATGAAGAAGAGAAAGCCTCTGGTATTTCTCCAGATCCCAGTGAAATAGATCAACTGATGGAAGAAATAGTTGCTTTATTTGAAGAGGCAGATAAAGCAGGAATTGCTAAAAAGCATAAAATCGAAGAAGAGGCCAAACAAATTCAGGAAATGAGAAAAAGTTCATTAGAAACATTCAGAGAGGGCAAAGAGAGAAACAAAGATGGACAACAAAATTCAAAGAAGAAAAGAACCAGTGGATCTGATTCGATAGCCTTTCTCAGAGACAAAGTGGAAATGGAGTCTGAACAAAGGATGAAAGAAATAGAAATAAAACAACAACAAATGGAAATGGAGAAAAAATTAAGGGAATCAGAACTGAAGTTAAGAATGCAAGAACATGAAGAAAGGGCACAGCAGCAGCAGACTTCTGCACGATTGCAAGAACAACAGTTGCAGCAAATGCAGAACATGAACATGGCAATGTTACATCAACAACAACAGCAAACCCAGGCACTTATGACATTACTGCAAAAGTTTGCTGACAAGTAAACAGTACTCAAAAAGGTTTAATTTTATAAAAATTCTGTTAAGTTGACATTCAGTTTTATTGTTATATCACATGTTTCTTATTTAAATTTATTGATTATTGTCAAGTGACTTCTTTCTTATTGTTATTTATGTTACAAGTGTTGATGTTATGAATTAAATCATTGAAAGTAGTCATTAATTGCAGGTGGATTAATGTCAAAAAACTTTGATGTGGTTGTGCCATATAAACATGCACGAGCATTGTGAAACAAAGCACATGTAATGTACATTTTTGCCACAGCACTTAAACCTATCTTTAGGTTTTTTTTAAAGTCTAAGAATTTAAAGTAGTTGACAATGTCCCCGAAAATCCATTCAACGGAGACTCTTACTTTGCTCATTGATGTGTTCCACTCCTTCTCGATAGCAGTCAGTCTGGCACCTCGAAAAGGACGTTGTAGTTGTTGTCGTATCGGGTAGGCTGGGTCACCATAGATACATAAAACATTACCATTTGGGCCAAATGAATGATTTCGAAGCTGTGTCAAAACTTGTGATTCTGCTAACATTGCGCTGTCGTGCCTTTTCCCCTCAACAGGGCCATACAAATTTGCAATCAATCCATTGGGTGCAACAATGGACTGAAATTTGATGGCATGTATTTTTTTGTGTCCATTGTACATAACACGTGGTTTTTCCCTGGGCGAGATATTGCTCTTACTGTCCCATCAATGAACCCCCAACAGTTTTCCAGAGCTGCACCCTTCTGATGAATAACTTCTGCATACTCTTGCAAATGTGGGCGACTTAACCAAGGCTGGTTTAAGTTTACTAGTAAATGCTGCCAGTTATCATAAATCAAATTCATTGTTGTATTGGAAATCATACAAAGTTGTGGTTCTGGTCTTGCAAATCTAGGAATTAGGTCGACATATCTGCAGGGATAGGCAAATCGTTTCAGCAACACGCACAGGGCTTCAACAATGTTGACATTGAGACCATTATAACATATAATTTCATCTGGTAAATTTAAAAGTTCATCAAATTATAAATGTCATTCCTAAAGAATCTGAATTCTGTCTTGCACTCATCGTCTGTCATACTAACTAAGTCAAACCTTTCATAGTTACCAAACGGAATATCTGGATTTTTTGGCTTGTTGGCGTCATAAAGCAAGACAAACTCTTCTTCATTAATCAATTCGGATGCATAAGCCATAACAATTGTTTCCCTAAACTTGGGCATCTTGAAGTCGCGGTTTGCAATCGTAAGGTTAAATTTCGGCGGGAAACGCCAACGTCAACCGAGTGCTCTCCCCAGTTCTCTGACGTCGCCGTTCCCGTCGCCGTACTGAAATCGTAAGGTCTCAACTATTCCAACGGCCCAAACGCCTTCCAACATAGGACGTGAAACCGTTGCGCGAAAGATAATTCTTCGATTAACAATGACAGCTTTCCTAATCGTTGGAAGTTTGTTGGTTTGTTATTGCCCAGTCATGATAATACTTATATACGTAGGGACTCAACAGAGCCCAAACGTAAAATTATACTTCTTACTACGATTTGGAGCGGACACGTTTATGTTTTTAAACTCTGCTATAAACCCATGTCTCGTCTTATGGCGAAACACAGATTTCAGACAGGCAGTAAAGAACCTGTTTCAGTAGCTGGCTTGCGCTCTTTCGCAGAGACCGAGAGTTAAATTTTAATTGACATGATAAGTTGTTCGTATACACGTAGTGCATGTGGTACGTTTGCGAGCTTCGTCAAGCTCAATTACTCAGAAAAGATTTCTGAGACCCCAGACAGGGTTCGAAGCTGCAACCTTCTAATGACCGGTCAGATGGAGAGCTAAGGTTGCAAATTGATAGTCATATGTGCTCCTCAGACCCCGTTTACACGATGCCGGTACAATTTGAAAACGGAACAAAATCATGCCGGGGTGTAAATACAGGCCAAAAAGTCTTGCGTTTACACGGTGCCGGTATAATATAATGACGGATTAGCAGGTGACTATACTCTTCCAATGAGAATTGAGAAGACTTTGTGAATACTGCTGACCCGAATACTGTGGTCGTACCAGGTGATCTGAAAACACGGAAAAGGACTGGGACTAGTTGTCAAATAGAAATCCATTTTTCGAATTAAACTATTTAATATCTCGTGAAATATACTTTATTTTGTTCCCAAATTTAGCATAGACTTATCATTTTCAACACTGAACATAAATACAAAGTTTCAACCAGTTTGATAAAGGAAAATGAAAGAAATAAGTTATTCAATACAGCAAAATGGATTTCTATTAGGTTGCTAGTTCCAGGCCTTTCCCTCACGGTCAGATCACCTGGTATATATCGTGATTTACGGCACGGGAACACCGCTGCCAAACGTTTGAGCATGCGTGAATTCGCTGAGTAAACATTGTAAGAGAAGTGGGAACTAGCCGTGGCGACAACAACCAGACATTGAAGACTAAGTAAGACTCGACAATTCATTTATGTTTTAAAAAAAGGGTAAAGAGAATTACGAATAGCTAAATTCAGAATATGTTACAATATTGATAAAGAAGCCATGCACAAATTACCTACCTTATCTTTTTGGTTGTATGCTTATAATTTTGACTCTTGTGTCGGACTCTCGGACCAGTTCAAATATTTCAGTGTTTTCCCGCTCTTTTTCCAAGGACGAGCTCGGACGTCGCACATGCGCAAAACGTTTGGCAGTGGTGTCCGGCACGGGCGTTTACCAACCTCGTACCCAGGCGTCTTTGGGGAAGTTGCGCTGAGTACTCCCCAAAAGCCCCCGCGCGCTCAACGCAACTTCCTCAAAGACGCCTGGGTACGAGGCTGGGCGTTTACACGATCCGGTTAATGTTCCGTTTTCATCTCATTTCATGCCGTCAAGGAACCTGTCTTCATTTTGTGCCGTTTTCATGTCATTTTTGTGCCGGTATCGTGTAAACGCAAGGCCTAAACGGGATGATTTTGTTCCGTTTTCAAATTGTCCCGGCATCATGTAAACGGGGTCTAAGTGGTAGTGTTTGCATATGAGATGTTGTTGTTAAAGTGACATGATAAGTTGTACGTATACTCTTTGGCGAGAAATCGAGGACACTATGGCGCAGGGGCGTAGGAAGCAGTGTTACTTTGGGGGGGCTACTTGAGTTTGTGTAATGCGCATTCGCGGCTTTGCCACAAATCCGCCTAGGGGGTCTGGGGGCATGCCCCCCCCCCCCCCCGAAAATGTTGAAATTTGTAAGTCCAAGAAACACATTTTAGGCTATTCCTGGCAGGCAATTTCCGGAAAATTAAATTGCCAGGCAACTAGGCAAGGATCACATGCAGACATTTTCAAGTGCTGTGTTAAAAACAGTCAGACTACATAAATATTCAGGAATTCACTTTTACTTAACAAGTTAACTCAATATACATATGACGGTCATATGACGAATTTCCCGTACTGTACGAAAGAAATTCATATTTTTATGGTGTTAGGAGGATTTATTTTTTATTTTTATAAATTATTACCAACGATCTCTTTAACTCATTTAATCTCAAACCGTAGTTGAGCAAAATATTGGGGGGGCTAATATCAGCAAGTTAAAATATTGGGGGGGGCTGCAGCCCCTTAGCCCCCCCGGTTCCTACGCCCTTGCTATGGCGGAATCAGACGGACAAGCATGCGCGTAAGGTTCACAAAAACTAAATTCAAGATGGCGGATTGTAATAGATTTGATAGGGAAATATTGATAATATACATTTTCAAGTACATGTGATTGAAAATTCCAACATGTGTACGTCTAAGACATCGGCAAATTATGCAAGTATTAACTACAGCAAATTTTGTAACAACTCGTCTAGCCTAAACGAGTTCCCTAGACGCTCACTATTTATCTCTTACCTCTGTAAGATTTTGCGTAGATATGGTCGGTTTGTCTCACATGTGCACGTCTGAATACATTGATCGAGAACGATACTTTGTTTTGCCAAACTTTTAAAGACATTTCTACATCTAAGAACAGGTTCCCGAATGGCTTGAAATATATAGTTTTAGAGCTGAAATTTAACCCATCAAACACCAAGATGATTACCAAAGTTAGCGTAAACAATCCAAATTTTGCTTGATAACTTTGGGTTCTTGTCCGCCATTATAAAAGCAGTGTTGCTAGGGGTTCCCATGATCTTTACCGCTGTATTGTTTACGATGTTTAGACTGTGGATTCAGAAGTTATACCAAAAATTTATGCGGCAATTATTGTGAGTTTGAGTGTACAGGCCTGTCTGGACGATTAAACCTTTTGTAATTTGATATTTGGGTAAGAAATGGCTCAATAAGACATTTTAGGGAATAACTCTACTTTAATTTATTGTTATAGACCTCTGTTTATAGCCAAAATGATCGATATTTAGCCATCCGAATCTTCAAATTAATTATTATTGTTATATAGCTGGAGTTTCGCTGGATACAACGATGACTGTCATTGGTTGGTTTGTGGTCACATGACCTTAGCTAAATTTCAATGTCTACCGAGCGGGCAATAATTGAGAACGTATTGCCTGCTCGGTCAATAAGTTTTCAATTGTTGCCCGCTAGAACTTTGAACTCTTCACGGCATCCTATAAACAAAAGCTTGTTTGGTACGAAAAAAAGAATATTTATAGGTCTTCAAAGCATGTGTGAAGATTAACTGGAGAAATGTATTGCTGTTCTTTTGTTCTGAGACTTATATTTGTTTGGTTGAAGTGAAATTACTGAGCAAGGCGAAATGTTTTGGTAAGTCTTAGCGTTTGTCTTTTGTGTACTTTCCCTTGATAAACGTCGAAATTATTCAGCGAAACTCAAGCTATATAACAAAACACTTAATGTCTGATCCCTCGGGAAACAGTGAGTTTTGTTTTCCCTCGAGTCTCGATGTTTCCCTCGACTTCGTCTCGGGAAATATCAAGACTCTCGGGAAAACAAAACTAACTGTTTTCCTCGGGAGCAGACATTAAGTGTATAATATTTCCATTTTAAATCTGAGCCCACAGGCCACTGCCGCTGGCTGTCCTCGATTTCTGGCCTGTGGTACGTTTGCGAGCTTGGTGTAATGTAATAGACGTTCGGGTCTCAGAAATCTTTTCTGAGTAATTGAGCTTGACAAACGTCCACCGAACGTCTGTTAAATATTAATTGATTGTTAATATATTTGGTGCAAGTTACTTTCAAAAAAATCGCGTGTTCTGATTGGCTGTGAAGCGTCACGTGCTGGTCTATTATATTCCGGTAATGGTCTGGGTCCGGATTACGGTTCGTCAGCCATTTTGTTTACTAAAGAATAACGAAAGAAGTACGAAGAAAACTTTGAAAATCCGAACAAATTTAATGAATCTAGTAACTTAAGAACTAAATCATGTACGAGTCAGACGATGAGCTATCTGAAAGTAAGTTTTACGATCCCAAAAGTTGAATAATAACCAAAGGACAACAACTTTGAAAATAACGAGTCCCTGTCACGCCCGTTACGCCAGTATGGTATTAAAATAGTGATATAACTAGAAGTTTTTATCAAAAGTAAAGTGCTGCGAGTTGCTACCATTTACTATTTAGTAGTAAAATACTTGTTATCGTCCAAAGCATTTTCAATTAAAGAGCTTAAGCATGCGATATTTTCCTCAACATGGACGTCACGCGTATTAAATCGAGCCATTAAAGAGTGATGGCGTCAGCACTCTTGCTTGAAGTGAAGAACGGCAATCTATGCAGTTTTAGGTTGTTGATTTGCAGCAATAACGGCTATTGCCATCTTTAATGTTGCCATCTTTAATGCCTGCCGCTGATCGGTAGACATTGCGTATACCGAAGATCATCGCCCAACGAAATCCTAAGAATCGAGTTTGTGAACGCATATAAACTCGGCCCAGACCTTGTCAAACCTCTTATTAACGTCGAGTGCTTGGTCATTTCGGAAAATACAGACCTTGATCATTTCTTTACAGACCTCGCCCCACGCGCTTTGCCCCTACTCGCAAGATCTTGGTCTGATATTTTCCCGTAATGGCCGCACTCTCGGTTAATAAGAAGTTAATATTACTGATACCAGCTGGATGTCAGGAATGTACTTCGAGTCACAGTGCTAAATAAGAGACGTGTTCCAAAGCCTGCTCCGCTAACACCTATTTTAATTAATGACACTGGTGTTTCAATTCTATATTGCTGTTTTTCACGAACAAGGCGTCTGCTTAGGCGTTTACTCAGACCCCGTTTACACGATGCCGGTACAATTTGAAAACGGAACAAAATCATGCCGTTTAGGCCTTGCATTTACACGATACCGGCACAAAAATGACATTAAAACGGCACAAAATGAAGACGGGTTCCTTGACGGCATGAAATGAAAACGGAACACTAACCGGTATTGTGTAAATCACGATATATACGACCACAGTATTCGGGTCAGCAGTATTCACAAAGTCTTCTCAATTCTCATTGGAAGAGAATAGGCACATGCTAATCCGTCATTATATTATACCGGCACCGTGTAAACGCAAGACTTTTTGGCCTGTATTTACACACCGGCATTGTTTTTGTTCCGTTTTCAAATTGTACTGGCATCGTGTAAACAGACAAACTAGCAAAACAACACATTTGGAATGATTCCCTCAACTTTTCTATTTTGGCAGTTTTGCCACGTTCAAAATGTTGCAAAACGCTTATCTCGCCATTCTGAGTCGAAGAAAGTTTTTTTTCCCTCAAATAAGCTCCAAATGCCAAATTATCGGTAGGGTCTCAGACTAGAGGAATTTCTTTGGAAAACTATTCAGATTGTCTTTTTTTTATGAGCATGAGCAAAGTTAAGACAGCGAAAACAAAACAAAGACACTTGCTAAATCTTGAAATCTAGCTGAACAAAAGTAACTCCAATTAAGATGTCGATCAACGTACAAGCGAGTGACGCACTACCAAAGGACACTGGGTCAAGGAACGCTCAAGAATTCCGATTTGCGGTGCAGAAAAGAATAGAAAAAACACAGAGCCGAATTTTTATAATACTCGGTCCTACCACAGTAGCCTGAGTATTTAGAAATGTTCTTGAAGCTTATTCTATAATTATGAGTTAGGCGTAAACGTCTAGTATAGGGTCATCTCTCATTGGTTCATTTTACCACTCCAATATACTGGTATTTCAATTTTATTGGTCAGACAAATGAAGTACAACAAGATTTTAACATTGTCCTTGTTTGAGAGACCTTGCTACAGGCTACAGTACCAGTTCGGGCTCAAAATGGTTCGGATTCAGAGAGGCACGCGATTCCAAATTTCAGCATGAAATTTTTATATTTATATACTGTTTACTATGTACCGCCATCCGTATTTAAAACTAATAATTTACTCACTCGTATATAAATACTAAAAACTCTGTTTATACACAAAATTTTAATTTACTGCTTTAATATAAAAACCGCGACACGCAGGAGACAATCTTTAGTTTAGACGCAGTCTGAGTTTATAAGCGCGGAGCAGTTTATAAAGCAGTTCATGGAAGGTTATACAAGAACGGCCTGACATCTCAAAAGAAATTATCGCGGTTATGGAAGGTAGTCAGACAAATTCAAGTTCTCTGGGTCGTTGCAGTGGCTTCTTTACAACTTATTTCTTGAAATCTCCAGCTAAAGGAACCGACCTGTACATAATTGTCTGCATTGTCGTTATAAACATTTTGCTCTCTCTTCTTGGAACACTCGCGAACGTTTTCATAATTGCTGCCTATTATCGAAACCGGGAATTGAGAACAACGCATCACACGCTCCTCGTTTCACTTGCCATCACTGATCTCTTGATAACCGCTATTATCCAGCCGTTAGATGTCATTGTTCAACTTAGAAGTCTGCTTGGAAAATTCGATTGCTCAATGTGGAATATAAACAGCATAATGTTGATCATTTCCTTCCCCGCTTCCTTGCTAACCATTACAATTCTCAGCCTAGAACGTTTCGTCACCTTGGCATATCCATTCCGCTACCAAACTATTGTTACCCGTCGCCGTTTGAAAGTTGTAGTAGCTTCTTTCTGGATTTTTCATTTGGCTCTGGCAATTATTCATACAAATTTTAGGATATCTCAACTGATCCGCTTCGTTGGCGCTGCGATAATACTTTTCACCATGGTTACCGTCGTGTTGTCGTGGACTTGGACTCTCAGACTGATTCGTCGTCATAGGGACACTATTGCAACGGCCCAAACGCCTTCCAACATAGGACGTGAAACCGTGGCGCGGAAGAGAATTCTTCGATCAACAACGACAGCTTTCCTAATCGTTGGAAGTTTGTTGATTTGTTATTGCCCAGCCATGATAATACTTATATACGTAGGGACTCAACAGAGCCCAAACGTAAAATAATATTTCTTTATACTACGATTTTGGGTGGACACGTTTATGTTTTTGAACTCTGCTATAAACCCATGTCTCGTCTTATGGCGAAACAAAGATTTCAGAGAGACAGTAAAGAACCTGTTTCAGTAGCCCGTATGCGCTCTTTCGCAGAGACAGAGTTAAACATGAGTTGTTAATATATCAGTGGTACAAGTTACTTTCGGTAAAATCGCGTGCTCTGATTGGCTGTGAAGCGTCACGTGCTGGTCTATTATATTCCGGTATTGGACCGATGAAGTCCTTAATCAACAGGCCGAATGCTTACCCATATTTTCAAAAACTCATTAATAATTCATGAGGAAACACAAAAGAAAATCATGACCGTATCGTATCTTTATATGTGATAAAGATTTCTCCTGATTTACATAAACTTTAGCTTTGATTTTCTCGGCTTAGACAAGGTTATTTTTCAAACTTACTATGCCAATGAACTTACCAAGTGGTTCGTTTTGAAGCCGTTCAATAAACTCGCAGTTCGTGTTTTATCAGATATAAAAACACTCGACTTCGCCTCGTGTCTTTATATCTGATAGAACACTCCTGCTCGTTTATTAAACAGTACTAAAAACACTCGGCTTCGCCTCGTGTCTTTATATCTGATAAAACACTCCTGCTCGTTTATTATACAGTACATAAAGGTTTACTCTACTATCAACTGCTAACTGCGCTTGCGCGTTGTTGTTCTGCTTCTTTTACAAGTGTGAATCAGGTTTTAGTCGTCCAATCAGATCTATCTCCACTGATCTCTCTCTCTCTCTCTCTCTCTCTCTCTCTCTCTCTCTCTCTCTCTCTCTCTCTCTCTCTCTCTCTCTCTCTCTCTCTCTCATTTCGCATTCCTTATGACCAACAGTTAAAAATTTGAAGCTAGATCCGCCATCTCTTTGATTGCCAGCTTGCGATGACTTGCGTTAGCTTGCGACTAATTTGATCTTGTTCAAATTTTATCGCAAGTCTTCTTCAACTTAAGGCGAGAGCTTCCGAAACGTTTGAACACAAAATACAAGTCGATGCAAGTCTTTCGTACTCCGACGCCAAAGAAACTACCCTGAGAACTAACGAAAAGATGTGGGAACTAGCGGAAGTGCAGAACTTGCGACGACTTGTGCCGACGTTTGACTGGTGGCAACGCAAGTCATCGTAAGCTAACTTGCGATGACTTGCGTTCTCGTTTGATTAGGGGTTAAGTGCAGTAAGTGTTTACCGAGAAAGTCGGAAAAGCCGCAAAACAATTCTCCAATGCCAATTTACGGGTCATCACCTATACCTATACTAAGAAGGCTTCTGATTGGTTTAGATAACCTAACCCAACACCTAACTCTAATTAGTAAGGAGCATGGGAACGAATCGATAATCGACAATGTGATTGGTTACTTGCCAATCCGACAGAAAACTCCTTCATATTTAGGTAGGTCTTTCCTGCAATTTACTGTTACCATTTGAAAACAAGGAGAATACAAGCAAATACAATCTGAAATTGTCAGCTACAAACTTCAAGGCTTTGTAAAGACAATTTTACTACCAAGGGTATATAAATAGTTTCGTAATCGATTGACTGTTTTCGTTGGTTATTCACGAGTTTTGTGATTTAAGAAAATTAATCGATTGCCAGGCAGAGTGAAAAACTATGAAATAACACGTTTTACTGCTTATAATAATACCAAAAATGAAAACAGTTGGTTGGGTTTTTTAGTTACAGTTAATTGGGGTTTTTTTCTCACCGTCAAGTTTGGAATCCAAAAAAGTCTTTGAAGATAAAATTTTTGCAAAAGAAGTTATATTACAATTTTAATCAAGAAGGTCTGAATATTATACAAATATATAAACTCACCCAGGGTCCATATATATATATATATATATATATATATATATATATATATATATAGGCACTTTGCCTGGCCAAACGCTTTCAACATTTGCTTCAACATCGTTCAACATTGTTGAATTCAACATGTTGAAAGCGTTTGGCCACCTCTGTTGAATGATGTTGAACGTTGTTGAATGGTGTTGAATGAGGTTGAAGGAAATTTGAATATATTTAAATTTTCGTTCAACACGCGTTCAACATTTCTATTGATCTCAAAATATTGAAAGATGTTGAACGCATTTGGCCACATTTTATGCGGGATATTGTCCGGGTGAGAACCTGGGCCAAGTAAGTCGTACTCGACAAAATGGCCAAAGTAGAAGTGCCAGCTGTAGAAACGTTGATAAATCTCATAATCGCCAAGAAGATGGAAATAAAGGGATAGCAAGCACTGCGACACAGCGTCTTCTTTGATATAAATACATTTTCCATGTTGATTCAAACTAGTTTTGTCGCCTAGGCTCGATTCCAGCTTTTGTGTAGCCCGCGTTCAATTAATTGTCATTCACGAATGTTGAACGATGTTGAATTCATTTGGCTACTCGTGCTTTCAACATTATTCAACATCGTTTAACAATGGTGAATAATGTTGAATGCGATGTTGAAAAGCGTTTTAGACATTTAGTTGTGGTTGTTTACTCTCCGGTGCCGGCAGCAATATCTAGAGCTATAGCATTTTACTTATAGACGATAAAATTCGACATCACTAATTATGATTTTAATCACTCTTTTGACACGCTCCACAAATTAAAATCTTTATGAAACTAAAATAAGTTTGGGCTTTGGGGGGGTTCCCGTCTTAATAAAATTTTATTTTTTGGAGCGTGCCGAAACAGTATTAAATTCACTATGTCGGATTTAAGCCGTCTATATTACGTTAAGTAATGCCATTCTGAAAACTCAAGATACGAGTTAAAACAAGTGGAACTACTGTGAAAAGTTGAAAATGACTTTGAAATAGAGTCGAAATATTACAATTCCACAGCAGTTCAACAACGTTGTAGTTTTGTCGGAAATTTGGACAAAAGACCAAAATATCGTGGTTTTTATTACTAGCTACAATAATTTCCAAGCCCCATTGTTTGTTTTGAAAACCTTACCGAAAAAAAAATAAAAAAATAAAATTTTAAAAAAAATTAAAAAAAAGAAAACAATGAAGTTATTATATTTATAGTGCCTATGAAATGAATTTTTTTTTTGCTTTATTTGAAAGAGCATCAAAAAGTCGGATAATATGCAGTTTACCGTTCCTTGATATATTTTATAGTTCCAAAGATATAAAGATTTAAAGATGTCAAAATGAAGAAAAAATATGGCACAAACAAATTGCTGATTCAGCGTAAATTGTGACGTCATGTGGTTTGCATGTTAATTTGGCGAATGTTTAAATGAACTATAGCTCAGTTACTATGTGTCAGAATCAAATGAACCTTTGCACACAAATAGTGCAAGATGAAACACAGTTGATAATATCACCAATTTTGTTGTCAAGGTAACACTGTTGTACCCATGCCCCTTGCACAGATTTTATATATAAACCACCTTCTCTGTCCTGATAAGGATAAAATAATATCAGACGAGTGCTTTTCATACCTATGCATACCTAAAATACGTTTATACTATAATAATTTGAAAATTATGCCCACAGAGATGAATACATGGTGTTTTATAAATCCGTGCATGGGGCCTGGGTACAACAGTGTTACCTTGACAACAAAATTGGTGATATTATCAACTGTGTTTCATCTTGCACTATATGTGTGGAAAGGTTCATTTGATTCCGACACATAATAACTGAGCTATAGTTCATTTAAACATTCGCCAAATTAACATGCAAACCAGATGACGTCACAATTTGTGCTGAGTCAGCAATTTGTTTGTGCCATATTTTTTCTTCATTTTGACATATTCAAATCTTTATAACTCTGGAACTATAAAAGATATCAAGGAACGGTAAACTGCATATTGTCCTACTTTTTGATGCTCTTTCAAATGAAGCAATAAAAAATTTCACTTCATAGGCACTTTATGCTTGTTTTTCTTCTTATTGAATAGTTTGCAGTTAAATATTACTTTGAATAATACAACAATTACTCATTGGAAAGAAAACGTTTTAATATACACAAGTAATAAAAATAGAATAAATAATATGATATAATAAAAAAATAGTACTGCATTAATAACGAAACTGCGGCACGCAATGTCTTAATGTCACCTGGCCTGTCGCGGTTTTGTTTCTAAAGGGCTAAAAGGTTCGGCGCGGAGCAGTTTATAAAACCAGTTCGCGGCTACAAGGACTCGGACATCATAAAAGAAATTATAGGTAGCGCTGTTCTTATGGAAGGTAATCAGACAAATTCAAGTTCACTGGGTCATTGCATTGGCGTGCTCACGTTTTATTTCTTGAGATCTCCGGCTAAAGGAACCGAGTTGTACGTGATTGTCTCCACCGTCGTTATAAACATTTTGCTCTCCCTTCTTGGAACACTTGCAAACGTTCTCATAATTGCGGCCTATTGTCGAAGCCGGGAATTGAGAACAACCCATCACACGCTTCTAGTTTCACTTGCCATCACTGATCTCTTGGTAACTGCTATTCACCAGCCGTTCTATATCATCGTTCAACTTAGAAATCTGCTTGGAACATTCGATTGTTCACTGTGGTATATAAACGGTATAATTTCCATTATTTGCTTCACTGCTTCCTTGCTAACTATCGCAATTCTCAGCCTAGAACGTTTTATCACCTTAGCATATCCGTTCCGTAGTCAAACTATTGTCACACCTCGCCGTTGGAAAGTTGTAGTCGGTTCTCTCTGGCTTTCAATTTTGGCTCTCGGTATTTGCAACGCGAAATTCTGGGCGTCTCAAACAGTTCGCTTCACATGCGCTGTGATAGTACTTTTCACCATGGTTACCGTCGTGTTGTCGTGGACTTGGACTCTCAGACTGATTCGTCGTCATAGGGACACTATCGCAACGACCCAAACGCCTTCCAACATAGGACGTGAAACCGTGACGCGGAAGAGAATTCTTCGATCAACAACGACAGCTTTCCTAATCGTTGGAAGTTTGTTGGTTTGTTATTGCCCAGCCCTGATAATGGTTATATACGAAGGGATCGGACAGAGCCCAGATGTAAAATTATACTTCTTACTACGACTTTGGGTGTACACGTCTATGTTTGCCAACTCCGCCATCAACCCGTGTCTCGTCTTATGGCGAAACAAAGATTTCAGAGAAAGTGCAGAAAACCTTTTTTTGTAGCCTGCGCGCCATTTTCTGCGTACAGGTTTTCTCTCATTAGTTCGTGCAATTTACTACCGGAGTATAGCGTGGGTAACAGCGTTACCGAGTTGTTGTTGTTGTTTGTTTGTTGTTGTTTTTGGGTTGTTGTTGTTGTTTTTTTGGGGGGGGGGGGGAGGAGAAGACGCGGTACCTGCCTCGCTCCTAACCTCTCGCCTTTTCCTCTCTCAAAAATAACGGCTGCTACGCAATAATTATCTCAAAAAGTTAAAAATAGTGTTTGCATTGTTCTTCGCACACAGAGTTGAAAATACTTCGACGTTTACGAAACAGAGGAAACAGCGAAAAAATTAAGTTGATCAAACCGGTTATTTTCGCGCCAAAGACTTCAATGTTTTAAATTGGTTTAGAAATAGAACTCTTGAGTCTTGATCAAATCGTGCGTGATCGAGATGTGGTAGTTGAAACAGGATTTTTGAACCCAGAAGAGTCAGATAGAAGCCGATTGCAGTTCTAGCAGTTAGGAATAGCGAATGACTGTGGACTTAGTTACCTCAAAAGAAATCTATGTAAGTACCTACCTTTCAGATGTGTAAAATCTCAAATAGTTATCCGAGCCTTCTTCATCTAACGAAATTATCTCTTCGTCGCAATGATGAATATTTTGAAAAATATGGCAGTTCCACATCCACAATTCCCCCAAAACACAAAGCAAACCACTTAGAATAGATAAAAACCTTTATTAAATCTTCAGAAGAAAAATATCATCTACAAATTTAACTAAATGCTTCACCGCTCCTATTCGAAGGAAGCGGTCGCCATCTTCCAAAATTTATTTGTGTAACTAAACTCCCAGCATGCTTTGCTTTAATGCATAAGGTCCATTAAGATGTCGATCGACGTACATGCGAGTGACGCACTACCAAAGGACACTGGGTCAAGGAAGGCTCAAGAAGTCCGACTTGCGGTGCAGAAAAGAATAGAAAAAACACAGAGCCGAATTTAAATAATACTCGGTCCTACCACAGTAGCCTGAGTATTTAGAAATGTTCTTGAAGCTTATTCTATAAGTATGAGTTAGGCGTAAACGTCTAGTAAGGGTCATCTCTCATTGGTTCACTTTACCACTCCACTATACTGGTATTTCAATTTTATTGGTCAGACAAATGAAGTACAACAAGATTTTAATATTGTCCTTGTTTGAGATACCTTGCTACAGGCTACAGTATACCAGTTCGGGCTGAAAATGGTTCGGATTCAGACAGGCACGCGATTCCAAATTTCAGCATGAAATTTTTATACTTTGAATATAGCGGCTGTTTACTAATGTACCGCCATCTGTATTTAAAACTAATAATTTACTCACTCGTATATAAATATTAAAAACTGTGTTTATACACAAAATTTTAATTGACTGCTTTAATATAAAAACCGCGACACGCAGGTGACAATCTTTAATTTAGACGCAGTCTGAGGCCACGTCCACACATATACGTTTTCATAGCGTTTTCGTATTGTTTCAAGTAATGAGACCATTGTTTTCTGCTCCCCTGATGACCGAGAACAATATAAAAACGCTATAAAAACGCATACGTGTGGACATGGCCTGAGTTTATAAGCGCGGAGCAGTTTATAGAGCAGTTCACGGAAGGCTATGCAAGAACGGCCTGACATCTCAAAAGAAATTATCGCTGTTATGGAAGGTAGTCAGACAAATTCAAGTTCTCTGGGTCGTTGCAGTGGCTTCTTTACAACTTATTTCTTGAAATCGCCAGCTAAAGGAACCGACTTGTACATAATTGTCTGCATCGTCGTTATAAACATTTTGCTCTCTCTTCTTGGAACACTCGCGAACGTTTTCATAATTGCTGCCTATTATCGAAACCGGGAATTGAGAACAACGCATCACACGCTCCTAGTTTCACTTGCCATCACTGATCTCTTGATAACTGCTATTATCCAGCCGTTAGATGTCATTGTTCACCTTAGAAGGCTGCTTGGAACATTCGATTGCTCAATGTGGAATATAAACAGCATAATGTTGATCATTTCCTTCCCGGCTTCCTTGTTAACCATTACAATTCTCAGCCTAGAACGTTTTGTCACCTTGGCATATCCATTCATCTACCAAACTATTGTTACCCGTCGCCGTTTGAAAGTTGTAGTAGCTTCTTTCTGGATTTTTCATTTGGCTCTGGCAATTATTCACATAAATTTTAGGATATCTCAACTGATTCACTTCATTGGCGCTGCGGTAGTACTTTTCACCATGGTTACCGTCGTGTTGTCGTGGACGTGGACTCTCAGACTGATTCGTCGTCATAGGAACACTATTGCAACGGCCCAAACGCCTTCCAACATAGGACGTGAAACGGTGGCGCGGAAGAGAATTCTTCGATCAACAACGACAGCTTTCCTAATCGTTGGAAGTTTGTTGATTTGTTATTGCCCAGCCATGATAATACTTATATACGCAGGTGTTCAGCAGAGTCCAAACGTAAAATTATATTTCTTTATACTACGATTTGGGGTGGACACGTTTATGTTCTTAAACTCTGCTATAAACCCATGTCTCGTCTTATGGCGAAACAAAGATTTCAGACAGGCAGTAAAGAACCTGTTTCAGTAGCCGGCATGCGCTCTTTTGCAGAGTTCAGAGTTAAATATTAAATATTAATTGTTAATATATTTGGTACAAGTTACTTTCACTGATCTCAAATAATAGACTCATTATACTGGATAGAGCATCTATTGTTTCGCGCGCGGCAAAAATTGAAGTCGGAAGTGAGGCTAAAAATCTCGCGGCGGCCATATCCGGTGGCACCCACAATATTGCTGAATCGTAGTTTTCGCCTCTGGTTTTCGCTTTAAATCATCGGATTTTTAACGAAAACCAGCTAAATTTTTGCGACATGTATCTGTTGCTATGGGAGAACTTAAAAATGGCTGTATGAAAACCAAATGGGTCCCACATGAAATGGCCGCCGCTAATTTATTCCGATTTCACAGCGAGCACCGGATGCTCTATCCAGTATGAGTCTATTATTTGAGATCAGCGGTTACTTTTGGTAAAATCGCGTGCTCTGATTGGCTGTGAAGCGTCACGTGCTGGTCTATTATATTCCGGTATTGGACCGATGAAGTCCTGAGTCAACAGGCCGAATGCTTAACAAATAAAAATTATACGTGGTGTTTCCACAAAACTTACCTGTATCATAAAGGTTTACTCTACCATCAAGTGCCAACTGCGCTTGCGCGTTGTTGTTCTGCTTCTTTTACAAGTGTGAATCAGGCTTTAGACGTCCAATAAGATCCATCTCCACTGATCTCTGTATATACTGGGTAGCGCATTCCTTATGTCCAACAGTTAAAATTTTGAAGCTAGATCCGCCATCTTACTACTCCCTGTCCAGTACTTTTGGCAGGTTTAAAGCCCTGATCAAACGAGAACGCAAGTCATCGCAAGTTTTAGCTTGTGCGATGACTTGCGTTAGCTTGCGACTAATTTGATCTTGCTCAAGTTTCATCGCAAGTCTTCTTCAACTTGCGAGAGCTTGCGAAACGTTTGAACACAAAACACAAGTCGATGCACGTCTTTCGTGCTCCGTCACTATAGAAACTACCATGAGAACTAGCGAAAAGGCGTGAGAACTAGCGGAAGTGCAGAACTTGCGACGACTTGTGGCAACGTTTGACTGGTGGCATCGCAAGTCATCGTAAGTTAACTTGCGATGACTTGCGTTCTCGTTTGATTAGGGCTTTAGAGTAGTAAGTGTTTACCGATAAAGTCGGAAAAGCCGCAAAACAATTCTCCAGTGTCAATTTACGGGTCATCACCTATACCTATACTAAGAAGACTTCTGATTGGTTTAGATAACCTAACCCAACACCTAACCTTAATCGGTAAGGAGCATGGGAACGAATTGATAATCGACAATGTGATTGGTTACTTATAGCCAATCCGGCAGAAAACTCCTTCATATTTAGGTAGGTCTTTATTGCAATTTACTCTTACCACTTGAAAACAAGGAGAATACAAACAAATACAGTCTGAAATTGTCAGCTACATACTTCAAAGCTTTGTAATTAATAAACATATTTTACTACCAAGGGTATATAGTTTCATAATCGATTGACTGTTTTCGTTTGTTATTCACGAATTTTGTGATATAAGCAAATTAATCGATTGCCGGGAAGAGTAAAGAATTGTGACCTAACACGTTTTACTGCTTAATAATACTAAAAATACAAAAAGTTAGTTGGGATTTTTTTAGTTACAGTTTAATTGTTGGGTTTTTTTCTCACGTTCAAGTTTGGAATCCAAAAAAGTCCATGAAGATAAAGTTTTTGCAAAAGAAATTATATTACAATTTTAATCAAGAAGCCAGAAGGTCTGAATATTACAAATATATAAACTCACCCAGGGTGAGTGTCCATATATATAGGCACTTTGCTTGGTCAAACGCTTTCAACATTTGCTTCAACATCCTTCAACATTGTTGAATTCAACATGTTGAAAGCGTTTGGCGACCTCTGTTGAATGATGTTGAACATTGTTAAATGAACTATAGCTCAGTTACTAAGTGTCAGAATCAAATGAACCTTAGCACACATATAGTGCAAGATGAAACACAGTTGATAATATCACCAATTTTGTTGTCAAGGTAATACTGTTGTACCCAGGCCCCTTGCACGGATTTTATATATAAACCACCTTCTCTGTTCTGATAAGGATAAAATAATATCAGACGAGTGCTTTTCATACCTATGCATGCCTAAAATACGTTTATACTATAATAATTTGAAAATTATGCCCACAAAGATAAATACATGGTGTTTTATAAATCCGTGCAAGGGGCCTGGGTACAACAGTGTTACCTTGACAACATAATTGGTGATATTGTCAACTGTGTTTCATCTTGCACTATATGTGTGGAAAGGTTCATTTGATTCTGACACATAGTAACTGAGCTATAGCTCATTTAAACATTCGCCAAATTAACATGCACACCAGATCACGTCCCAATTTGTGCTGAATCAGCAATTTGTTTGTGCCATATTTTTTCTTCATTTTGACATCTTCAAATCTTTATAACTGTCAGGGACGTAGCCAGAATTTTGAAAGGGGGGAGCCGAAATCCAAAAAAATTTTAGGGGGCTCCGGGGGCATGCTCCCCCGGGAAATTTTGAAACCGAGAGTCGCTGAAATGCCATTTCCTGACTTTTGGAAGAAGATTTTATAGACTCTAAAGGTTAAGAAACGTCATATAAAATACTCAAAACACGCAAATGTCACATAGATACTCAAAATGCATACACTCAGTAGATTGAATACACTGTTTACAATTTATTTCCTGACACAATGGCATATTGCACAATTTTGTAGTTACACGTCTGTTGTTTTATGTCAAAAGGGGGGGAGCCGCGGCTCCCACGGCTCCACCACCCCCCCCCCCCTGGCTACGTCCCTGATAACTCTGGAACTATAAAAGATATCAAGAAACGGTAAACTGCATATTGTCCTACTTTTTGATGCTCTTTCAAATGAAGCAATAAAAAATTTCACTTCATAGGCACTTTATGCTTGTTTTTCTTCTTATTGAATAGTTTGCAGTTAAATATTACTTTGAATAATACAACAATTACTCATTGGAAAGAAAACGTTTTAATATACACAAGTAATAGAAATAGAATAAATAATATAAAACAATAAAAAAATAGTACTGCATTAATAACAAAACTGCGGCACGCAATGTCTTAATGGCACCTGCCACCTGGCGTGCCGCGGTTTTGCTTCTAAAGGGCTAAAAGGCTAGTTTCTAAAAGGCTAGGCGTGGAGCAGTTTATAAAACCAGTTCGCGGCTACAAGGACTCGGACATCTCAAAAGAAATTATAGGTAGCACTGTTCTTATGGAAGATAGCCAGACAAATTCAAGTTCACTGGGTCATTGCATTGCATTGCTCACATTTTATTTCTTGAGATCTCCGGCTAAAGGAACCGAGTTGTACGTGATTGTCTCCACCGTCGTTATAAACATTTTTCTCTCTCTTCTTGGAACACTTGCAAACGTTCTCATAATTGCGGCCTATTGTCGAAGCCAGGAATTGAGAACAACCCATCACACGCTTCTAGTTTCACTTGCCATCACTGATCTCTTGGTAACTGCTATTCACCAGCCGTTCTATATCATCGTTCAACTTAGAAATCTGCTTGGAACATCCGATTGTTTACTGTGGTATATAAAGGGTATAATTCCATTATTTGCTTCACTGCTTCCTTGCTAACTATCGCAATTCTCAGCCTAGAACGTTTTATCACCTTAGCATATCCGTTCCGTAGTCAAACTATTGTCACACCTCGCCGTTGGAAAGTTGTAGTCGGTTCTCTCTGGCTTTCAATTTTGGCTCTCGGTATTTGCAACGCGAAATTCTGGGCGCCTCAAACAGTTCGCTTCTCTGGCGTCGTGATAACGCTTTTCACCATGGTTACCGTCGTGTTGTCGTGGACTTGGACTCTCAGACTGATTCGTCATCATAGGAACACTATCGCAACGACCCAAACGCCTTCCAACATAGGACGTGAAACCATGACGCGGAAGAGAATTCTTCGATCAACAACGACAGCTTTGGCAGTTTGTTGGTTTGTTATTGCCCAGCCCTGATAATAGTTATATACGAAGGGATCGGACAGAGCCCAGATGTAAAATTATACTTCTTACTACGACTTTGGGTGTACACGTCTATGTTTGCCAACTCCGCCATCAACCCGTGTCTCGTCTTATGGCGAAACAAAGATTTCAGAGAAACTGTAGAAAACCTTTTTTTGTAGCCTGCGCGCCATTTTCTGCGTACAGGTTTCCCCTCATTAGTTCGTGCAATTTACTACCGGAGTATAGCATGGGTAACAGCGTTACCGAGTTTTTTTTTTGGGGGGAGGGGAAGAGGTGGTACCTGCCTCGCCCCTAACCTCTCGCCTTTTCCTCTTTCAAAAATAACGGCTGCTACGCAATAATTATCTCAAAAAGTTAAAAATAGTGTTTGCATTGTTCTTTAAATTTTAATAAAAAGTTTCTCTCGTAAGACTGTCTGGGAGTTTATTTATTTGAAGAAGTGTTTCTCTTCTCAAGTAGCGGCCTCCGAAAGTAGCGGCAAAGAAGTAGTGGCTAGTAGATACCCCCCCCCCCCCCCCATATAGCATACAAAGGGATGCCGCCTCATTAATATTCAGCATAACTCACGCACCGTGACTCACGCATGACTCACGCATGACTCATAAATTAATAGCATATCATGAATATTACATTTTTAGGACCTAATATTCAAACAGAGTAAGTCATCCTAGAATCATTGCTAACTAAACTCTTGTTTATAAGTGAGGAAATCGTAAGAAGATAGAATGAAGAATCACTTCGAGAAATCGTGAAAAGAACGATTAAGTGTCGAAATATGAACTAAAGGCAAAGCGATTTATTACTTTGAAAGCGTTGTTAGGTTAACTGGAGTACAAACAGAGTAAGTCATCCTAGAATCACTGCTAACTAAACCCTCGTTTATAAGCGAGGAAATCGTAGGAAGATAGAATGAGGAATCACTTTAATTAAGAAGTCATGAAAAGAACGATTATAAATGTCGAAATATAAAGGCAAAGCGATTTATTACTTTGAAAGCGTTGCTACGTTTTCTGTTACTAAGTGTGATATTTGAATATTTATCCTCAGTGCACGTGCAGGAGACAAAAGAGAAACTCATTAGGGGTCATTAAGGGGATTTTGGCGCTTAGGCAAGTCTAGGCGAGGTCATTAGCAGTGTTACCATAGCGAAACCGCGTCGCGTACTGCTACTCATCCCATGTAATACGTCATAACCGATAGCTCTCCGACTAATTCCCGAAGTTCCAAATGTTTAACAAACAGTGTCTTTCCCGTGTGGGGTTTCTGGAGTATACACCTCCTATTTTACGTCTTTAGGCATTATGAGAATATTTCGTTTGTATTCTTTCAATGATTTGGTGGCTCTTATAAAAGATTGTAATTTTTCTAAGACTATTGTCTTAGGACTATATAGTCTTAGTCTTAGGATTATATAGTCTTAGTCTTAGGACTATAGTCCAAGTATTAGGACTATATAGTCTTAGTCTTATGATTATAGCCTTATAGGACTATAGTCTCAGTCTTAGGACTATATAGTCTTAGTCTTAGGACTATATAGTCTTAGTCTTAGGACTGTAATCTTAGTCTTAGGACTATATAGTCTTAGTCTTAGGACTATACAGTCTTAGTCTTAGGACTGTAGTCTTAGTCTTAGGACTATAGTCTTAGTCTTAGGACTATATAGTCTTAGGACTATATAGTCTTAGGACTATATAGTCTTAGGACTATATAGTCCTAGTCTTAGGACTATATAGTCCTAGTCTTAGGACTATATAGCCTTAGTCTTAGGGACTGTAGTCTTAGTCTTAGTCTTAAGACTATAGTCTTTGTCTTAGGACTGTAGTCTTAGTCTTAGGACTATATAGTCTTAGTCTTAGGACTATATAGTCTTAGTCTTAGGACTATATAGTCCTAGTCTTAGGACTATATAGTCTTAGTCTTAGGACTGTAGTCTTAGTCTTAGGACTATAGTCTTAGTCTTAGCTATATAGTCTTAGTCTAGTAGGACTATAGTTTTAGTTGAAAAAATATGATAAAAAAGTAGACTCCAATTCTACTTGCTGAACACCCCTGGGGTAACCCCAAATACCCCAGGGGTAACCCCAAACACCCTAGGGTAACCCTAAACACCCCCTGGGATACCCCAATCACCCCTGGGGTAGCCCCAAATACCAAGGGGTAACCCCCAAACACCCCTGGGGTAACCCCCAAACATCCCTGGGGTACCCCAATCACCTCAGGGGTAATCCCAAACACCCCCGGGATACCCCAATCACCCCTGTGGTAACCCCCAAACACCCGCGAAGATGCTCCAAACTCCCCCTATCATGTAGTCATATAGTCATAGACATATAGTCCTATATAGTCCAATATAATGGGGTATCCCAGGGAGTGTTTAGGGTTACCCTAGGGGTGTTTGGGGTTACTCCTGGGGTATTTGGGGTCACACCAGGGGTGTTCAGCAAGTAGAATTGGAGTCTACTTTTTTATCAATTTTTTTCAACTAAAACTATAGTCCTAATACTAAGACTAAGACTAAGACTATATAGTCCTAAGACTATATAGTCCTAAGACTAAGACTATAGTCCTAAGACTATAGTCCTAAGACTAAGACTACAGTCCTAAGACTAAGACTATATAGTCCTAAGACTAAGACTACAGTCCTAAGACTAAGACTATATAGTCCTAAGACTAGGACTATATAGTCCTAAGACTATATAGTTAGTCCTAAGACTATATAGTCCTAAGACTAAGACTACAGTCCTAAGACTAAGACTATATAGTCCTAAGACTAAGAGTACAGTCCTAAGACTAAGACTATATAGTCCTAAGACTAGGACTATATAGTCCTAAGACTATATAGTTAGTCCTAAGACTATATAGTCCTAAGACTATATAGTCCTAAGACTAAGACTACAGTCCTAAGACTAAGACTGTATAGTCCTAAGACTAAGACTATATAGTCCTAAGACTGAGACTATAGTCCTAAGGCTATAGTCATAAGACTAAGACTATATAGTCCTAATACTTGGACTATAGTCCTAAGACTAAGACTATATAGTCCTAAGACTATAGTCTTAGAAAATTACAATCTTTTATAAGAGCCACCAAATCATTGAAAGAATACAAATGAAATATTCTCATAATGCCTAAAGACGTAAAATAGGAGGTGTATACTCCAGAAACCCCACACGGGAAAGACACTGTTTGTTAAACATTTGGAACTTCAGGAATTAGTCGGAGAGCTATCGGTTATGATGTATTACATGGGATGAGTAGCAGTACGCGACGCGGTTTCGCTATGGTAACACTGCTAATGACCTCGCCTAGACTTGCCTAAGCGCCAAAATCTCCTTAATGACCCCTAATGAGTTTCTCTTTTGTCTCCTGCACGTGCACTGGGGATAAATATTCAAATATCACACTTAGTAACAGAAAACGTAGCAACGCTTTTAAAGTAATAAATCGCTTTGCCTTTATATTTCGACATTTATAATCGTTCTTTTCATGACTTCTTTATTAAAGTGATTCCTCATTCTCAACCTCGTCCCCAGGGCATTTTGACTCCACGTTGGGAGGTCGGCGAAAATGGCCCTGGCATCGGCTGGTCGATTCTATAATCGGATTGGCCGGTTTAAAAACTTGATTAATTCAGATACAGTGTAATTTATTCATCAAAATATGAATTGCAATAAATCCACTCTGCGAAGTTCATCCAAAGAATTGTAACGATAGCTCTGGTTAAAGTCAAGAACAACATTAGATATATGTTTCTTCCCGACATTTAAATGTATCCTGGATAATCGTGGGGAGTATCATGATGAATAATGCTAGCCAGTTGCCGATTTATGATAAAGGTTCACATGAGTGATTCGGCAGAGCGTTAAATATTTCTTATTTATTATTCATGTATACGTATTATACAGAAACGAAACACAAAGACCACATAAATTTTCTTGCCAAAACACCCCAAAATTCTGGGTGTCACGTGACCAGCCGATGCCAGGGCCATTTTCGCCGACTCCCAACGTGGAGGCAAAATGCCCTGGGGGCGAGGTTGTCCTCATTCTATCTTCCTACGATTTCCTCGCTTATAAACGAGGGTTTAGTTAGCAGTGATTCTAGGATGACTTACTCTGTTTGTACCCCAGTTAACCTAACAACGCTTTCAAAGTAATAAATCGCTTTGCCTTTAGTTCATATTTCGACACTTAATCGTTCTTTTCACGATTTCTCGAAGTGATTCTTCATTCTATATCTTCCTACGATTTCCTCACTTATAAACAAGAGTTTAGTTAGCAATGATCAGGCGCGTGTTTGGCTTGTTGCTCACGTGTGGCAAGCCAAAGTTTTCTGCCGAGTGCGTTAAAAGCCGAGCTGTTAAATATAAATTTGATAACTTTTTCTGAAAATCTGCCGACTATTTCTGAAAATCTGCCGGCTATTTCTAAAAATCTGCCGACTCACGTGTGGCATGCCGCCACACATGCCACACGTCAAACACGCGCATGGCAATGATTCTAGGATGACATACTCTGTTTGAATGTTTAGGTCCTAAAAATATAATATTCATTATATGCTATTAATTCATGAGTCATGCGTGAGTCATGCGTGAGTCATGCGTGAGTCATGCGTGAGTCATGCGTGAGTCACGGTGCGTGAGTTACGCTGAATATTAATGAGGCGGCATCCCTTTGTATGCTATATGGGGGGGGGGGGGGTATCTACTGTGGCTTCCCAAATGGAATATGTTCTCAAAAATAGACTAGCCCCCTTTGTTAAAGTGGTTCTCTGATGAAAATATTGTTGGCAATGTTTTTAAATTGGATATTCGTAAAATCGCTGTATATTTTTACGAGTTGTGCCTTTTTTTGACGAGCCGGCATGCCGAGTCAAAATACAAACGAGTAGAAATATACAGCGATACTACACACCAAAACATCTTATAAGATATTTATTATACAACTGCTCTGATCAACAAATGTTTATGGAAAAAGAAAACTCTAAATAGGCCAGAGAAGTAGCGTGACTTGCACCAAAACAAAATAATAAGCATACATGAAGTAGTCACCCGTGTGATAAATTTGATTGGCTAACAATCCAAAGAACAGTGCAAATAACCAACTATCCAAATATCGCTGTATATTTGTAATCATTTTTAGCGTTATTTGGGTAGTTTTTCATGCAGTTGTATAATAGAAGGTGATATTTTACGTGTGAAGTTTGTATTTTGGAACGCCGTCATTAAAGTGACCGAGCTTGAGAAGAATGGGTCGAGGAAGCTTATGACGTCATAGACCCTTTAACAACAATGAGCCTTTTGTTGACAACAACAATGATCTTTTGTTTTTGTTGAGTCCATGACGTCATAAGTTCTCCTCAACTCATTCTTTTTAAACACGGTTAATTTAACAAACGTTCCACAGAGAAGTGTATTTTATTGGATACTATAAGCATACAAAGTTTAAGCACGTTCTATTGTTTATTTCTAGAGTAAACAATAGAACGTGATGCCGTAATTTACTCTGTTTGGAGTAAATGACGGCATCAGCCATATAATTTGCATATTTCCAAAACGTATATCTCTTGAACGAGATGAGATATTGACAAACCACAAACGCTCTTCATCCTCATTTTAAATGTAGTTTACGATAAGATCAAAAAAAGACTGACGATTTGTTTCATCATAGTGCCACTTCAACAACAATGACCCTTTTGTTGACAACAACAATGATCTTTTGTTTTTGTTGAGTCCATGACATCATAAGTTCTCCTCGACTCATTCTTTTCAAACACGGTCAATTAATGGTGACGCTCCACAATACAATCTTCGCGCGTAAAATACAACTTTATTTTTGAGAATTTAGAAATGAAACTTTGCAAAATTATCAAGTACCATAATATCTTTAGGATTAAGCAGAAACATTACCAACAAAATTTTTATCAGAGAACCACTTCAAACGCCAGATATTTTATACTCGTTTCGTCATGTTGTTTTAATAACTAGTTGATGTTTTCTTCTTGTTGTAATAACAGGTTTACAATACATCAAACAACTTTGTGTTCCGGAATATAACGCAGTGGAAATGGAGGCTGCTTCGAAGTAAGTAATAATAATAATAATAATAATAATAATAATAATAATAATAATAATAATAATAAAATCTTTATTTAAACTGTTGAAGATCCTATCAGCATAAATGCTGGTATTAACAGGAGAACAGTGCTTAATTATAGATAATAACTAATCATTAATATATACAAAGTGAACAAAATTAATAAAAATAACAGTTATAGGAAATTTATAAACTACAAATGTGAGTATTGTTGTCAGTTTCTAATAGGTGCATGAAAATACTACATTTAAAACTAGAGATAGACGCAAGTTCTCTGAATTCCGAAGGCAAAGAGTTCCAATCCTTTGCAGCTGCATACTTGAACATGGATTGCCCTATTGCACTTTTTACCTTTGGGAGATCTAATAACGTTTTGTCTCGCAAGTCCCAGTCGTGCGTGTTAAGCCTTAGTTTAAAAAGATCTCTTAATTGATCAGGACAGTCCAAATTATGTAGAATTTTAAAAATTGTTAGAAATCGTAAAAAACAACGCCTGCTGTTCAAGTATCAGCTAGTTTGTTACTTATAGAAGCAATAGCAGAGCCATTTTGAAACGTCATTGTTGTCATAACAACAAATGAAAAATTTTATCTATTAACAGTATTTGATGCCCTGAACGTTATTCTATCCTTAAAAATAGGCACACAGGGACCTACATGTAGCTGCGCAGTAGCTACCAAAACTCATTAATAATTCATGGTTTAGATTCTAGATCCCAGCATATTTATACCAGTGTATGCATGATTTGCGCTCCTCTCAAATGTACAAGGAATCTTCACTTAAAATGTAGGAAATGGCATTTCAGAGACCTCATATTTCAAAATTTTCCAGGGAAGCATGCTGCATTTTCGTTAAAGTGCAAATGAAACAAAAATTAAGTCTGTCTATTTGAAAGAACACTTAAAATGATAGAGTAACATTTTTTGCAGTTTTTCGTTTCCTTGCTTCGTTCTAAAGATATTTCAGTT